>OY744546.1:42999892-43029892 GCA_963556195.1 Sepiola atlantica
TGTCTTCGATCTAGATGAAATATTACTGGAAAGTCTGTATATATGAGTACTTATATATATATATATATATATATATATATATATATATATATATATATATATATATATATATATATAATTGCCTATAGTATAATTGAACATTTTCTCATCATATTTTTTCTTGGGAATATATACAATTTGTGAAGAGCATTTACTTACATATGCTTCCATTTTAAAAGAAACAACTTTTTCTTTTATCCCAAGGGCAAAATGTTACGAATATGGACATATGTTCCTCGAATTTTCCATTTGTGAGTTTGTATTAGTTATGCGGATTTGTTCAGCTATTTGATGTAACGTATTCTTTGGGTTTTTTAGTTAGTTACCCCACCCATACTGCACACGTTCACGAATTTCAATTTTAAGTTAGAGGAATTTAAATAAAGCAAGGTTTGCACAAGCACCAACTACTATTCTTATCTGGCATTTTTTATATCTGATTACAAGGATGAACCAAATATGGCCGAAACAATGTTTGGATCAGCAGAAAATGGGTGATGTTATTCCAGTGTGTTCTCTTCCTTGACTAGTTGCAATGTTTAAGCTTTAGAATAAAGACCAGTGCTCGCCAACCGGATTCCTATGGAATACTGGTGGTCCGTGGAAACTCATTGATGGTCGACTGGAAATTTGGGATATTCTTATTTTTATAAAGGTTCAGATTTAAAAATGACCAGCACAAACACGTATTAAGGGTTATATATATGATGGAGAGCTTGAAATTAACACGAGTGGACTCACCCGGCCATAGTATAACTTAACATAGCTTGCATGACTTGGATTTTCCTCACATTAAATACCAATCTTGTGGCAAGAACTGCCCTCACGGGGATGCGAGTAAATGGGCAATAAGAACACACTTCTTTTAAGTATATACTAATATGAGAGACGTTCGTTTTCCAGCCTTAATTCCGTTGTTATCACGCTAACTACTTTTAGATTATTAGACATGTGCACATGAAATATGATAAATATGATTAGAATATCTTGACGTACATCTTCAGATATCTTTGGTAATCTACATCTAAAAAAACTCATGTATAGATGGTAAGAAATTCCAACTAATTATATATTTTTTTTTTAGATTTGAATACACATTCTAACATCGAATCGCTTAACATGCTACACACGCATAATACCACACACACTATCACACACACACACAACATCACATACACATACACACATTCACACACATACATATATATACACACACGCACATATATATATATATATATATATATACATATACATATATATACATATACATATATATATACATATATATATGTATATATATATACACACACACACACATACATATATATATATATATATATATATATATATATACATATACATATACAGGGTGATTCATAAGTAACTTAGCTATTTATCTTTGAAGTTCTAAAGTTAAAAAATACGGTAATACAAATCAGAAAGTTTATTCAACAAATTCATTTATGGGAGTTTAAAATTACAGCAAATTTTCAAAATGTCTACCTTCGTACCGCATGCATAGCTCCATTCTTTTTTGCGAGGAATTTACGACTCTTTGTAGCATATTTGATTGATTATGAAATAAATATATATAGAAACAAATATATAAACGAACAAATTTAAAATAACAAATAGCAGTAATTAGAGAGTAAAATAACAATCATTAAAAGTTCATAGTATGTTTGTGCTTCATATGGTAATCATATTAAATAGCTAAGTGAAGTGACTTATGAATCACCCTGTATATATATATATATATATATATATATATATATATATATATATATATATATATAAACACTCATGTCAAACGCTCCACATCAATTAGGTTTCGATTATTAGCTTCTATATCTATTTCTCTCTGCATCTCTGTCTCTGTCTCTAATTTTCTCTGTCTCTGCCTCTCTCTCTCTCTCTCTCTCTGTCTGTCTATTTCTATGTCTATGTCTGTGTCTATTTCTATGTATATGTATGTCTCTCTTTCTCTCTCTCTCTCTCTCTCTCTCTCTCTCTCTCTATATATATATATATATATATATATATATATATATATATATATATATTGAGTATACACTGCATACTTTTATTCGATCGTTTATTAGTATAATTTACTACAGGCATTGCATTACAACAGAGAAAGAGAAATAATGCAACTTTTTGCAGGGAATTATGAATTACAACGACACAGAAAATATTTCAACGACTAGTAAGAGTGTGGCAAACATATTTAGAATATGTTATCGTAATAAAAGACTTAGATCAGAGGAACAAAACCTAAGTAGTTGAGGAGGAGGATGCCCAACGTGATGAAATAAATTTTGATTATATTTTGTAAACATTGGATAATTGCATTAATTTAGAAATTATATTTTTATTTCAATCCATATTACTGACCCACGTTATTTAGAATTATACATTTAGTTGTCCATGCAGTTCAAAAGTTTGGCGATCGCTAGTCCACTTCCCTACGCACGATTGACACTTCTGAACCAATGGTAACAAGTATTCTAAAAAGCCATTCAGATTACCGTGAATAGGTCATATTTACATTGTGCCTTAGAAAGCATGGGGGTTAGGTAAGCATGAATTACTTGTGATTTTTATGAGATTTCAAATATTGGTAAACAACAAAATATTGGGTACTTAACTACACAAAATTCAATAGGCTTATTAAATATATTTCAATTTACACCATGGCGAGATGTTTTTATTGCTCTAAAAAATGTTGGGATTTAACCTGTTGCAAGTATAGAACATGTCACACGACCGAGCATGATACATTCTAATATTAAAATATTTTTTTGCCTAAGGTCTTAATGATATTTTAACTATAGATAAATACCATAAAATGTGGAGAAAAAAAAAACAGGATTCAATATGTCGACGTATTGGAAATGAGAGAAGGACGGTCGAAACAAAGGTAACAGGATACCTTACACCAATATCTCAAGATGGCAAGACTTCATCTTGACAAAGCATTAGACAGTGTATAGTGGATATAAGAACTCTAGTTTGGGCCGCAATTCTCATGATAAACGCAAAATAAAATAATAAGACTGTTTGGATTACCCCCTTACAAGGCATATTGCCGCTGAGAGCTAAAGGGATACACTGAATTAGGAGCATAATTTATAGGGAGGTGTCCTAAGTAGCAATTTGTGCAGCAATATATTATATTTAAATTTCTGCATGTTGGTACAGTCGTGGAATCAGAGAGCAGGGAGGGAATTTACAAAAGGCTAAGGGTTTTAGAGAAGATGTTATTAGAGTAAAACGCCTTCCGGCATCTGAAGATCTCTATATTGGATGGATTTGGACTCTGTTGCGTGTCGGGTTTGTCCGCAGTATTTACGTTGAGAAAGTTCAAATGCAGTAAGTTCGTCGGAGCACATCTCGTGAAAGCACTTGTAAAAAAACGGAGGTGCCATATTGTGGCAATAAGACCGGAGCTTCGTGGGCAGTGTGGGGCCCAATATGTTAGAGATAAACATAAAATGTTATAAATATTTAAAACATTTAATCGAAGTTCGATAATGTTGTGAACTCTTAACGATATCGCAACCCCACAAAATAATTCTAGATGTGTGGGATATATTCTTGCACAGTTTTCACGGTAGATGTGCTTGTTGTTATTAAATATTATTTTGAGGTGTGATATGAAGCATTTTACTGTTTGCTTACATGTCCGCAAACAACTTTTAGGCTATTAGCCGCAGGAACTTGAAATTTGGTAGCAAAACTCCCCTTCTTATGCAGATTCTTGCAAAACGGTCATGTTTATCATTTTTTATGAAAGGCCCACATAACAATCACAGGTAAAATATTTACAAGTTTTTATCGCATTCTTTGCATCAAATTGAGAAAAGCAAATGCAGTATTTGTGCATCTTGAGTTGTTGATGGATTTCTATATGATTTATGATATAATTTTTACTAGCAGGACCCGTGTCCCGGCGTTGCCCGGGGAAATATAACGGACTGATTTGATATATAGTTTCTATAATCCCGATTACTAGTTTGTTTAATTAATCTTTAAAGGTGTTTATGTTTGTGGTTAAGGTAACCGGTTTGTTAGTATCAAAGACTGCGCATTTGTTTTTCTATTAAATGATTGTATGCATTTTGACTTTTCTTTGATCATTGAATAAAAAAATATTTGGGACATTTCAAGATTTTGAGAGAGTTGTTAATGTTTTTAGAGTTTTTGTGTACTACATTTATGTTTTCACGGAGTTTAATAAGTACGCTGACAATTGACCCAACGTACAGAATTTTGGGACCATCTATATTTAAAGGGACTATATTCTAGAAAATTTTAAAACCACCAAACTAATAGGTCGCTAAAGAGGTGTCGCTCTTCTCGGTGCCTGGTATTCCCAAATGATCACCCACCTGGTACTGTCCAGGCTCACAGTCGCTTAACTTCGGTGATCGAACGGAATTTATTGTGTCAACGTGATTATTACGTATGCATATAATAGCGTGTGACAAAATGTGTATCCGCAATTTCCACCAGCTGTGAATAAAATAGCAATTTGTGTTTAATAATTCGTATACAGTGAATACCCTTGTAATTTGTGTTGTGTTTAGGAATTAAAAGAGTTTATATGGCGTAAATCAGAGAAAACTAAACAAAATATCGTATTCTTATTGTTCGTATGAGTTGTTATTGTGACATTGTCTTATGTTGAACACTACTCTCATCTGGCAGCATCCTATATCTCTATAACGCCATCATTTCCCCTGAATGGAGAATTGTTGACACATCATGGATGATGCATGAACCATGAGCCTCTCCTTCTTAGATTTGGTGCAAACCCAAAAATACCTAATAGATCCCGCATTGCATACCAAGTTACAGCCCTCGTCTTCTCACCGTAATATTGCATCCCCGCGCTTGCTTTACAAGTACTTCCACGGAATGTGCTTGGACTAACTTACTGCACGTGTACCCTTAAAATAGAATATTCTCACCCCACCGCCCTAGCAGCAAAATCCCAACCCTTCACTAAAGAGAGTCATAGATACCGGATAATATTCTTCTCTGACAGCTTCTTTACTAGGACAACTTGCTATTGTAATTCCCCTCGTGCTCCCTGTTTTTCCGACAGCGCTAACATGCAAAAATATGCGATATACCTACTATCTAGTAACAACACGTTGGTGGATGTATGCGTTCTTTGAGTGTTTCCCGCTTAGTTTTCCCTGATTTTTCCTTCTTATTCACACGTTATTTCAGCTTATGACATAGTTCTTTAATTCCGACACTTGCCAGTTGTTATCAAATATTGCTTTCTTTCTTAATTATTCTCCTCCAGTTTGCTTAATTTAATGGGGGGGGGCTCTCTTTTTTTGGACCCTTCTTACTCGTCTCTGTTTCAGGCTCCTTACTCTCCTCTTTTCACAGCAGGTGTGTGTGTCGCGGACTTGCTCTGTAAATCACGACTCGTCATCTCTGTCGTGATGGAACGTTATTTTTTTTTATTGCAATCACGTTCCATTCAGATAAGATTCACGCCTATGCGCACGGCATTGTGGCCGTGAAGATGATTGTGGCGATGATGGGTAGGACATGGGGCAAGGGAGGAGAGCTAGGCAGAGGTTCGGGTTAGGGTTAGGATGATGTTGGAAAGGGGGAAGGGGGTTCTTTAAAAAATCTGCACATCGCTCCAAGATTTTTATGGACTCAGGTATAAGACGAGAAACAAAAGCCAAAACACAGAAAACTGAACAATAGCCAAGACTTAGAGAAACACAATTATCGTGGCATTTTCATTTCAAAAAACTTAATAAAAAATAAAATAAAGTTTTTAAAAAAGTTTACACTCTCTTTACACAAACCATTTCCTTCTTTTCATCTAAAAAGGATGAAACACATATTTTACATCGTTTCTGACATCCGTTTTTAAACAAAGAGATAATTTGTTCGGAACAAATTTTCAACATCCAGGTGGATGATCTGAACTTGGTGACATTTGAATAGGTGTTGGCACCAGGTATCCTCGGATATTGGCGAGATCATGCTTTCTTTATTAACTTTTATTTTATGTATATATATATATATATATATATATATATATATATATATATATATATATATATATATATATAATTAATAGCGTCATCAGCTCTTTATTGTTGTTCTCAAAAGGTGACAGTTCGAAATTGATAAGTATCTGCTTGATGTCACTATCTTTCTCTGCACCATCTATCATTCCTCTACATTCTCTTTCTCTATCTCTATCTTGTCACCCCCTCTTGTCTGTATGTATGTCTCTCTCCCCTTCTTTCTTTTTCTCTCTGTATATTTATACGTCTATATGTGTAACTGTGTGAATTTATACATATATATATATATATATATATATATATATATATATATATATATATATATATATCAATAGTAGAAAAATCAACTCTTAGAAATTGAAACAAAGTCTTGCACACACAAATGCTCTTTGAGATTGTGCTATGTTACAAGAATGAATAATTAAAAGGCATGTCTTACAGAAAGTTATTTCATGTATATATATATATATATATATATATATATATATATATATATATATATATATATATATATATATATATATATATATAATAAAGTAAACACGATTTCCCCCTACAACTACAGTCATTATAGGTCAATTAACATAAGCGCTATATAGAATTTCAATATGGTCGTAAGCCAATAATTAACGCGTGTTTTCAGAAATTGTTAGTCAGTTTCATTCGATTTCATTATCTCCTACATTAATTCACGCATACATGACTCTCTCAAACAAGTTATACATACAGGAAGTCGGGGTAACTTTTGCACACATAGAAAAAAAAACTTCCTGTTACCACCACCATTTTACACTGGGATTTCTTCTTCATAGGATACATTTTCCAGCTCTGTCCGTCATTGTTTCATTTTTATCGTTCCGTGATATTCTCTTTTACCCATTATATCTTTCTTAACTAAATACGGATCGCTTCATTGAGCTTATATTTCCTGATTTTACGGAACTTTGATTGGCTGGCTACAATCTTATTCTGGAATAATCGAATATAATTGCCGAACAATAAACAAGAAAATGTAATTAAAACATGGCATCCCATATTCCCTTTTTCAGTAAAACGCCTTCATTTACAACAAATATTTTTTACTTCAATAATTCTCTTTTTACAAAAATATTACTTTATTTCGTCATATAAAAACCATGTTGAATGCTTCATATACAGAATAACCGCTTTCCTAATTTCACTTCCGTTCTTAAAATAGTTATGACTGTATTCAAAGAATAAAAGAATATCGGAATGTCAGAATTTTGTCCGAAGACAACTATTAGAATTTTTTTAACGAAAATATATGAAACGTTTGTTATTGTTTTCAAAATGAAATCAATATTTGACATAGAGAACGACGATGATCGAAAATACTCGTTTTTTGCTGAGTAAAAGTAACTATAACGTCCGTTAACGAACTTCACAACGCAATCTACACAATACGAACTAAACTGTTTTTTTTAAAATTTTTTTATTCTAACCTAACCTGAAACTAAACCATAATCTAATCTAAATAAACCCTTTCTTAACCCGAAACTAACAGAAACTAAGTTTTCGTTTTAGTTTGCAAAGTCGGTCTAGTTTGTTTTGTACTGTGTAGACTCATTTGAACTTGATTCGGCTTTCTCAGGAAAGTCGGAACTGTTTACGTCCCGACTGCAAATTTCTGGATACCTATTCCTAAAAAGCACCAAAAGATAAACCCTCTTCCTCACCATCCACACAAAAAATGTGTGTGTGTGTGATTTAATTAATGTTTATGCACTAGATTTTATTGTAGAAAAATAAAAATCCCTCCCAAGAAATATCACATTCTAATCAAAAGACATACGATATCAAAGCAGAATCACATGCAAAAGTTCTTTAGAAATGATGATGGGTTTTTGTGCAGGTACTTTAATATTCTTAAGTATGCTTCGAATCCTCTTATAAACACCTGCAAGTTGTGCATGCACGAAAAAGAAAACGTCTCGATGACTGATATATAATTCCCGTTGAAAAGAAAAGAAGACACGGCAAGACCCACCGATGAGAACAACAGAACTAGAAAATGATATACTGCTATCTGGCCGCTATACACCAGAAGACGACAATATAGAATTTAAGCACCGACAGACAGAACTTAATTATAAAACATGTCATCCCGAAAAAGACATCGTCGAAATCATCAGCCGGCGAATCATTATATCATGTTGACCTTTTTATCCTTGAAATTCGTACATGTTAAAATCTGCATACGATGTGGAAAAAAGATAAGTACAGTTGTTTCACATGTTTATCAGCATTTTATATCCAGAAACCCATCCCCTCAGTTGTCATAATTTATTTTTCTTTTGATTGATTTCATATCCTTGTTTTACAAATACATATTTATTCATAAATTATTCCGCCTTGTGTCTGTTTTTCCTAGATTCCTTTGTCCCTTTTATCTTTTCCTTTCTTTATTTTACGAACCTGTTGTTCACTTACATATCACAAGTTCGTAACACGTAATACAAAATAATCCACACATACTAAACCAAAGAATCCTCTTTGTGTTAAAGTGTTTACAGTGAAATTCTCAAGGGTTGATATTTCGTGAAACAAAATTACTAAACAAATAAAAAAGAAGCCTAATGCTATTGTTCAATTAAAATAAGCTTCCTAGTTGAATTCGAGATTCGATAATACACGCCATTTTCTAGTCTAATTTTTACATTTGCATTTTGCATCGACCTACTCATTTGTACATTTTGGCTAAGATCAAAGTGTAGTATCTGTTCCGATGGATACTGCACCCCATAGACTGGTATTGTTTGGACCTTTGGAGCTTGATTTACGCCGGTCTATGGGTCTGTCCTGTGCAGTTCTAGGAGGTCTACCCTCCCAGGCTTCGCCTCCCCTCTTTGGGGAGGAGTAAGTTTATTGCTTACTGCCTGAGGCGCCCCTACAGGGAAATGCTGACGGGGCTGCCCAGGCAATTTTTAATGGCTAGAGTGCTCACCTCTCGGGCGCTGGCTTTTCAAGACCCACTTTCCCGAGCCGACCTTGGGTCACATCTTACTTGTGGGAGTGAGATAAAACTGGCCTTGTGTCTAACTCCTGGAGAGAAGTAAATAAATACTCATTTGCTCATGTACTTCTTTCTCTTGCAATTATTTTCATTTGTTGTCAATACTTACTTAACATGCCCTATAAGTGTTTCTTCGTTTGAGTGTTTTAGGGCCGTTTAAATTGCTCTCCCCAAAATAGTGAAACATAGAAAGATAAGTTTATAATTTATATCGATCAATTCAGATTGTATCATGGCATCTATTGTACACGTGTTCACACAATAAAAAGACACTTCAATATACACAAAAATAATACTATCAACTTTGCTTAGATTGAAAAAAAATAACACATCAATAACATAGAAACAACTGTATAAAAGTTATTTTTTAATATATGCTATGAAAAAGAATAATTGATATAAACACACGACATATTTCTAAAATTCTTAATTTAGAGGTGAGAATGGTGCAGATCTCTTCAAATATAAATATAGCTTTCATAACATTCTGATGAGGAAAATTGGAAAGTTTTTATTTTCTATTGAAGTACTGACTTGTTTTCAATAAAAGTATAATTTTTTTTTACATTTTTACATTTTTATTCTGTGTGATGCTAATATTAAATGAACTGTTTTGTACCGGTAAACCAAATACCATTTTGATTATTGGATTTTTTGACTACTGTTCCGATCATGGTATTCTACCAACGTTTCAGCCGATGTAACTTCTGATTTGTTTCCGATGCATCTTGTCAAACTCAGAAATCTTTATGTCGAACTCGGGCATCTGTACGGAATTTAGAACAGACCCTTTTATTTAATCAACGAGGGTACCTTGCTCTCGTTCCATCAGCCATGTCGTCACAAAACGAATCTGGCTGAAACGTTGGTGACGGAGGAATGGCAGGCAGCAGATAAATCAAGGTTGCTCAGATTTGTGGAAGACCCGGACAAACTACCAGGCATGGACCTCCCTCGCCGGCAGTGGACAATGCTCAATCGCCTCAGGACAGGTGTCGGCAGTTTCGCCGCGACCATGAAAGGATGGGGACTCAGGGACTCGGCTGTTTGCGACTGTGGTCACTCTGAACAGACAGTAGACCACATCATCGAGTCATGCCTTAAATAGCGACCACCCAACGGCGAAGCCGGCATAGCTGCGCTAGACAACAAAAATTTAGCATGGCTTTTCTCAACCGAGCTGGTGATCTAACAGTGAGATGCTGTGAAGCAAACGAAAGAAGAAGCCACGTCTTAATTAACTCTTAATTGTATTCTTAGTCTCACGCATACTTAAAATGTAACCGTCATCCTCCAGAAGACTGTCACTTCGAACTGATTGTTTTCAGCACTTTTATCCGCGGACAATTCTTGTATGGATTTTAGAGCTTTTAAATATATTCTTACTTTTAATCTGTAATTTTACTACTTATTACTACGACCGAATCGCTGTGAGGATAACATCCAAAATAATTAATCTAAACATTACAAATAATCAATCTTCATCTAAAAAATTCCGAAACGCCGTAACTATGCATGGAAAATGCCGAAATATTACTAGAAACACGCCTAATGTAATTGAAATATTCATAAACGGTCGTCCATCGAGTCTTATCCAAGAGAAATACTCCCAATCACCAGTTAAATCTGATAAAGTAATAGTTTAAATACTTTCAATAGAGGCACTTTAAGAAAATTCGTTCTTCTTGTTATCGCCTTGCTTACCTCTCTTGAAAATAGCTTACGCACCCTCCTTACATAACCATATCAACACTAGTGCCACTAATTTACAGAATAGATAGATCGAAGATTTACTGATATAACTATATACGTGTAATTACACATTGTCAAGCCTTCAATCCTTTTCTGCAAAAAAAAAAAACGTCTAAAAAGATAAGTTTCAAAACAACGTAAGAAATGTAACGGGTACATCATCATGTTTGGAAACTTAAGCTGCGTTCCCCAAAAGAGCATGCGTACGTCTCTCTATATAGCAGTTGAATCACGTGGATTATCCTCAATCGGACGACATGATAACTTGTGACGTCTTCGCACCTAACTTTTTATAAAGGGGTTAAAGCGGCTAAAAGTGAGGTTTTTCTACATCTTCCTACAGGATTAAGTGTGGGGGTAGCTTCTACATACTCCTGCACTTATTTCTGGCACTCCAAATATGCTTATTTTAAATCAGGGGTATGTAGTAAACCTAATGAATACCGTTCCAGACTATCGCATTGACAATGTGTATTCTAATCAAATCAGTGTATTTTGTTTAATTGGTCCCCCGATTTATAAAAGTTGTAACTTTTGTCAGGTTAGAAAGAGACATTCTCCGATTTTTGAAAAAAAATCTGGTTAGGCCCCAGGCGGTAAAAAGGCCCCGAAGTGGCAAAAAATGACATTTTTTGCCCTATAACTTTTCAGCCATCAATTCAATTTCTCTGAAACTTGGCCAAAATGTGGACGCATTTGCTCCTAATAGAAAATAAGTACTCTGACCTTGGGAAAAATCTGGTTCGTGCCCCCAGGGGGTCAAAAGCCCCCCAAAATGTTAAAAAAATACCCTTTTCTCCCAAACGTTTGATCAATCCATTCAATTTTTCTGAAACTTGGTCAAAGTGTAGAGGCAATTGTTCAGGATATAAAATAAGCATCCTTCACCTCAGCTAAAAATGTTGGTTCGCGCCCCCAGGGGGCCAAAGGGAGGTCAGAAATGCCCCAAATTGTCCAAAGTTATTGCATCTTACACTCGCCACATCGAGTCACATACAGAGGGGGGGCATGCACGCGCCGCTTGTTATATATAAAGTTAACACAACAACATTTAACCCATGGAATTTTTAATAAAATTGGTAACCCTTTATGCAATAATACCAGATGTAATACTATTAATCTATGCCTGCTTTGTTCAGAAAGTTTCAATCATAAACGTTCAACAGTCTTATCGCCATTAAATGATGTGGTCCAAATGTGCGACACAAAGTCAGGATCTTTTACTGCTGAGATGATCACCTAAGATTCCCTGCAGAAATTCAATCAAGTCATTTAGGGTATTGAACGTTGCAACTAGTGTTTGCACGATCATTTGGGCTATTGAACGTTACAACTAGTGTTTAGACGATCATTTGGGGTATTGAACGTTACAACTAGTGTTTGCACGATCATTTGGGACATTGAACGTTACAACTAGTGTTTGCACGATCATTTGGGGTATTGAACATTACAACTAGTGTTTGCACGATCATTTGGGGTATTAAACGTTACAACTAGTGTTTGGACGATCATTTGGGGCATTGAACGTTACAACTAGTGTTTGGACGACTATTTGGGGGTATTGAACGTTACAACTAGTGTGTGCACGATCATTTGGGGTATTGAACGTTACAACAAGTGTTTGGACGATCATTTGGGGTATTGAACGTTACGACTAGTGTTTGCACGATCATTTGAAGTATTGAACGTTACAACTATTGTTTGCACGATTATTTGGGGTATTGAACGTTACAACCAGTGTTTTGACGACTATTTGGGGTATTGAACGTTACAACTAGTGTTTGCACGATAATTTGGGGTATTGAACGTTATAACTAGTGTTTGGACGATCATTAGGGGTAGTGAACGTTACAACTAGTGTTATGACGATCATTTGGGGTATTGAACGTTACAACTAGTGTTTGGATGATCATTTAGAGTATTAAACGTTATAACTAGTGTTTGGACGATCATTAGGGGTAGTGAACGTTACAACTAGAGTTATCACGATCATTTGGGGTATTGAACGTTACAACTAGTGTTTGGACGATCATTTGGGGTATTGAATGTTACAACTAGTGTTTGGACGATCATTCGGGGTATTGAACGTTTCAACTAGTGTTTGCACGATTATTTGGGGTATTGAACGTTAAAACTAGTATTTTGACGATCATTTGGGGTATTGAACGTTACAACTAGTGTTTGCACGATCATTTGGGGTATTGAACGTTACAACTAGTGTTATCACGATCATTTGGGGTATTGAACGTTACAACTAGTGTTTGGACGATCATTTGGGGTATTGAATGTTACAACTAGTGTTTGGACGATCATTCGGGGTATTGAACCTTTCAACTAGTGTTTGCATGATTATTTGGAGTATAGAACGTTACAACTAGTGTTTGGACGATCATTTGGGGTATTGAACGTTACAACTAGTGTTTGCACGATCATTTGGAGTATTGAACGTTACAACTAGTTTTTGGACGCTCAATCAGACTTGTGAATTGGAAAACATTTAGTCTTATTTCTGATTAAAAAAAAAACAATTCTTTTATTTTAGATCATGTCATCGAATGTAGTTAAAAATGGCGCCGAATAAATGACCCGAGTAAGTATGGTGTAAATAAAAAATAAAGATGAAAATCTCACAATGAGCTTATCAAAATCTTTAATACAATACATATAGGAAAAATGTTAAGAAGTGTGTCAAATTAAAAAGAAAATTATATCGACATTCAAAAGTAGAGTATGACTCTCAACTAAATCGCATGCCCCCCCCCCCACACCACCAATGAAATTCTGCCTTTTTAATCGGAATCAGATTCGGTAATTTTATTCAAATCGTAAATTAAAAACATAATCGGCAATTGTATCGGATTTAGAGAAATATTGGAATCGTCCCGTCACTATTTACAACTCCACGAGAATATTGTTTACAAAGACTGTTGCGCTCTATTGGCCACTACGTGGGTGCCAATATTCAAATATAGGATCATTGGTATTTACTGGCTTAAAGAAGAGAATTAACGGTCATTCTATATCCATACTGAACTCTGCGTTGCGCCCGCTTAAAACCTTTGGTCAGCTTTGGACAGACGAGGTGCTGTTATGAGGGATGAACACTGGTTTCAAAGTCGTTTCGCTGAAAGCCATGTGTAGTGTTTTTTTCTGGTGCTATTCTTACTCTTTTCTGTCCTCGTTTACTGAAGTTTTGATCGGGGTATTTCTTGAGTGAGCTGATTTTTATTTTTGTTCAATTCCAGAGTATCCCTTTTTGTGGAGCTTTTTTTTCGAAATTAAAACCGAACCTTATGCCAAACCCTGACCTCGTGGGGTGGTAAGTAAATACGAACACTGGTTTCAACGGGATGAAGAAAAGGAAGAATGTGAGTTATTTACAATTTTGCATATCGTATTTTGGTGTTCTTGAAACACAGGTGTTCCTATTTTGGGCATATCATTGAACGCCTATTACATAAATACGGTTGGGCATCCATAACATTTGGTGAGAAAATAAAACATAGAGTGATGTATATTTTACCAAATAGAGTCTGATTGCGGAGAAAATAGTAAATTTTATTAAAGATTCTATGAGTGGAAGATTTTGTGGCATCGTCTATGTATCTTGAATTAGAATCATGTATTAGCCACAGAAAGGGGTTAGTTGGTTTCTGATAATTCACTTACTGAAGTAAAATGAAATTAAATTGAAAAACTATTCTGTTCAAGGTATTATTTGTACGAGTACTGGGGCGAGTATTTTTCTAGGTTTTTTTATAAAAGTCAAGATCAACAAAAATGCTCATTAATGTCATGTTGCACGAAATATCGCATAGGCAATGTTATATAACACTAATATATTCAAATAAGCATCGAATTAAAAATTGAATAACATTATTTTCTTACAATATGATACATAATAATCTAAATGTAGTTTTTTCTTTAGCGTACAAGAATGGGTATTTTAATATTGAACGTATTCTTTGAGACAGTTTAGCGATGAAATAGTTATTTCTAACTTAAGCATGACAGACCTACGGCCCGGAAATGACGGACATAATACGTAATAAAGATATGTGGACGAATCTCAAAATATTTTCATATATAACCGACAGACAGAGCCTTTTCTAGCAAAGCATTGACGCGTGTAAAATGTTATGCGTCTATTTAATCTGCCTTTTTAAAAACAATTCTTATCTTTTTGTTTTCGTTGGTGATGGGGCATTCTAGAATAGATCAAATAATTCTTCTGCGATTTCAGAAACTGCGACTGAGAGATCATCTTAGAATTCTAAACGTCCCTTTGAGAACACTCGTTTAAATCTCTCTTCTACTTGGTTCACCGGGTATATTCGCTAGCTAGTATCTGCATTTTTTTAAATTAGCCACGTCGCTCGTATGGAATGATGGAGATTTACAAAAGATTCCAGTTTCTTCTGCGTGTTTGGCCATGGAAACGTTATTTTAAACGTAAGCGTGACAGACAAACGAAAATTTCATTTGACACGGATCAACCGACGGACATAACATAATCGAGATGGGTAAGCGCATCTTAAATGAGATGCGTTTAATCTGCACGTTTGTCGAATGCTATTTCAAAACTTAAGCCTGGCAGACATAGACAAATAATATTTCAAACTTAAGCCTGGCTAAGATAAATTCTATTTTAAACTTAAGCCTGGCAGACAAAGAAAGATGCTATTTCAAACTTACCCCTGACAAAGAAAATTTTTATTTTAACCTTAAGCCTTGCAGACAAAGAAAGATGCTATTTTAAAAGTAAGCGTGCTGGACAAAGTAAATACTATTTGAAACTTAAGCATGACAAAACAAGTCTATTTCGAACATGAGCGTGATAGACGACGAAAAATGCTATTTTAAACATAAGCGTAACAGACAAAGAACATGCTATTTTAAACATAAGCGTAACAGACAAAGAAAAATGCTATTTTAAACATAAGCGTAACAGACAAAGAAAATGCTATTTTAAACATAAGCGTAACAGACAAAGAAACTGCTATTTTAAACATAAGCGTAACAGACAAAGAAACATGCTATTTTAAACATAAGCGTAACAGACAAAGAAAAATGCTATTTTAAACATAAGCGTAACAGACAAAGAAAAATGCTATTTTAAACTTAAGCGTGATAGACAAACGAAAATGCTATTTCAAACTAAAGGGTGACCAACAAACTAAAATTATATTTCGAACTTAAGCCTGGAAAGAAAAATGCTATTTCAAACTTAAATCTGTCAGGAAAAAAATATATTGCAAACTTAAGCTTGGCTAAGAAAAATGCTATTTAGACGTTAGTCTGGCTAAGAAAAATGCTATTTTAAACTTAAACTTGGCAGACGAAGTAAGATGCTATTTCAAATTAAAGCCTGGTTAAGAAAAATGATATTTCAAACTTGAACCTGGCAGACAAAGAAAAATGTTATTTTAAACTTAAGCCTTGCAAAGAAAAAATTATATTTTAAACTAAACCCTGTAAAAAAAAAATGCTATTTCAAACTTAGGCCTGCCAAAGAAAAATGCTATTTCAAACTTTAGCCTGGCAGACAAAAAATGCTATTTCAAACTTTAGCCTGGCAGACAAAACAAAAACGCTATTTCAACTTAAGCAAGACATATTGACCAATGGGCAAAGACCCGTAGAAAACTTGGTCGTGCTTAAAATAATATACGTCCATTCAATTTGAGCCTTTAGTGGTGCACGTGCCTATTCAAATTAAAACGATGTAGACTGGCGGACGGGCTAGTGGACAGAACCTAAAATAGAAATGCGTGGACGTAAATAAGAACGATTTCCATGAACATAGCTTCTCCTTTGTGGAAGACATAACACCGGGGCTGAGTCTCCTCAGATTATCACATTGTCGTCTGCAAATGAACTGTCACAAAATCCTCGCTTTGAATCGTCTCCATAAGTAATAAACCACCATTAATCATTTTCAATCCTTTCGTTATATTCTTTAACTTTCGGCTTATCATTCTTCATGATACTCGAGTGGTTATTAGCCTTTATTAGTAGTGACTAATTAGTAGACACAAATTGTATTTTTGTGTTCGTATTTCTTTACTGTGGGAGATGCAATTGAAACTAAAAACTTAGACAAAGATCACACGTTCTTTTGAACGGATAAAATATGATGAGAAATATAATAATGGTATTCATTTTGTATTGGTGATTTTCATAAAAAATATCGTGGGGTCTCGATTCGCGTCGGACATACGTAAACAGCGACGTTTTACTTTATTTGATCTGATTTTATTTGATTTATTTTTGACTTTCATTAAGAATTCTAGAAATTAAAAAGTAAGAATACAAACGGTAACATGGGGTTCAAAGTTGGATTAAGAAAACACAGGGGTTTCGAATTCACCCTCGGGTAACACAAAAGGGGTCTGATAGCATATTATAATGTGTATATAGCTTTTCTCTGAGATGTACAACATATTTATAAGGATTCGGAAGCGAAGAACACAAATCGAAGAAATTCTCATCAAAAATAGCTGTTTCGGTATTTGTTAGCTAGGAATTGATAATTAGGGTTATTTGGATTTTTCGGACTACTGTTCTCATCTTGGATGTTATGCTCACAACGTTTCGACCTCGGTAACCTCCGGCCTTTATCAGATGTTAAACTCGGAAATCATTCTGTCGAACTCGGAACTCAGTACGTAATTTTGTACGCAACGACCCGTGGCGTAGCGGATAAAGTGCTAAGTAATAATCATTTATGTGTTACAGTCTTTTGGAGGTTGAAGGTTCAATCCTCTGTGCTGGCGATACTGAGAATACAATTACGAATGACTTAAGACTTTTACCCAGTAATGGCTGATGGAAAGAGAACAAGCAACCTCTTGTGGATAAACTAAAAGTTTCCATTCGAAATTCTATATAAATTCCGGAGTTCAACAGAAAGATTACCAAGTTCGGCAGGATACCCATGAAGAAGGTCGGAAGTTACATCGGTCGAAACGTTGTGAGAATTACATCCAAGATGAGAATAGTAGTCCGAATAATTACAATTATAGAAACAGTGATTAAATAAGATTATTTAGCCAAATCATTAAACAAAAAGAAACTGGTGTGAGGAGGTACACTTACACCAAGTGAGTATAATCGATGAATGAGGTGTATATATATATATATATATATATATATATATATATATATATATATACATACATACATATATATATATATATTTATATATTTATATTGTTGAATATAAGAGACAACTCATGTCTAGATATCCTTTGGTAGATAATTTCAATAGTCCAAATCAGGACCTTAGTTTCGGAGGGGAATTGGCTGATGAATTTGTCATAGTTTGAATTTGTCTCCCAAGTACTTTCGGACCCATCTGGGTCCATCTTCAGGGGAATGAGGTTAATCAGGTACAGACCAGATAGGTCCAAAAGTACTTGGGAAACAAATACAAATTTATCAGCCAGTTCCTCTCCGAAACTAAGATCCTGATTCGGACTATTGAAAGGATCTACCAAAGGATATCTAGACATGAGTTGTCTCTTATACTCAACAATACTTACCTGCAAGAGAAGATGCTGCCTAGATACACCCACACCCACACACACATATATATATATATATATATATATATATATATATATATATATATATATATAGAGAGAGAGAGAGAGAGAGATAGATAGATAGATAGATAGATAGATAGATAGATAGATAGATAGATAGATAGATAGTGAAAGAAAGATAAAGAAATGAGGAGGGTGAGAGAGATGGAGAGAGAAAGAGAAGGGGAGGGGGAGGAGAAAGGAACACTTATAGGGGAAGGACAGACGCAAAAGAATGGAGAAAGATGGAGAGGGTGAAGGGAACAGTTAGATGTATGAAGATGTAGTTACATTTGCAAATGAATGATGGAAGCGAGTACACATACTTACACACTGACACGCTTTCAACATTTTCGCAAACAAAACGTTTAAAGACAACCTCTTAAAATCAGCTTAAATCATTGCACTTAAGGAAGTATCTTCGCCTCCTCTAGAAATGAATTTTAAAAATATTTTACGAGTAATTATATCTGCTAATGTCACCTTCCCGAATTCCACAATAAATTCTTGAATAAAAGGTAATAAACAAAATATGGAATATTAAGACAAAAATAAACAAAACATTAAATAAATAAACGCAAAAGGAATCATTTTTGGTATTTCCTTCATTAAAATTCGTGAAAGAAAGTTCGTGAACGCTGAAGTAAAAATAAAAATAAAATAAATAAAAATGAATACATAATTTGCCACGGATAAAATTTAAAAAATATATATATATAAATTGGTTATTGTTGAGGAAATCACAAAATGGCATATAATTTATTTAATTTTTATCATTTAAAAAAATATTTCATCATTTTCTGTTTTTTTTTTTTTTTGTAATCTTTTTCTGCTTTTCTCAAACAAAAGATTTCGGGAAACTTTGTGACACTTTAATGTTTGACACTGTCGCCTTTGCTCTTTCGTCGAGCGTGTGAACTGAGTCGGCGTTTCTGCGCATGTGTCATAATCGAAAACGAGGCTAGCTGGCTATCGGCGAACAAATGAAGCTCGCGTTTTCAGAGAGACTGTCTCTAGTTAAATACCTTGATTTCTTTATCTTAAAAAAAATGTTTATCTTCTAATGGACGCCATGAATCACATAACGATTTTCAATTCAAATAAAGTAGGGAAAATGCACGTTACAGCCAGCAATGAATAAAGACTCATAAACAGTTCTATGAATAAATAAATAAACCGCTAAAAAAAACAATTTTTACTGGTGAACAATTAAACTCGAAATTCCAAATAGAATTTAACATTAAATAGATATCTACCGTGGGAATAAACATTTGTATGATATGTTAAGCCAAAGATACTATTTCCTTTAATATTTCAGTTGGCTGAAGGTTTAACTAACAGTTAATAACTGTGTGATATTTATTTAAATTTCGAAAATTAAGCAAGATTTTATGTAGTAAATTATTTATATTTCGGTTTTACGAAGATAATTTTATATTATTTCCCAAATCACTCCTGCAAAGAACTTTCATTTCCTTCTCCGTGTTTCAGAACATCAAGCAAAATTTCCATGAACAGAGTTTATTTCCAAGAATGTTCTTATCTGTGGTACACGCTACCACGAGAATGAAGCACAAACGTTTGTGTGTAGCTTACTTGGAAAGTGAAGAGTTCAGTACTATTTCAACTTTCGCTAATTATGAGATTCCAAGTTCTTAAGTGGTTTTGACTACGTTAACTGAAATCAGTATCTATTCATCGGCGCCATTTTTGAGATCTCATTATGTCCAGCCCCGTAGATTAAATAACCGTTTATTTAATAATAGTATTACTGACACAAACACTATTTAAAACAAAAACAACGATTGTGCTATGCACTGCCGTAAGTTTTATTTACTCCTCCCCAGGAGTTAGGCACAAGGCCAGTTTTATCTTACTCCCACAAGTAAGATGTGACCCAAGATCGGGTCGAGAAAGTGGGGTTTGAAAAGCCAGCGCACGAGAGGTGAGCACTCTGGCCATTTAAAAATTGCCTGGGCAGACCTGTCGACATTCCCCGGTAGGGGCGCCTCAGGCAGTAAGCAATAAACTTACTCCTCCCCAAAGAGGGGAGGCAAAGCCTGGGAGGATGGACCTCCTAGAACTGCACAGCACAGGCGTGCAGTATCCATCGGAACAGATACTACACTTTGATCTTAGCCAAAAGGCCAAGAAGTCCAATTTAACTTTTATTCACCCCAAACAAGACACATTGCAACTGATACGTAAGGGGCTACTGTGAATTACAAGCATCCTAAGTGGGGAGGTGTGCAGCAAACTGTTTGTTCACATTAGATTTAAACTTGTGCAGGTTAGTACAGTCAGGAAAACAGAAGACAGAGAGGGGATTCCCAAGGCTAGCTGCTCGAGGACAGAAGATGTTTGAGTAGAAAACACTTCATCTAGTGGCTAGCTGTTTAGGGAAAGAATCTGTTAAGGAAGAAAACCATTCTTCATCTGGAGACCTCTACAGTGAAGACTGACTAGTTTGTCGGGGGTATTTACGTCAAGAGGGCACCGATGCGGCAAGAGCATCGGAGCATACTTCATTAAAGTGCTTGTAAAACAAGCATACAAATGCAATATTGCGGCGATGGGAGTGTATTAGATAGTTTGGGACCTTTTAGATTAGAGGCTATTTGTTGATCATGTCTGAAAGGAAGAGGTTAGTGGTTTGTGCACCAGCCCATATTTGACAACAATACTCTATGCATGGGTGAATAGTGGCCTTATAGAGATATATAATACTGGCAAGTGTTAAAAGTTTTCTAGCCCGATAGAGGGAGGTCACTTTCCTTGCAGCATCTTTGGCAATATCTTCTATGCATTTGTTCCAATGTATTTGTTAGCTGTGAATGTTAAGCCGAGTAGTTTCGTTGTTTCTTTTATTTTATTTAAAACTTGAGAATTATAGAATTATAAATTAAGAATAAAAATGCTTATATAATTTTCGGGTATAAAATCTGAATTATTCATAGATTATCATCCATACCCGCGTAACGCAAGTGGTGTCCGCGTGTCAATTTATCCACTCATAAAATAATGGGCACTTTCTCTATGTGCGTGTCTGTCCGCAAGTTACATTTTTTTAAAGAAATATATGAACTTCTTTTAGAAACGGTAAACATTGCACAAATGAAACGGATGCCATGACCCGAAATCGAAACCGAAATCATGAGATCTTCAGTCTGATGTTGTACAAACGGAGCTATTTAGATTTTCTAATTAATAAATCTTAAAACTTTCCCTTAACAAAATAATTATAGCTTTGAAGTGACGTCATAGATTTCCCCTTTTCCTCTTTTATCTCTCTTTCTCTATATTTTTCTTTCCATCTATTGGTTTAATAGTATTAGTACTTGTTTTTATATTCCCTTTTGTTAATAATGGAGTATTCCAATCGTCCGTTTCATAGTTCATTTTAGAAATTTGATTGTTAATGTACACAGAAAGAGAGCGAGAGGATGAGAGCGAGCACGAGAGAAGGAGAGAGAGAGACGGAACCGTGAATGATATATATTGTATACAATAAGAGAAGAGGGGGAATTAAAACACACAGTGATTGAGAGACATTGAGACTAATATACAGACACTTAGTAGAATATGTGTGCATTGGTGAGTAAATTGCAAATTACGACTTTTGTTTGCGTGTCTTTAAATTGTCACACATTTTACGCAGTTCTTTTCATTATTGTTCTGCTCTGCAAGATCTTCCAAGCCTGCATCAGTTGGGCAGTAGAGGGCAGAAAACGCAGTGTTGCATCGTATGGTGCTCCCCGCTACATACGCAAATGGTTGGGGCGGTATTGTAGCCCTGTCCAGTCATACAAACTTTTGATCGGTCTATCCCCTTGATCAGGCGTTTGAGCGTTTACCACTGGAGCCAAAGTGCTTTTGAACCGGGAGGAAGAGTGAGCCTCAAAAGGGATTATTCTCATGTCAATAGGAAGGGGTCAATTTCTAGCCGTTAGTTTAACAGCTGTAGTCTGATCTCATCCTCAGATTTTGTTAGGGGTTCGATATGGTTTAGTAAGCTTCCCCTTGACTACATATTGCTGGCCTATTTGTTCACGTCCATGAAGAAGATGACGTTCACCACTAATAGCCGTTGTCATCTCTACTCGGCTGGCAACTTCCTGTCTCACATTTGTACGGCTTAGGACTAATTATAACTATAAACATAGAGTTTCTTTTCAAACACAACTCAATTCCAAGACAAAAGAATATTTTCATCTGCAAGGTTGTGTGATGACACTTTACGGAAACAAACGTTTATTAACTCAGCTTTATTACAGTAATAGATAGATATAAGGATCCCCAATACTCTTAGTGATTAATACTCTCCTGACCGTACCAACGTGCAGAAATTTAAATGTAATGTTAACAACTATCTTGTTTGCTCACTTACCTGTACATCTGGCTCTTATCACGCTTCAGTGACACTATCTATTGTTTCAGATGTGAACTAAAGTAATATATATATATATATATATATATATATATATATATATATATATATATATATATATATATATATATATATATATATATATATGGGAAGAGAAGGGTGAAGGTAATCCGACGTGATGGTAAAATGAAAAAGGAAAACCAAAAACTGGATGTTTTTTATGTGTACATCAACGTTTCGTCTCCCACTCATTTTCGTCACTCATTTTCATTCTCTAACAAGTACGGACGTCCACCAAGACGCTGCCATTATTTTTCATTTTATTTTATTTTACTTCCCAACATGTCTACCCTACATGTATCTGTACTTGCATGATATCTTTTCCCTATATCATCATCCTGATGAAGTCTTATGAATAAAGACGAAACGTTGATGTACACATAAAAAACATCCAGTTTTTGGTTTTCCTTTTTCATTTTACCATATATATATATATATATATATATATATATATATATATATATATAAAGACACGTCATCAGAGATTATAGGATATCGAGCAATTCAAGTATGGCATGTTTATCGTTTACAAGAACAAGGTCATCGACCGCTGCGTCAATATTTCGAGAAAATCTCGACAGAGCAGTATCACCCGATCATAGCTATTAAAGTCTCTTTGGCGTTGCGAGCAATGTGGTCAGGCAAAGCAACTGGTCCGGTCGACATCGCAACTGAGGTGTGCCGCTCCCGACTCTGGTGCCCTTGGCTAGCGCAGCTGTGCAACCAAAACATCGCAGAAAAGAAGGACCTGGTTGATTGAAACCGCAGTGTCACAATTCCAATCATTAAGAGAAAAGTCAATTCTGCTGAATGCAGTACCTACAGACCAATTCGGCTTCTTTTGCACACATTGAACATTTTTTTAGCGTATTGTTTACCGAATAATACGGGAGATTGTTACGATTACACACAAATCACTGTGACTTTGTTAAGTGTAACACAACAGACGCCAGCGATGCCGCACGAGTTTTGGCGGAGAAGCATCCCTACATATTGCCTTCCTTGAATTGGAAAAGGCCTTTGAGCGTGTGTAACACAATGTGATATCGTACGCACTGCGACAATATGGTGTCCCCGAAGGGCTGGTTAGCTGGATCTACTACTCTAGCTAGGCCCTCTCCTCGCTGCTCTTCATTCTTGTGATGGACGTCATCACCAACTTGTGCACTAACCTGTGCTCTGAACACTTTTGTATGCGGATGATATTCTGCTCGTCTTTAATAGTACATCCGGCCGGCAACAACAACTCAAGACAGGATAGCCCAGTTAGGTCTGCGGCTGAACATAAACATGACAAAATATTGAACCACTGACAAAAACGAAAATTGATAGACAGAGTCTTCTACGAACGCAACCCTTCAACTATCTCGATTCGCCTAATGGCGATGACGGCAATATCCTCAGCGAAATAGTAGCGGACATCAATGCGATGTGGCTCAAGTGGCACACAATCACCGGTATTCTTTTTGACCACCAGATCAGCGACAGTCTAAAGTTGAAGAACTACAGGACTGTTGTAAACATGTAGACATATTTAGCTCTGATTGTTTACTGACAAGGAGGAAGGCATCACAAGGTTCTCCGTTATGGAAACCAAAATTACCCGCTGGATCTCTGGAATTACACTGCTCGATCACGTCTTAACTGATGATATCCAAAGGCGCTACGGCATCCCACGATTAAGGGAAATATGAGGGAATAGCGACACAAAGTACACCGTCGCGTAACTTTCCTTTGAAGTACAAGTCGCCGGAAAGCGACCGGGAGTCGAGGGCAAGGCCAACGATGAAATAGCCAGACAACGTGCACATAAATATGTGTAAAGCTAGCCTTCATCTAGACCAAACCTCTTATTATATATATATATATATATATATATATATATATATATATATATATATATATAATAACAGGTTTGGTCATTTATTGCGGGAACACTGGAGGTGGGCTGTGTTTACACAGAAACATATTAGGCTGAAATAATATATATATATATATATATATATATATATATATATATATATATATTTAGTATGCATGTTTATTTTTACATTTTTCAGCTGTAACTTTGTTCCAAGTCCAGCTTCCTCAGGTCACATTAAATATAATGTATATAGTGTATAAGGAAGCTGTACTTTGAATCATGTCGCAGCTCAAAGCATCTGTAAAATAAAAATACAGCTCTACTTGTTATTGGGCACTATTTTATAAACACCGTAGCTTTATTGAATTAGCATCTATGGACCAACACACACACACACACGCACTTTATATATATATATATATATATATATATATATATATATATATATATATATATATGTTTTGTCTATTTTGCAGCATTCTTCATTACAACAAACATTGTTAAAATATACGAATTCCTCTGTTTAATTATCCCTTTTATATAATGTTGTCGCTGGTTTCATACGTATGAAACCAGTAACAAAATTGTAAAATGCTTAACTTAATACAATTTTATCATGTGACGTCAATTCTTGCGTCCAAAAATTTAAATTGTTAACATCTTTTCTTGGAACTGTGCGAATCCGTGTTTAAGCGTCTAATTGACTTCACGTGCGCATTCTCGGCTGCCCTTTAAACTCCTCTTATCTACTTCAGCGTTTTGTGTATTTGTTTTTGTCACATTACGATGATTGGACGAAGAACCGAACACGTTCGTAATGCATATGGACGAAACATTAATTTTTTTTATGATTTTCACACAAAAAAATCATTAAAAAAATTTAAAGAAATATATAATTAAGCAGAAGAATTCTGTTATTTTTAACAATGTATGCTTAAATATATATTTATAACATATGTATAAGCATTTATTTCAAACTTGAGTGTAACATTTGAATCACACGAAATAAGCCTCGTTTTTATACGTACCTAACATCAATGTTACAAAGCGATCAGCAAATTGCGGTCAATGATAATAATTAAAATGAATTCCCAAAACCAAGGAATATTTTCATGTATCTTGCGTGATTGAAATATATATGTAAAAAGCTTTAGGGACACAATTGAAGATTTACTCAGCTTTAGTATAATAATAGGTATCACACTATGCGTGAGATAAGTAAATAATGTAAATAAAGAAACAAGCATTGCTTTCATACTAACTTAATATCACTGTTACAAAACGATCAGCCTGTCGACGGTGAACCCACCTGTGGTGTTTGTAAACAATAGCACGCGAGGAATAGGGGGATCGTTGTGTAAATAAGTCGTTGATTCAGTTCACACAAAAACGGCAAATGTGTGCCGGGACAGATGGAGCCGTTTTAGCAGGAAGTGGGTATCAAACGGGAACACTGGAGGTGGGCTGTGTTTACACAGAAACATATTAGGTTGAAATAACGTCATCAAATCGTATCTTCTTTTGAGATGGATACTTCTTGAGCGATGAGAGCGACGATTGAATTTTCAATGCGGGCGGGTAACAAAATGAAAAAAGAGCGGAACAAAGATCAACATCCGTTTGATTTATCTATAATAATAAACGCGACATTTCATGTGTTTGTTTTAAAACTACGACTCTATTTCTCATTTGACTACAGCTAAATTTGGCAGGGAGATCCGTTTATTAACGACCAAGCATGAAACCCTGTAGCACAAAGATTGTGGATAAAAGACTGTCCCGTCTTGGTTATTTTCTACGCCTACCACAAGAAACACCGACCCATATGGCATTGGATCACTTTCGTGAAGCCAGTAAATAGGTCAAAAGAAGATCGAAAAGAACCTGCTTGGAAATAGTTACAATAGAAATGAAAAATCTGTCATGAATTCTTCTCGAAAGTAGCAATACTCAGAACATCGACATCTCTAAAAACACGTGTTCAGACAGAACTTGAATGAAATAGTTCGCAGCATCTTATATAAATAGAGATGTTGTCCGCCTGTCCGTCATTAACAATTTTTCGTCAGTTACAATTTTTTTAAACTTAATAAATACACTGCAGAATTTGTCTCATTTTGAAATATAAGAGATCTTAACTTAAAAAGAAAACGCAAAATATTCAAATTATTCAAAATATTCAAAATTATGTAAAAAATATTTAAAATATTCAAATATTCAAAAATATTCAAAATATTCAAAAATATTCAAAATATTCCAAAAAAATATCTGAAAAATATTTCAAAATTATATTTCAAATATTTAAAAATTTCAATAGAATTTCAATAGAATATAATATAATAGAATATGATAGAATATAGAATAGAATAGAATATATGATTTCAATAAAAATTCCAATAGAATTAAAATTTCAAATATTTCAAAATTCAAATATTTCAAAATATTTCAAAATTATTTGAACACTATTCAAAATATTCAAAAATATTAAAAATATTCAAATTATTCAAAATATTCAAACAGACAGAACTGGAATGAAATAGTTTTAGAGATTTTGTCCGCCTGTCCGTCAGTAACACTTTTTTTTAAAACTTAATAAATACATTGCGAAAGTTGTCTCATTTCGAAATATCAGAAATCTTAACTTTAAAAAAATGTAAAATTTGCATTAATAGTAAATAATAAATAACAACAAATAAAGCAGAGATCATGAACAGAAATCGTAACGGAAACCTATAGATCTTTAGTCTACCAACTGAACTTTGTTGTACTTTCTTATCGATAGAGCTTAAAACATTACCTTATAACAATTAATTATTACTTCGGCGTGACGTCATAGATTTATGATTTACCCCATGTTTTAAAATAATAATTAACACATGCTTAAAATGAATAAATGAATGGGAAAATATCATCAATAGCGTTGGAAATTATTTTAATAATCCCAAACAATTTATTTTGCTTTAATTACATATCGGCGTTTAATGCAATATTACATTAAATATACACTATAATTTGGGCCGGGAGCCCCCGATAATACAAGTTATGTCAAATAAGACGAATTTGCAGTGAAGTAACAGAAGAAAGGATACGTAGACCATTTTTAAAAAAAGCACATTTTTTCTAATATAATCATTTTTAGTTTAATAATTCAAACTTTCAGACAAAATTAGTATCTATATAAACCACATACTCTCCAAGACAAGTAAACCAATTATAATCTTGAATGGAGTTGATACCTCCACTAACGCGTAATAGTAAAAGATAAGAAAAATACAATAAATTAAAGAAATTATATAAAATAATAGTTTAAAAAGTATATAAGGACATAGAAATTGTAATTAATTAAGGTATTGACCCAGTTTCGAAATTCAGGTATTCTTACCGAAGTAAAATAACAGTTAAGTAATTTAAATTAAGTATTTTTCTTTTATAATATTTTAATTAACAATATATTGATACAGACATGTTTACATATTTAAGTTCCGTAGCATCTGGTGATTGGTCAAACACTACTACTACTAATACTACGACTACTGCTGCTACTACTACTATAACTACTACTACTACTACTCCTAATAATAATAATAATAATAATAATAATAATAATAATAATAATAATAATAATGATAATAATAAGCATGAAACTGAAGGAAATAATTAAAATAAAAGTGAAAACATTAAAATCAAATATACAACTCTCATAATAATATATTAGTTAATAAATAGAGCAAAACAAATGCGTATACAGTTACTGTATATACAACGGCTTAACTTGCAGCTAGTAGTTCAACAGACTCAAATAGTGGTAAACTTTTTTCTAAAGTAGATTCAAATGATTTTCTTTTCTTAAAGATGCTCATCCTTTGAATGGCATGGATGGCGGACGCCATTTTGACGGCTACTCGACAAGAGAAGATAACTAGAAATTCGACTCGTCATGAATAAGTTACTGCTGCACTTAAAAATATTGGACTAAATCGATGCACCCGTTCTGGTTGATGTAAGCAGATTAATCAATTGTTTCCGGTTATTTTCTCAACTACTTAATCCATTATGAAAAATCAATCAAACTTATTACGTCAAGAAATACATCAGCATATAGACGCAATTCTGCTTTTCCGCTTTAAGTGTAAAAAATGTTCGGAATCTTGTAAAAAAGGATAAATAATTTAGATTATTAGGACTACTATTCAAATTATATAGAAACCAAGATGAGGATAATAATCACAATGATTCTAATAATACAAGTTATAATGTATTATTTTTATTTTTATTCACTTTTAATAAATATAATATTATCTTTTTTTCATATAGCCGTCGAACAGAGAACGAAACACGCATACTAAGTAGGAAATTGAGAAAACTGAACAGCTTCCGGTGACATAAAGAATATTATTAAAACGCAGTCGTTCACACGTAAATAGTGCTTCAGTTATTTTTTTCGTACATGCGTTATGAATTCATTAAATGTTTATATATATATATATATATATATATATATATATATATGTATATATGTATATATATATATATATATATGTATATATATATATATGTATGTATATATATATATATATATATATATATATATATATATATATATATATATATATATATAAGTCTGAATGCAATGCAGAGAGCAGGAAAGAACAAAAGTTTTAAAAATCGATGGTGAGATCTTACACTCATCTATTTATTTTTATTTTCAATCTTACATGATAAACTTCTCCGGATGATTGAAAATCATTTAATATTTCGGAAGATGCCTTTCTCCTTGTCAAAAAGGTACGAATAGCAAGATGGATGACTGAATATAGTAGTGGTGAAACTAAGATTCATGACTACTACTCTTAGGCATCCATTGGGAACACAGCTGCTAAGTGTAAGGTGTAAAAATATGTGATATATTTAGTTTAATTATGTTTTCTGCAAAGCCCTTGGTGAAAATGCAGATATCTCTCATATTCTGTGAGATATACAAATAGGTAATGACATCAATTAATAAATATTCCCCTAATTATAGTTTCTTCGGCATATTTTAGAGGGTTTTTAACGGGGCCTAATATAGTCACAACCTTAAATATCAAAGCTAACTAACTATTGTATTAAATTTATTGCATACAGTTGATTGAACACAAGTTTCCATTTCCATTATGCCAAGCAAACACTATTAAGCAGTGTGAGGAATAACAAGTTTGATATAGATGTTA
>OY744546.1:43032392-43037392 GCA_963556195.1 Sepiola atlantica
TAATCGTGTTCACGCAACATTTTCATTTAGTATCTCTCTGTCTCTTTGTCTTTCTATTCCCCGCTCGCTCTTTGTCTCGCTGTCTCTATTTGTCTGTCTGTCTGTCTGTCTGTCTGTCTGTCTATCTGCCTCTTTCTCTAATATATATATATATATATATATATATATATATATATATATATATATATATTAGAATAAAAATCAAATTTGCTAAAAGCTAAAAAGCGACAAATGAATGTTGACAAATGTTTCCCAACGTATATCAATCAACAAGTGTTTCAGTAGTTTTAAAATATATATATATACATACACGCACGCACGCACACACACATACATCTCCCCCCCCCACACACACACACATATATATATATATATATATATATATATATATATAGAGAGAGAGAGAGAGAGAGAGAGAGAGAGAGAGATAAATTAAGAAAGAGATATAAAGAAAGAGATATGCGGATGACAAATCTATTTCATCTTCAAATTGTTCAATGCAAGGTCTACTCGATAAAAAAAACATGTTTATTATTCTTTGTTTAAGCCAGGCTGTTCAAAGATTACCATCTTATCATCAGAGGGATCACATAGATTGATAAATTGGCAGGGGAATAGCCAAAATGCCAAATTTGAAAAATTTAAGAAACGATATAAAGTAATGAAACGTAAGAGGGTGTTCATAAAAAGGTTATCAAACAATAGAGTATGTTTATTTGGTGAATGTCCGTTTACAAAGTGTTCGGTGACGGAAGATTTAAAGATAGAAAAGGGATTCCGTGGAGCCTGCGTTAGAAATGTTCAAAATGTAGTAAATCCAATAGAATGATATTTAGTTCAACTGTTTTTTATCTACGGTTGAATTGAACATCATTTTCCGATCAAATTTAAACAGAAAAAATCAGTAAATTTAAGTCTTACTTATACTTTTTTTAATCTGGAGTAGTAAAAAATCTATTGATATTTCGAGAAAAAATATATACCTTCCTCAAAGAAGGAAAAGTCGAATCCGTCTAAAAGAGAAAAAACGTTTAAGATGGCTACTCTCTCTTTAACGTTTCTACCTTAGACAGATTGAACTTATGGTTTTCATTTTTTGAATAGGTACATTTTCTACCGAAATATCAATGATTTTCTACCATTCCGGATTTTCTTTTTAATATTGACAATAAGTTTTATATTTACAGATGTTATATGTAAACTATATGTTGAAAATAAATAGATATTTCCGAAGATTAATACCAAATAAATTGTCTCATGTTCGTTTGTACCATAACATTTTTCTGCATAGTGTTCAGCCTTCGTCAATACCCGTATATATATATATATATATATATATATATATATATATATATATATATATATATATATATATATATATTATTTTAATGCATATATATATTAATTTAATGCATAGTAACAAAAATATGGTGTGTTCGTTGTCATAATAAAATTTTGAACTACAACAACTTATTTACATATATATTTTCAGTACATCATTTAGGTAAAAGTCTTTTCCGTATAAATAATTGATTCGTTCGAAAGTATCGCAAACAACATAAACAAATATATAACATCCTATTAAAAGCGATACTTCAATCACTATTAAGGATAGTGCAAGGGTACGGTTTCGGTCTTCAGACGCTGAGGTCCCGGTTTCGAATCTCGCTAGGGTCAGTCACATTGCTGATTCGTTATATATATATATATATATCATCCGACTGGCGGACCAGTTATATATGAACTGTGCTCCGATGAACTGGCTGCTCTGTTGCCCCCTCGACGTAAATACACTAGACAAAACTCGTCAATCAGCAAAATCTCATCCATTCAGTGTGGAGGTCTCCCGAGCCTTCTTCTCCAATAGCTTCTTTCCGAAACTCCTTCTCTGCTCCCTGTTTTGCCGACTATACCGACATGCAGAGATTTAAAACTAATGTAAACAGATATCTCGATACACAGCTCCCAACTTGGATGACACCCAACACCTACACACTTACGTCTAAAGTGGCGGCCTGCCTTGTTTAGGGTGAAATATGTTTATATATATATATATATATATATATATATATATATATATATATATATATAAACACACTTACGAGCCTTTGTTAAGACGAAATATATGCATATGGATACTAAAATGTTTATTATTAAACTAATTATTTAAATCTCCCTTTACCCCCCCCCCATAAAGGGAGATTTAAATAATTAGTTAAATAATAAATTAAAACAGAAATATGAAAAAGTGTCCAACTTATTGTGAATGTTAAATCCATTTAGAAAAACAAACTTTTTGCTAAATACTAATTGGATTGTATTATCTTCTATCCAATGGCTATTTCGATTGCCTTGGTGATAAGGGGGTGAGATGGAACCCAAAGTTGACTTCAATCCGGGTTTAAATCATGCGGCCAGTAGAACAGTTATATATAGCCGCACTGATGCGTCTAGGTAAAGACGAAACATATCTGTATGTAAATATTACAATATTTATAAAAAAATAATTATATATATATATATATATATAATGACGTAAGAAGCCCTTTTTAACAATGCGTGAAAGGATTTATTTCTTTTTTTTCTTTTTCCAATCAATTTCGAAGTCTACAAACTTCATCTTCAGGGATGTATTTTTTTTTTTATAAAATAAACAAACTTTTGTTTATAAGTAGCATCGAGATGGTGTGACGCTCTCCGCCAAGATGGAATAGGGCGGAAGTGAAAAATATTAAGAACGATTATGCCAGGGGCAAGCCGGGAGTTATAAAGATATTGTTCGTTCTTTTTTTTTTTTTTAAGCATTGAATAAAATGTAATAAAATGACGTAAGAAGCCCTTTTTAACAATGCGTGAAAGAATTTATTTCTTTTTTTTCTTTTTCCAATCAATTTATATTCATATAAATGCTGAATATATATATATATATATATATATATATATATATATATATATATATATAATATTTATATTCAAAATTTATTTTAAGAATGTATAATGATGTCATCCAAGATATTCTAAAAGATTCTACCGAGGGATATCAGATGCTCAATATTGTAAATAGAGCAATGTAAATAGAAAAAAGAATTATTTTTGAAAACCCATAGTTTAAGGGAACATTGACTCTTTGTTGAACATTTTGAGAAATTAAACGAATAACTATGTTCAGTTGTGAATACTATTTGTGTTTGTTCCTTGATATATGTATATGTAAGTGTATATATATACATATATATATATATATAATATTATATAATCCTGTTTCATTCAAAAACATTTTATGTGCGAACAATTGTTTCTCTTTATACGGTCAATGTACACTGTGTCAATGGTATGCAAAATTGACCGAAAATTCACAGAAAGACTTCATCAGTGTATAACACAGCACAGTCTGGCTAAAAAAAAACAAAAGTGTTCCAATATTCATTTAATTAATATATGCATATTTGATTTTATATTACATTTGTTCCTTCTTTTCAACACTACACTCAAAAGAGAAACGCTCCTTAGACTTGTTTGCATTGAAGAGTTCAGTATATCCACCATATTTTTTCCGTTTTCTTTCCGTTATAATCTGCATATTTTACTTACAAAAAAGATATGGCAAAATTAAAATATATTAGAATAATTAAATCACACCGACTCTTATTGTCCTTCATTTTACAACTTTTACTTCATCTGTCTTCATTTTTTCTCCTTTTTGCTTTTTATCTTCGTCTTAAGGAGTATGAATCTTTAAAATCTCGATCCATTAATCTCATGAGTAACTTCAGAGCTCTAGTCGCATTACACTCTATTGAGCTACTATATAAATATTTGAGCGAACATAAAAATCTATACAACATATATCTTTTAAATAACTCTGCTTAAACTTTATGAAAGTTGAAGGAGGTAATTGTTTGTGAAAATTTCCTACAGAGTATCCTAATAAAAAAACGAAAAAGAAATTGAAATTTACCTTGCTTCTTAAAATTGTCCAATATACCTAGAGCGAAATAGGAACTTACATCTTTATTTTTTAGGCATTATTATATTTTTGAACTTGTGTGCTGACGATTTTCTGTCGACTAATTACACCCATATATATATATATATATATATGTATATATATATATATATATATATATATATATATATATATATATATATGTGTGTGTGTGTATATATATATATGTATATATATATGTATATATATATATATATATGTATATATATATATATATATATATATATATATATATATATATAAATTATCTTTTTTCTCCAGCTTTTTTTTTCACTTGCTATTGACACCTGATTCAACGAAGACTCGAAAAAACATTCGTGAAACCTGTGAAACCTATGGTACATTTATTATTTTTTTGATTTTAATAAAAAGAAGACAATCAGAAAAATTGAAAAAATAAAAAAGGTATAATAAAACAGACGAATTCTGTTATTTTAACAATGTTTGCATAAATATATATATATATATATATATATGTATATGGTTATTTTTATTTACACAGACATATACAAAATCTGCGACACTGGCATGTCGATATTATCGATCAACAGTTAATATAAACTGAAATCTCACCAGGGAGAGTTAGAATTCGATCTTAACCTTAGATCATATTTGGAAAGAATGAAATGGAGAAGAAAAAAATCATTATTTCCAAATATGATCTAAGGTTAAGATCGGATTCTAACTCTGCCTGATGAGATCTCAGTTTATAATAACTGCTGATCGATAACATCGACATGCCAGTGTCGCAGATTTTGTACATGTCTGTGTAAATAAAAATAATAATATATAAAAGCTATATTTGATATTGAGCACTTTTTATAAACCCGGTTGAAATTCTTTGGATTACTACCCTGTGGATTTTTACCTGGATTATATATATATATATATATATATATATATATATATATATATATATATATATATATATATATGTGTGCTGGATCCGTGAAGGATAGAGTAATTTTTGAAAGAAAATATGATTAAAGGAGCT
>OY744546.1:43039892-43062392 GCA_963556195.1 Sepiola atlantica
TATTATTATTATTATTATTATTATTATTATGTGTAATCACTATTAGTTCTCACATATCTCACTATCAGTGATTGCTCACTGATTATAACCGGTGATGTTCCATAGAAATCTTAGTCAAAAAAAGTTTCCCCAGATTTCCAGTACTCTCCACCTGCTTCGATAACTATTGCTAATGACTGCGTTATCACAACAGACGGTTACCATCGATGTATCTCTGGCAACGACTATTGCTTTTTTCTGTAATTTGCATGGCAATGAGCTTCCATAAGGTACTAGTCCTCTCCGCACACTTCCAGTGGAGGTATTGTAAGTGCCTTTCTTCCTCCGTCTTTCCATCGTCCTTGACCCTTCACGACTATTTTGTTTGTGGCATAAACATAAGCTAGCGCCATCACTTTTTGTTTTCAGGGAGGTGTACTTTATGAAATTTCTTGAAGTTTCTTTTCCTTGGTTCCATGTGGTGGTTTTATTTCTGTGTTTTTGTTTTCTGCCTGTTGCTGGTAAGCATACGTTGCTTGTGTTGGTTGGTTTCCGCATTAAAGTAGTTTCCTTGAGATTTCAGCTGTTTTCATCATCGTCGTCCGTTGTATAATCTCAGTCTTCCATTTGATTCCAATTTCTCCCAGTTTTTTAGGGGTGTCCCTAGAAATCCTACGATTATTGGAATTGTATTGACTTTCCTTATTTTCTATATCCCGTTCAATTCTCTGGCGAGTTCCGTGTATTTGTTTTTTTCTGTCTCCTTAATATTTATGCTGCGGTCTGCTGGTATAGCAAAATGCACGATTTAGCAGAATAATAATAATAATTATTATTATACTTTTATTATTATTATAATAATCGATAAATAACCTCCGCTCATAGCTTTAATTTGTATTTAATTATAATTTATTTACTTTTTAAAATTTTTTAACTATGATTTAAGCCTATTACGTTATCAATAATTATTTTAATCCAAAATGATACAAAAACCGCGTTATTTGAATTTCCTAAACTATTAGTTCCAGTGAAGTTGAGGTCATCCTGTTATTATTTATTATTCACGATTTATAATATCAATCGTTAATTTATAATTTCAATCGTTAATTTATAATTTCAATCGTTAATTAGTATTGCTAGTATAGTTTGTATTGTTATAAAATAATTAGTCATTCATCTTTTAACGATACACGTTCGAAATATCTATAACTTTCGGTTTCGTATCTTCTGTCATACCGTCATGCTGTTATTATAATTATCATTATCACTTACTATTATTATCAAAATTATTATAAATATCATTAATATTCGTATTCTTTATTAAGTAAAATATATAAATATATTTATACAAAACAGATCCATATATATATAATAAAAAATATATATGTAGAGAGTAAGAGAGAGAGAGAGAATGGGAGAGAGAGAGATAGAGAGAGAGAGAGAAAGAGAGAGATATATAGAGATATGTGTGTGTGTCTCTGTTGGAGAATGGGTGTTGGAAACACGTATTCTTCTGTTCCAACGCGCATTATTCTATTTTTTTGAATCTCTCTTTCTTTCTTTCATTCTTTCTTTCTCTCTCACACACACACACACATACACACACACACACACACACACATATATATATATATATATATATATATATAATATCCTGCTCTAACTCACTATCCAATTTGCTTTCCCCAACACATCTCTCTTGTCACTGAAGCTGCGATCCATCTTGAGCCACCGTCCCATCCTTGACATCCCCTGCCATGCGATTTACGTTGGTTTCCATCTTTGCCCCCATCATCCTCCCTCATCGCTTGCCTATCGAGCCCACATATCACGCTTACTTAAAACTCCCACCAGCTCCCATTCATCCCCCCGCTCCCGCAATCAGTGTCCAGCCAAGCGATGTCCATTGTCGCTGATTGACTTTTAGGAGTCTCGCGTGACCAATGTCACAAAGGCCACTTGGGTGCCATTTACGCCGGTCATTGTGGTATCTTGCTGACCAAAAAACGTGTTTCTTCCAAACCCGACTCTTAACTTCCTCTAACGCGTTTTGCATCATTTTCCTTCTTCCCTTTGTTGATTTTCATAAGAATAAATGAATACGCTTACTTTTGCGTTGACCTCCGTTTGGACCAATGATTCCTAATCAGGCTTTTGGGGTGAGGCATTTAAATCACAAGGATATAAGACCGAATTTTCGTACAGTCATTAGTAGGTGTCATACAAGTCGGAGATACGTCCTTCACAACCAGTCTGATAGAGTATGGGTCATTTTCGTTTAGGTGATGACCTTATATCTATCAGTCTGAAGTATGGTTCCATGCATTTTGTGAGGGCCACCCTCCCATGCTTTACCGTCTTTGTTAAATAAAGATATAGGTTATTGTTAATCTTCCTGGTCGCTCGTACCGAAATGCCGAAAGGGCTGCTCAGGCATTTGTGTACGGTGTGTAACATGGGTACATTATTTATTTTTTAAACTTTAACATTCAGTTGGGGCTGCATATTACGTGAACTATGTGTATATGTTTTTATACATATATATATATATATATATATGTATGTATGTAAGCATATATATATATATATATATATATATATATATATATATATATATATATATATATATATATATATATACATTGGTTTTCTATCGCCCAAAGATCAAGAAAAATAAAACTTATTGGTACTCTCACTCATCGAACACTTATGATTTGTTCACAAACACGACTCGATGCAGAACTTGGTGAAATTACTAATATTTTTCTTGCTAATAGATATTCCATCAATATCATAAAAAGCACCATTGCACGTAAAGTTGCTATATTTAATGGTGGTAAATTTATTGGCCCGTCACGTTGCCCTATTTATTTGAAACTTCCATGGTTAGGTTCTGACGGCCTCGGCATTGTCAAAAGGATGTCTTCTTCTACTCAACGTTGTTTTCCAGCAACCATGCTGAGAGTAGTTTACACGACTCGAACCTTTTTCTCTTCTTTTCGTAAAGAATGTTTTGCCAGCCATTCAAAATAATTCTGTTGTTTATAAATTCCCGTGTCAATGCGGAGCTGACTACGGATACAAGACATCCCAAGGATTAGAAATTAGAATATCCCAACACATACTACGTGATATTCGTTTACACAAGGTTTCGAGATCATCCGGGAACTTCCAGGCACAGGAATAACCCATCGGTAATCACCTGGTTAGTACAACTAGTTGTTCTGACAAGTATTCCGATGGGTGGTTTTCTGTTTTACACAGTGGCAGGTCGAACTACCATCTCAATATTATTGAGGCATTAGTTATAAACAATTCTCGACCTAGCATGTGTAGACAAAAGATTTTGTAGCATCAGTTGGAGATCTTTAATGATTCAAATCCACCATAACGTTGAGAGATTTACGTTGTTTTTTTGTTTTTGTTTTTTTCTCTCTCAATCGTTTTCTCCAACTTAAACAATTTTTCACCTCATATCTAATTCGATTTTCTCAGTTTTTAATTTATCATCCTGACGTTTCCTCTTAGTGGGTCAGACGATAAGGACTTAAGGAAAATTTTAGCAATTTTCTTTTTTTTCACCCGACAGTTTCAGCGATTAAAAAATGTTTCCTCTTAAATGTATCCTACGATTTTGTTGTACGCGAAATTTACTTACATATATATATATATATATATATATATATATAACTGTCCTGTTTTGAAATCTCCGAAAGAGTTACATGGTAAACAGCTGATGATCCCCGTGTTAATATTAGACGCTTAAGGCCTCCTGCTTTTGTTTCACTGTTAGATACTTAACCCCCCCACCCTTTTTATTTTTTTTTTATTTATGAATTTTCCAACGAATGTTAAGTCTGCAATATCTTGGATTTAGTTAGTTTCTCTGGCAATTTAAACTGCAGTTAACTTCTTTGTTTTTTGTTAAAATGACTTAAAGCTTCTTTAGACTATATATATACATATATATATATATATATATATATATATATATATATATGATTATTTTTATATGTATATATGTATATGTATATATATACATATATATATATATACATATATATATATATATATATATACATATATATATATATATATATATATATATATATATATATATATATATATACCCCGCTGTACAGGATGAACTCCTAACCTAATGGACGAATCATTATGAATTATAATAAAACAGGGGCTAGGCGTAAGGGCTATATTTAGTTAATTAACTTTTATGAAGAAGAGGTAAAGAGGGATGTGAACCTTTTGACAAAATTCGGATACCTGCCATTTGTGTAAAACTTTAACAATAAGTATTATACATCAACTGATAAATGTTGTTTAAATTTCGCTTTCCTCCATTATATTTTAAAAGATTTCTACAGGCATAACATGTGCACAAATCTACATTTTAAAGTTCACATATTTAAATTTGACCCATTTAAGCAAGATTCCCTGAATTGCAATTTAGTATTGATCCCCGATAATCTTAAGCCTTTAATTTTAGACATTGGCTAATTGTGACAGATTGTGATCACGCTTGTAATAATAACGTTTAGTATCGTTATGTATTGATTTTAATCTTCGTACGAGGGCATAAAGGTGAAATAACCGGAGCTGTACGGGAAATTTATGCGCACGTTATTGATATGTAAATCTGTTAAATTTAGAAGGTGTCTATATATATATATATATATATATATATATATATATATATATATATATATATATACATATATGTGTGTGTGTGTGTGTGTGTAGCTTGATTGCCATATATATTTTCATTGCTTACTATATATATATATATATATATATATATAGTTTCGTACTTAGTACATAATTCCCGCCTGTACTGGTCTGTACCTGATTAACCTCATTCCTCTGAAGATGGACCCAGATGGGAGGTAGTGAGTTACCTGTATTGTCTTCATGAGATAATCTAACCGAACATACTACCTCATCCTTTAAGCGGATAATATACATAAACAAGAAATTGTCACAATTGGTTGTTCATTAGCAAACTAAACACTTACATTATATATACTATTTAAAGTATTCGATTATTGGAACCTATATACATATATATATATATATATATATATATATATATATATATATATATATATATATATATATATTATATTTAGATTTTTCACTGAGAACATAGTTTATTCAGTAAAGACCAGAATCAGTCCAATAATAATAAGCTCGATGATACTCGATTACAGGGTACAGAGTATTTATATATGTTTTTGAAGGTTTACCAAAACATTTCGTTCAAGAAATTCTTCATCACAACAGAAGACGTTTTCCTTTCATAGTTTTTTTTTCAGATTTTTCAAAGTTAAAGAAGTTTTCCCTACACATGTTTCTCTACTCAAGCAGGTTTTTGCTTGGCAGTTCATCAGGGGAATTATATACATGGAATGATGACCACAACAACTGACAATACCAGATGTTGTGTTGCCTTGATTGAGGCCGTTTAAGAAGAAAAAAGAAAAACATCTCAAGAAAGTAGTTCAGGAAATGTTCACAGTCTGGTTGCTACTATGCATACCCACAAGAAACTAGTCCCAATGCAGTCCAAAAGGAATCGAGAAAAATGTGTGAGAATACACCTCCTCATTGGGCGGCGGAACGATGAAGGTATCATCCCCCCAAACACAAACAAAAGGGTCAACAGACAATCCACAAGTTAGCGTTCCAGGCCACTGATAGTGTGGTCATTTATTCCATCAAAAACGTCAATATTAACGTCCGTTAGCAATGTATGTGGTCGTCCGAACCTTTCTCAAGGGTGGACCTGCTCCCACTCGGGATAAACATATAACGAAGAAAACGATCATAATCCCGCAGAAGCCACCATGAAGAACACCCTATAAATACCAGAGACAAAATATTCATCCATATATAAATAAATATATATATAGTCTAAAGAAGCTTTGAGTCAATAAAAAAAAAAATTAAAAAAAGTAAAATGCAGTTTAAATTCCCAGACAAACTAACTAAATCCAAGATATTGCAGACTTAACATTCGTTGGAAAATTAATAAATGAAAAAATATAAGTAAAATAAAATAAAAAATAAAAAATAAAAATGAAAAAGGGGGGTTAATTATCTAAGAGTGAAACAAAAACAGGAAACCTTAAGCGTCTAATATTAACACGGGGATCATCAGCTGTTTACCATGTAACTGTTTCGGAGATTTAAAAACAGGACAGTTTTAATATTCGTGGCTCTCCAATGGTACTGATTATACGACCATTTCCCCAATAATCAAGTGTCGAAATATATATATATATATATATATATATATATATATATATATATATATATATACAAACTCTAATTAAAAAGAAAATGAAACATTCTCAAAAATCAAAATCTTTCCATTTCTGACCAACTTGCGTTTGATGTTTTAAAAAACATGCAGTAGCTTGAACATAACACTAAGTCCATCTGGTAAAGAAACAACGTCTAATAGAATGTTTAAAAAATAGCTTCTTTTTAAATTCGCAAAAAAAAGGCACAAGGATTCTATGAACAAAAATAGGTCACACATGGATGTGTAAAGAAAAAAGAAATGTTTTGACAAATATTACAAAAAAATGTGCTTTAAAGAATTTTATGTCTGAAATACAAACTAGTTATCAAATAATTTGTTGTTTTATAAACATACAGAGTTATACATACAAGTGTATTTATAAACATGTATATGCAGAAATATATAAGTATCTATAAGTACCCAAATACAAGTATGTATACATATCTATGTATATTTAATATATCTGTGTGTCTCCCTGTCTGTCTCTGTCCCTACATTTCTCTTTATATATATATATATAAAAAAATATATATATGAATATATATATTTATATTTATATTTATGTACGTGTATGCATAAGACACCAACGTGCATATAAAAATACATACAAAACACGTACACACATCCACACACACATACCCCCACATGTATATACATATGTTTATATGCATATAAATATATATATATATATATATATATATATATATATATATATATATATATATATACATATATATATTCATATCTCTCTCTCTCTCTCTCTCTCTCTCTATATATATATATATATATATATATATATATATATATATATATATATATATATATATATATATAGATGTGTGTGTGTGTGTAAATTAATTGGATTGAACGGAGCCGAGGTAAGGTGCACGCAAACAAAATAAGATAAATTAATAATTACATTTAAATACATTATTAAATGAGTGAATGAATCAAAGGGCGAAAATATAACTAAATTAGTTAAGGAACAAAACGCAATAACGAAATATATACAGTTTAATTTTATTAAATGCAGGAAAGGCATTTTGAGATATAATAAAATAATTGGTTTTCAAAATATATCTAACAGCACAATAAAAGCTATCAAATTATGGATAAGAAAATCAGTTAATATATAATTATTTAAAGTATTGTATATGCATGTATAATTATATATATATATATATATATATATATATATATATATATATATATATTATATATAAGATATATATAAATAAATAAATATATATATATATATATATATATAAAATATATATATATGTATATATAAAACTATATATAAATAAATATATATGTAAACATTTATATTTGTATGTGTGTATGTGTCTGTATATGTAATTTGATTATTCGGAATGCACGGAAGAATATTAAAATTCGACCATTGTTTAGAAGTGAATTTAAATCAAGAATGAAAACGCACAGCGGACAAAGGTGTTAAAGGCAAACAGGAATTGATATATACATATATATATATATATATATATATATATATATATATATATATATATATATATATATATATATATATATATATATATATATATATACATACATGGAGAGAATTAATTAAAAGAAATACAATTGAATTAAAGTGAAATCAAATTATGGAAACGGTAGAAAAATTCTGAAAAAAGGGATAATAAAAACAAAACAAAAACAAAAAAGTTTTATATACATATATACACACAAAACACACACACACATGTATATATATATATATATATATATATATATATATATATATAGCGTGCGTGTTGATATAATTCGATTAACATTTAATTGCACCGAAAATGTTGATATTCGACCACTGTTTCGAACTGAATTTAAATCAAGAAAATGAACGAAAACAGACAGGCAACGACGGTGAGAAATGTTAAATTACGCAATATATAATATATATATATATATATATATATATATATATATATATATATATATATATATATATATATTAGCAGGGTAATCCGGTGTTACTCAGCTGTTTAAAGGTGGAACATACATACTATCTTTATTGATTTTAGATCTATATCGCAAACGGAGGCAGTATTTTTTATATAAAAATGAGTCACCACTTATAAGTCCCAGAAACCAAGCCAGGACAAGTGTTGTGTCAATTGATTGACGAACAGTACTACGAGTTTATTAAAAACGATGAGTGACACCGGCAGGATTTGATTACTTCAAAGCACGGTTGGACAAGTATTATTGACAGATAACTTGAAGACGACTATTTTGTCGTCAGCATTAAATCAGCTCCATCATATTGTATTCCACAGATGATCAATTCTCTGCTCATAGACGTTACGTTTGCTTTTTATATAAACAGAGGACGAAAGGAAAGTGTTTTACATTGGTCAGAGCCAGACGCGTACTTGTTGTGAAAGTTGCATAGAGGGAAACCAGAGATCTTAGCTAGGTAAACGACTCATCATTAAAATGACCATAGAGTAGAGAAAAAAAACTAGCAACGTTTCCTCTCTAAGACAGGGAATGTAATGAACGGAAAAGATCATGGCCCCCACTTGGTTACGAAGTTTGTTTTGCACTCTCTCAAAGCAAGAAGGAGTGCTCTGAGATGCACCACTCCATACGTGGAATCGGTACTTCATCTTGGGACGTATCGGACTCTTATTAGATAGAGGAGTTTGCTTTAATAACAGATAATATGGGAAACGTATATTTATATAAATTTCGCAGGACATAAAATAATACATGAAAACAAATAGAAATTTACATTGAACATCTGTGTATTGAAAGCTAATCACTGCAGTGTATGCCCCCGAGTTTATCTTCATATATTCATGGAAATCGCTCCAGACAAGGCATTAAGCCACTTGATGAAAAAAGCTAAAATGAAATAAATCAAAGTCAAAACCTGGAAAACAATAAGTGTTAGATAGATAGATTGTGACCACTAAAATAGCAATCCTTCCCCCTTTGTCAGAAACATCGCTTATAGAATATGAGGACTAAATGACAAAATAAGTGAAGCGAGAGTCAGCAACCTATATATATATATATATATATATATATATATATATATATATATATATATATATATATATAGAGAGAGAGAGAGAGAGAGAGAGAGAGAGAGAGAGTGAGAGTCAGCAACCTATATATATATATATATATATATATATATATATATATATATATATATATTTCGCCACCGGACCCCTCTACGTCTCCCAGCAAGACTCCGCTCCTGTACACACAACCAGGACGACCCAGGCGTGGATGCCCAACAATGTTTCTTACCACTGGTCGCCGGACTAGTCGCCTCCTAGCTTACTTGACTACAGATTATTAAACTATTATTTCTAGGGCGTGATCGTGGCAAAGACTAACAAGCACGATCACAACACTGTCGACTCTTTGAAGGATTTCATCGTAAAAGCGTTCGCTGCTATAGACAAAGACATGGTCGCCAAAGCGGGTTACTCATTTCGAGCTGGCCTTGAGATTGTCGTCTCCAGTGGCGACGGTTACATTGAAAAATAAGGTAGTATGTAACGCCGGTCTCTCTATATATTATTGTTGTTTTATTGCTCATTTCGTTTTTTTTCTCAAGTGTCGAATTTGGCTGCAACACCGTGTATATATATACATGCTGATACATGAAATATATATATTTCATGTATCAGCATAACATTTTATAAGGAGATATATTTTTTTTTATGTATTAATTTTCAGTATTTACTTCAAAAGTGCACGATACGTGAGTAGAGCTTGGTAGTAAGTTATGAAAATATATGTATGGCAATTAAGCTACACAGAGGCTCCCGCGTTTCATCACTGGGGAAATCTTCAGGCTAAAATGCAGTGAGTTTGTTTTGCCGAATGTTTTCATACACGGCTAGCTAGTTAACCAATCAGATTCTTAATTGTTCTCTTTACAATCGTTGGGCTTCTCACGAACAAATGTCCGGTTAGTTTTATTTCCCTATTTCCTGTTCTATTTTTCTGTTTTCTATAGAGTGGCCTATATCATGTTCTTTGTTGTGTCAATATAATGGGTGAACTTATTTTAACACGTGGTTACTTGTATTTCTATTTAAGGTTTTAGTTTTTAAGTTGTTAGGTTTTAGTTTAGTTTTTTGGTCTCTACTATATATACCGTATTTTAATATATTATATTGTATTATTCATTTAAATAGCAGTAGGGTATTTTGATGCTAATATAGGTGTGATAAATTAAGAACCTTTCTCAGTAATACATGTATATATATATATATATATATATATATATATATCAGTGATTATTGAAATTCAATGACCAAATCATGAAGTTTTTAGATTTTTGTGATGGCAAAATTGACGATGGTCTTACAGTAATTTCGCAACGAGTGGAAAGTGGCAACTTAACATAAATTCTGCACTGTTTTTCAGAAACCACAATGAAAGGCATTTACAAGCGTGGAGAAAAAATAATAATAGTTTTATTAACACAACAATTTGGCTACACGTTATGACACGTTTCACGGAGCTCTTATTAATCTGGCACCATCAGGCAAATGGGATAGAATGAATGTATGTTTTTTTATCTGAAAAGGACTGACCCTCAATCCAAAATAGTCACGTGATAACATTTAAAATAATTAGAAAGGCAAACGGTATGTTGTGATTGAGATTTCCGAAATGCTTCAGACCTAGTTATGGTTAAGGTCATCGTTATGGTTAGGGTTATGGTTAGGGTTATGGTTAAGGGTATTATTAAAGTCATCGTTATGGTTAGGGTTATGGTTAGGGTTAGGGTTAGGGGTATTATTAAAGTCATCGTTATGATTAGGGTTATGGTTACATATTTAGAAAAAAGGGGGTGGGGTGTACATTTTAATTTTGCCACTTTATGTGTAGAAGAGGGAAATAATAATTTGTGTCTAGTCACTTTAAATCGACACATTAATTCCGCGTTATTCACGTATCACTCTAATATCTAGGGACACACATATTCATAATTTATACGCTGGGTAAGGTTTGAGCTTATTAGTTGCGTTGGATGGGCAGACTTCATAATAGATAAAGGGACGATGAAAAATATAGTTTATTTGGACGATTGAAATCAAGTTAGAAAACAATTTTTGAAAGAAACATTGACCAGAGTTTTTCTTTGTTAATAATCTTTACAGCCGCTGTTATTAAAAGAAGTAGAAGACAACCATGATAAATAAAAGCAGATAGAAGGAATGGCTGCTACGTGTCATTTACGCTACAATACTCCAGTTGTCTACGTGATGATGTACTGGTATTAATGAAGTAGTCATCCGTAGTATACAGTATTTTTACCCTGGGATTGTTATCACGAGTAATAAAAGGACATGGTAGATTTATTTTGACCATCCGTAACTTAAAATGTTGTAAGCTTGAAAACCTCAGTCATTTTACTGACTTCTTCGCTATTGTCTTCCATAGCTAGACATTAATTTTCATAATGAAACCGGACATTTTTACAATTATCTTATTATTTTAATTTTAATTTGTCATCAATTACTATTCTGTTTTTCCTTTCAGATGATTTTTCTATCGATATTTTTTTTCTTTAATTTGTTTCTGCTATTTTCCCCTAATTTGTAATTAACTTTTCCTTTATAATTTATATTTCTTAATTAAAAACAAAACAAACAGCAAAATATGGAATCATTTGAATACAAATTTTAATTACTCTTTTAAAATTTACCTTCGAGTAATTATATCTTTTCGAGTTGAGTCAGTTTATATTTTTGAATTTTAGATTTTTTAATATTTAGTTTTCATTTTGAAAATTAGTTTTAGTTTCAAACCCCTTCTCAGTTGAATTATTCCTGGAAAGATGTTTGGTTAGGAATCCAATATTTTGTTAATTTTAAGTTAAAACTTCCCCCCACACACAGACTTCGCTATCAGAACTATAAGATTTTTTAAGCAGCTCGTATGCGTTCGTAAGAATGATGGATAAAGGTATATCAGTTTATCAGTTGAGAACAGAACTACGATAAAATTTGTGATTAACTCTGTTATTCTTTTATCGTTTATTATACTAAAGCTGAATTAATGAACGTTTGTTTCCTTAAGGCTTTTCTCTTATCTATCTCTATCATAATAAATACATGTTAGAAAAAATAAATAGTAAGTCCCTCCACTTCGATTTATTATTTTTGTTCCTTCCAGCTTACAACACGTACCCGGCACTCTGCATTGCGCTCTGCCTTCGCAACATATTACTATACATGTGAACGTATTATTTGCGTTTGGATTGAGTTATCTTTGAAAATAAATCAATTTTAATGGTTATTACTTGCCACAATTTGGAATTCACTCACCGATTGCCTCATCTCTTGTTAAGTTTCTGCATATCGCTGTCACCCTTTGTCACTGTATTTTGTCTTATACCACCATCTCTTATTTTATGCGATATTTATTACTCTCTAATCCATGACTCTCTCTCTCTCTCGTTCTATATCCCCCTCTACTTGTTGATAGTAACAATAAAGGAAGACATAAAGGAAATAACAAAAAGATCGGAATAGTTAATTATAAACAAACAGGGAATAACACCACAAGTAGAAATACGATTTAACCTGTAACCGAGAGTGAAGGAGAGAGACAGAAAGATAGAAAGAGAGAGAGAGAGAGACAAAGACAAAGAGAGAGAGAGAGAGAGAGAGATCGGTAGAGATATAGCGAGCAGAAAGCAACTATTTTGGAATGTTATTTTAAATATTTATCTGGCTTTGCAAACTCACTGTTTCCTTATTCAAACAGTCTAAGTCAAGATCAATGGGTGACCCAACTCGTGCTTCAACCCTTAAATGCGTTTTGTTTTAAATATGAAACGTTCCCGCAAAATGCCTATTTACTATAATATTCAACGAAAATTTGTCAAACTGCAACTTGTTTCAAATCTGCAACGAGCCTGTAGGCAAGTGTGAGTAGGTATTAGTATGATGTTGCATCAGCATACCCGCTAAATAGACAATTCAATGTCACAGGCGAGTGTCATCGGTGTGTGATCTGCGCAATTCAAGAGCCTACATTTGAAAATTTGGTCATTACAATGGTAAGTAAAAGATTATTTTTAGATTCGGTAGTGTAATGTGATTATTTAGATGCATATATTGTAGTGTTTTGTTATGCACGTAACATTTTATGCAATTTGTTGCATATTTGCAGCATTATTTATTTTTGTTCAAAAAATATATATTTTCTCCCAAACCATTTTATACTACTTTATTTTACGCTATGAAGCGTGTTTCACCTTTTCAAACCAATATAAAAAATTAAATCATTTAAGGGTAAACATATTTATTTGAAAAATGTCTGTTACTTTTTCGAAAAGGGTTTTATTTAAAGCTATAGGTTATGCGCCTGTCTGTCCGCCTTTAAATATTTGTATTGTTATGTTCAAATTATACAAGATTTGATTCAATTACAACAAGCCGCGCATCCGTGGTCCCCCTCTGTATGTGACTCGATGTGGCGAGTGTAAAATGCATTACATTTAGGAAATTTGGGGCATTTTTGACCCCCTTTTGACTCCCTGGGGGGCGCGAATCAGAATTTTTCTGAGGTCAAGGATGCTCATTTCCTATCCAGAACAATTGCCTCTACATTTTGGCCAAGTTTCAGAAAAATTGAATGGATGGATCAAACCTTATGGTAGACAATCTTTTGCCATTTTAGGGGTTTTGACCCCCTGGGGGCGCGAACCAGATGATTTCCAAGGTCAGCGATACTTATTTTCAATTAGGAACAATTGCCTGTACATTTTGGCCAAGTTTCAGAGAAATTTAATGGTTGGATGAAAAGTTATGGGACAAAAAATGTCATTTTTTTGCCATTTCGGGGCCTTTTGACCTCCTGGGGGGGGGGGCTTACCAGATTTTGTTTTCAAAAATCGAAGAATGTCACTTTCTAACCTGACCAAAGTTACAACTTCATGCAAAATTTCAGAGAAATTCAATGGATGGTTGCGGATAAAAATCCGGACGGACGTACCGACGGACATGCCTCAAAACATAAGTCCCCCGATTTTATAAATCGTGGGACCAATTAAAGATCTTATCTGCTTTGCTTTCCTACCTGCTACTAGTATTATGTAAACATATATCTTCCTTGAAGGGACTTTACGGAAGAGAAGACATCATCCCGTATTATATTTCAAAGTTTGTTTCGTACACTGTCTAGGAAAATAAGAGTGATCTGGCAGCAGTGCATCACCTTATTACGAAACTGACTAATGCGGGCAGAATAGTTTGCTTTCGTAACGCATAGTGTGGTTGGACCCGAATTTCTACTTTATTTTCTATTGCCGAATATCTACGTGTCACATACAACAGAACATCACATGATACATTTAAACAAATAAAATACTAAATCAACCCAATATCAAACTCTGTGAATTTATTTTTACGGCAACTAGATATGCAAATTGGAATGGAATATTGAAATCGAAAGGCGTACAAAGAAGGGCGAACAAACTAATAAAGTAAAGTAAAGGAGTGAAGTTACAGGGAGAGATTGGACAAATTGTGATTGAATAGTTTGCTGGAGAGAAACATGAGAGGTGATATGATTGAGACTTTCAAGATAATAAATGGCATTTCTAACTATGGTGGACATTTTTTAGTATTTATTCTAGATCTGGAAGGTTATTGTCAAGGCAGTTTTCAAAAACTAGATCTGTTAATCAGTTAAGTGTTTGTTGCTCACAGAGTAATATGTTTTTGGAATAAGTTGCCAGATCGGATTAAGAACAGCATTAGCGTGGATCAGTTTAAGATGAGGTTGGATGAATTCAGAGAAACTGGTAGGAGGGAGTAATTGAGAGGGCACTTTTGGGAGTTATCAAATGAAATATTTAACATAATTTGGTCTGGATATCGATACTGTACTAAGAGATTTTTTTAACAGTTGAATTGAGAAGATAGTTAAAGGAGAGATGCCCAAGGAGGCATAACAAACAAACAAATAATAATAATAATAATAATAATAATAATAATAATAATAATAATAATAATTGAAAGGAATACGGAACATGAAGAAAGTCAGTATAACACCAATAATCATAGGAGCACTAGGAACAGTCCCCAAAAACATGGCGAAAAGACTAGGAGAAATAGGAATCAAAGGGAAAACTGAGACCATACAAAAGACAGTAATGCTCAAAACAGCTACAATCCTGAGAAATGTCCTCGAATGCGGAAACCAACCCACATAAGCAACGAATGGGAACAACACATGGAAGCACAAGACAACAGAACCAAGGAAAATACAACCGCACGAGAGAGGCGCAAGCATAGGCTGACGCCACGAAAGTTATGGACAGAGGGTCGAGGAGGGAAAGCGCAAACCAGACCTCCACTGGAAGAGCGCGGACAGCTCTGGGACCTTGGGGAGGCTAGTTGCCACTCGGGCCCCAGAGGGGACCAATGGCCCTTATCAGCGTGGTAATCGGTGGTAGGTGGCTGTTGCGATACCGCAAGGTCATCACCGGTGATGAACGAAAAAAGGTGGAGCATACTGGAAGTCTGAGGAGACGTGTTGTCACTCAGACTCCAGGGAATACAACAGGTTGTTGGCAGTGGGCGATCATTGACGATGACCAGTGTGATAACTCCTAGTAAGTAAATAATAATAATAATAATAATAATAATAATAATAATAATAATAATAATAACAATAATAAAATACCTTCTACATTGAATATTTTTATACTTTATAAACACACCCAAACACACACACATATGTTTAGAATTTGACCAATTATGTTAAAAGGACCCAAGAACAAAGCTAATACGAACGGGACGCATTCAGGTCTACACCGGTTTCTTCCGGTTGACCTTCGCACACTATAAATAAATGTTTGTTTTTTCTTCACAATGTCTATTTTTAATACAGGGTGGGCCAAAATAAGGGTCCTATCTTTAAATTTGAATAACTTGAATTTGAATAACTTCCACAAAATAAAAGTTAAACTCACCAAACTTTATATGTGTGTAGATTGACCCTTCCGAGATTTTTTGAAATAAACAAAACAAATTTTAGCCGAAAAACACTTCTTAAAACTTACAAAAACTAAAGTATTGTTTTTTACACTGTTTTGAGTTTTTTAAGTAAAAATAATGTTTTCTAAATGAGGGTACGTTCCTTAGGGCTAATACGGCTCATGCTTGCTTCGGAAGGGGTCCTTTACTTATTCTAAAAAAAAAATTTTTTAAATCAATAAATTAAAAAAGTTATGAATTTTTAAAAATAGGACCCTTATTTTTGCCCACCCTGTATAAGGATATTTCAAGAAAAAAGAGATCGTGTCACTATTTACTTGCCTTCGCACGAAGGCGGAATGCATAATAAAATGCTATTTTACAGGGTTATTCTTTTTTTACTAAACGTTTTAATAAAAAAACGAATCATTGTCACTATTTGTCAAAACAGGTTGGTTGTGTACGCTTTCAGTGTCCTACATTCTCGTTTTCAAATTACTTAATTCTCTACAGTTATATATTTAAATTATTACAATTCTCATAAATATATACATTTTTTCAGGGGTTCTTAAAAACTAACTGAACTATAAAATCCAATGTCTGTGTCTATGTGTGTGTGCTTATGTAAATGAAGTATGTGTTTTCCCTATAAAAAGGGTTAGAGAATCTACATAAACTCTAAAAGTGTATTCCCATGTAAATGTTGCTCGGAAGACAATGGAAGTATTGTCGAATCTTAAGTGACCCCCTAGGAGGTCTATAAAGCCATAACCATATTAAACATCAAATATATCTCATTTTTATGAAATTAAATTCATGTGTATAACATTTTCCGCGGAAGACACTCGAAATGGTCCTGAATCTCTAAGTGGTATCCGTATAAATATATACATTTTTTCAGGGGTTCTTAAAAACTAACTGAACAATAAAATACAATGTCTGTGTGTATGTGTGTGTGCTTATGTAAATGAAGTATGTGTTTTCCCTATAAAAAGGCTTAGAGCATCTACATACACTCTAAAAGTGTATTCCCATGTAAATGTTGCTCGGAAGACAATGGAAGTATTGTCGAATCTTAAGTGACCCCCTAGGAGGTCTATAAAGCCATAACCATATTAAACATCAAATATATCTCATTTTTATGAAATTAAATTCATGTGTATAACATTTTCTGCGGAAGACATTCGAAATGGTCCTGAATCTCTAAGTGGTATCCGTAACCTAATCGAACTATATGAGCTGAACTTTCTCTTAAAACTTCAAATATATCCGATTTTGAATAAATGTATATCATGTGTATAAAATTCTCCGAGAAAGATAATGTAAGTGGTACTGAATTTCTTCTTTATTCTCTATTGCCGAATATCTACATGCCGTATACCTCTATGGAACTTCAGGGACATAACTGACTCTAAACTTTAAATAGGTATATCTGATTGTAATGAAATTTAAACCATGTGCATAAGATACGAATTCAGAGAGGTTTGCACCATTTCAGCTTCTTCCCACTATATTACAGGGCGAAACCAGAGGGGCAGTATAAAGAAAGAAAGTAATAGGCTGTTATGAGCTGCGTGAAAACGTACATCTTACTGATCCTCATTCAATCCCGAGCAACATCGGGTAACTCTGCTAGCATAATATAACGATTGCCCACGAATGCTTCCGTTTTTAAATGTTCTAGTAGGAAATGAATAACGAAAACAAGTTAATTACAGATAGGTATAACTCACCACTCGGTTTATTAAACCCGTCCGTTTTTTTTTTTGGACATTTAAAAAAGTAATATGATGCAAATCTTATTATCTAGAGTGTTGTTAAGTTTGATCAGTGGAGACTCATTTGTAAAAGATATATTTTCTATTCACAAAAGTTGAGAGACCACTTTTTCGCAAACAGGTTGTGGTAGGACAACACAAAGGGATACCTTTATCTCGGTAGAAAAACGTACGAGCCACTCGACTATTCTCAGTACACTTTCCTAGAAAACCAAATGCTTACTGGCGACTTTTGCTGAGTCGCATTTAACAACTCACAAAGCACGCTTTACCACGTGATCATCGCGAATAAATGGCTTACTTCCAGCATGCTCTCGCTTTTTATCAAACCGATGCCCAGCATGCGAGACAATAACGAACGCTCTACAGGGGAGAAAACGGTAAGTTCTCTTCATCCTCTCGGCTACCAGACTCCGGTTGTGCTCCACGATGTCTACTACACAGTTTCTAAGCTGCATATCACATCGGACATTTCACTACGTCTAAAACTGGCGCCGTTTTATTATTTTCATGTTTTATTTTTGTTTTTGTATGCATTATATCCTTTGCTAGTTTTCACCACAATGAACTCTATTTGTTTTCGAGAAACGCTTTCAAACGTTTGTCTTCCATTATCGCTCCATTTTTGTCAACGCTCAGCAAACAAATGTTGTATCTTATTTATCGGTATGTCCACGCATCTCTTTCAGATGCATTGACTGCCGGCCAGCCGTTAATGCAATCCGCCATTCCGTCTGTCGGTAGAACTCTTTCGCTGCAATGCGAAATAGGATTTTAATCAAAGAATGTGCATCTTGAATGAATGCCGCTTACAACTCAATAAGATACTCTATCAGTTATTTGGTCTGTTTTGCTAAGATTTGAAATGCATCTCCATTCTGTCACGGGCAAGCTTGGAAAGACCCCTTTGGGGCTCTGCCACTCTTATATTTAAGATCGTATTTTCGCCGATCTGTCATTCCTAAACATGAAGTTGCATTTTTGTCGGTCTGCTGTTCTTCAGTTTGAGATAGTATTCACGCTGGTCTGTCATTCTTAAGTTTGAAATTGCATTCTGCTTGGTCTGTCAGATTTACCTTGTAAAAATAATTTATGTCGCATAACTGAAAATAATAAGTCTGTTAGCTTGGATATTATTATTATTATTAATTATTATTATTATTATTATTGTTGTTGTTGTTGTTGTTGTTGTCGTCATCATCATCATCATCATCATCATAATCATCATCATCATCATCATCATCAGTAGTAGTAGTAGTAGTAGTAGTAGTAGTAGTAGTAGTAGCAGTAGTATTATGTATAATATAGAAAAAAACTGACGTATTATCTTGCCATCTAATTCACATACGTGTTCACAGTATGTGCAAAACACTCTATAAAATAACTTTAAAAAACGAATGTGGGGAAATCCAGGTAACCCAAAAGGGGCACTCTAAATCAAGACAAAAGTAACATTTACTAAGTCTTGAAAGATGACATATTATTAAAGGTAAAGGGTATTATTAGAACAGATACTACACTTTGTCACTAGACAAAAAAACAAAGATCTTAGTGTGTGGTGGATCTTTAATCATTAAGTTCAAGATTGCATGTTCGTCGGTCTGCCACACTTAAATTGTAAATTGCACTTTGATCGGTCGGTCATTCTTACATTAAAAAAAATATTCACGTTGGTCTGTAACTCTTAAGTCTGAAATTGCATTTTCTTTGGTCTGTCATATTACATTTTTTGATAGCTTTCTGTCTGCTTGTAACGCTCAGGTGTGAAATAACGATTTCACTGGTGTGTGTCTCTATTTACTTACATCATCGCGAGGGCAGAGTAAGACACAGTATCGGTTTTTGATGTAGGGAACATCCAGATTGTCCCAAAAGCGCATTCTTGATTTGGACAAAAATCAAAATTGGCTCAGTTGAGAAGAATTTCTTCTTCACTGACCGAGGGCAGAAAAGATGAAGTTTAGCATTAGAACAGATACTAGACTTTGCGCATATATACAAGGCCAACGATCTGAGTATTGGCGTCGGTCTATCACATTTCAGTTCAAAATCGCATTTTCATCGGTCTATTAAGCTTATATATAAAATTCCATTATCGTTAGTCTGCTATTTTTAAGGTTGAGATAGCATTCAGATTGGTCTATCACATTAAGCGGGGAATAGTATTTTCATTGGTCTGTCATATTAATTTTTTTTAAATTCTTTCGCTTTGTTAGGTTTACATTTGAAATAACATTTTCGTCAGTGTTTGCCCCTATTTACTACTCTCCCCGTGCGGGAAGAGTTAGACACAGGGTCGGTTTTTAATGTGGGAGGAAATATAGCTCCCCCTCCCCCCCCCCCCAAAAAAAAACACTTTGTATTAGGACACAAAAATAAATATATCAGCCGAGAAGAATATCTCCTTCATTGACCAAAGACTGAAAATATGAAGGGTGGTATCAGAACAGATACTACACGTGTCTCCTAGCTAAGCGGACATGGCGTTTTTGAAATAGCAATTTTAGCGTAAATCAAATAGACACATCTAAGGAATATCCGTTATTATTTTTTTTTTATTTTTTATTCGCTCTTTTAATTTTCGGCTTTTTCCCGGGAGAAATACGCCAAAAACTCAATGCGCAAACCTCTCGACCAAATACCAGAGCTTTGGCAGCTTAAATACCCGACACTGCCCCACACTAACTCAATGGCCATACCTCCTTTTTTACCCCGTTTTTTTTGTTTTTGCTTTTTATGCCAACCAAGCGCGCAATGGACGAAGGATCGTTCGTAGCCGTGACGGACTAATGGCGAACATATAATAACATTGGCCGAATCAGGGAATACTTAAATTGTGTCGTGAGCCTATGGCCCACAAAATTGGCTGTTGTCATGGTAATCCCTGATCGGATCTTCTGGTCAATAAACATGGCAGCAAAAATTGTTCGACCAAATTAGCCAAGACGAAAAGGATAAGACTTAGAGAAAACGCAAAGTGATGAAAATACGGGAAGATGGCATGCATGAAATAAGATTGTGAACGTGAGACACATTTTTAGTAAAATTGATGAAAAATCTTTCATGTGAAGGGGTCATTATATATATATATATATATATATATATATATATATATATATATATATATATATATATATATATTCAATAGATACTGCATATTATGTTGATGCTCCATCGGCACCTTCCATTTCTCGGGACCACTAAACTCAACTCGCAGGTTTATATACCTGTGGGTTCAGTTCTCGGTGTTTCAGTGAAACCAACCTGAAAGTGGCGATGGCTAATCAAAATAATATATAGTTCCCGTTGCATAAAACTTATATACACTCTTGCACAAGTAATTAAGCACCTCTTTTATTTATCCTATAACACTAACATACACAATATATATATGTATATATATATATATGTATATATATATATATATATATGTATATATATATATATATATGTATATATATATATATATATATATATATATATATATATATATATATATATATACAGGGTGTTTCAAAAGTCTTGGGAACATAACGATTTTTAATAACTCAAAAACTATTAGGAGTTGAAAAATGAAATTAGTACCGTTGGAAAGGTTAAAGTTTCAAGTTTTGTGGGGAATCTTCAAAGTTGCTCAATATGAGCACCATTCGTCACACGGCAGACATCTAGTCGATAGTCCATTTCCTGCCAAACGCGTTCCAGCATCTTGACGTCAATGTTTCCCACAACTGCCGTTACTCGAGCCTTTAGTTCGTCAATATCTCTTGGAAGGGGCGGCACATAGACTTGTTGCTTGACAAAGCCCCAAAGGAAAAAGTCATCACGGGGTAAGATCTGGAGACCTAGGAGGCCAGGGCATGAGAACGTCATCACCTCGCCCAGATCTCCCAATCCATCTACCAGGCAGCCTTGTGTTAAGAAACTGCCTTACTCTAAGACTCCAGTGTGGTGGTGCACCATCTTGTTGAAAAATGAAGTCATCAGATTCTGCTTGTTCCAACTGAGCCATTAACCAGTCGTCCAGCATGTTGAGATAGGATTCACCAGTGATAGTTGCCTCTTCAAAGAAGAACGGTCCATAGACACCTTTCTTGGAAATTGCACAAAACACGTTCACTTTTGGTGAATCTCGCTCGTGCTCAAGAAGTTCATGAGGATTCTCAGTACCCCATATGCGAGTGTTATGCTTGTTAACTTTGCTATTCAGATGGAAGGTCGCCTCATCGCTAAAAACAAGCCGGTCATCAAAGCCTTTATCTTCCAACTTCTCTTGCATTGCAATGCAAAAGTCACGGCGAAGTGGCTTATCAGTGTCCTTCAACTTTTGGACCAACTTGAGCTTGTAAGGTACCATTTGCAGTCGTTTCCTTAAGACACGCCAGACAGTTGCTGGAGCAAGCTGAAGTTCCCTGCTGGCTCTTCTCACTGATTT
>OY744546.1:43064892-43099892 GCA_963556195.1 Sepiola atlantica
AAGCAGTCTGTAAAGGAAAAATCACCAGTTACTAATAGGAATAAAGCAAGGCTTTGAATCAAATTATTGAGCCCTTTATGTAGCTACAAATGCGTATATAGGCCGTAGTGGGTAACACATCCGACTATTTACAAACGCTCAATTTCACTTGCTTGTCTAGCCATATTAGAGTGATTTCATAAAGAGAAATGGTTTGTCAGCGGATAACTAATATATACCCTCCAAAATAGAGACCAATGTATAATTCTTTTTATATAAATAAATATATGTTATTCCACGCTAACACGAAAAAGTAAGCGAGTAAACACGTGCCTTTTCTAACCCCTAAATAAAACGATTTCAAGGATTGGGGGTAAGCTTGAAAGGAAATAGCAAGTCAGACAATCACACCAGAGTTACATCGCCACCTGAAACGTATTCGGAAACAAAAACTCTACCACTCTAAAATAAAATATCGATGTTAGGTGGCATAAACCATATATGAAAAATTAAATCACTCACGTAATTCTTTGATTTTATATTCATATTTTAGTAACATATATAGATAAATAGCGAGTGCGAACACTGGCGAAACACTATTATATGATACGTCACTCAATAAGTCCTGAGCTTAACTAATAAAACAACAAAGTGGATCAATATCCAACTTTATTCATCATCATGTTCTGCTTCACTGGCCAACGCTTCTCTAACTATTCGATTCTTTATTTGTAGAACGATTCGTCTTCGACCTCGAAATACACCTCAGTTTCTGATATCACTTGTTTATTAGAGGAAAATATCAATTCCTTGAGCATTCATTTGTTTTCTGAAAACATGCAGTAGTCTTTGGGAGTCGGTTTATGTAGTTTTGCTATCGACATGTGACATCTTTCATTGTTTTGCTTAAAGAATATGTTTCCTCTTCATTTGTTGCTGATTGTTTTGTGATTTCTTCCTTCAAACGCAGCAATAATGCTATATAATAGCCCATGATAAATACCAGTATACTGAAATTATATGCCCTTAATAGGGTTAATATGAACATTCATATACGCTAAATGTACAAAAGCAATGAAATTCCCAAATGTTTACACTTTTATTGTTATTAAGAGTATGCGAGCACAACAGGGCTATGTATTTTACTGGTAGGAATTTTTCTTCAGCGCACCTCACACACTTCATCCACTCATGCATAGAGATTTATACTGTAGTGATGTGATAATGAAATGGTTTGGTTGATATGTAGTCATACCCTTAATGACAATAAAAGTGTAAAAATTTGGTAATTTCCATGCTTTTGTACATTTAGTGTGTATGAATTTTCATCTTAACCCTATTAAGGGCATATGATTTCAGTATACTGGCATTTTTCATGGAATGTCACTACTTTTGTAAAGGCTATGCCTCAATACAATGCCTTCTCATAAGGTTTTTTGGAATTTTCTGGAAAACTAAGGTGTATGGTAAACTGAAATTAAAATGCCATCAACTAGACCCTAGAACCTCTATCTCTGCCAAAAATCAGCTGAATCCATCAAATAGTTGATGAGATACAGGGTGGCACATACGTACGTACGTACGTACACACAGATAACATGATTTAATGATTGAACTTTCTGGATCTCTGGGTTGACTTGACTAATGATGCTGAAATTCTACACTTATAGAACCTATCAAATAAACATTTTGTGCAAAGTTTTAACTAATTTGGTTTATTGGTTTTTGAGTTATGATTGATAAAGAAATGAGATTTCCAGCATAGGCCATTTGTGAGGTCTATTAAGGGATAGAGCGTTCTCACGCCTCCCTTGATTATCTATTCATTCTGTTTCATTTATCAAGGTAATTGATGAACAACATTTCTTTGTGCATCCCTAAGTACGGAGCCTAAACCTTGACTGGTGACGTGTGCATCTTTGGTCACTTTGAACGACTTTTAATTGCAGCTGTCCTTTCAGTTGAAAGCGATTTCAGTTCGGACTGAAATGGTAGATCCATGTTCTATATATTGCCACATTTTAACGCAAAAACTTTTTGTTGCGTTGTAACAGTTGAAAACCACACTCTGAATCGTAGATGCGTTGCTGTTTGGTATCAGCTGTAAGCAAACGTGGCACTCACTTGAAATACAGCTTTTTCATTGACAAATTCGTTAAGCAAAATCATGAATACACTAGCTTTACATGTCTTAAACGTCCCTGCTATCTTACACAATTTAAGTTTACGATCTACCAAAACGAGTTAGTAGACTTATTTTTTGTTTGCAGGGACATCTATCGACTTTAAGCAACCTTAGTGTTCAGCATCACTTGTGTCTGTACGACCCTGTTCGAGTCAGCATCCCATACCTTAACCATTGTTTCTCTACTGTACACACTCCGAATAACACTAATCACGCCATTTCCTTGCTTGAACAGTATTTTCTCATCAGAAAGCAATGCTTCATCAAAGTACGACATTCAGATTGTTCAATTGTTTCGAAAAGTAGCAAGAGTAGCTTGACTTGTATTATTTTTAATTAACTGTTATTTTAACAATAATAATCTGATTAGGCTCATATTCTGAAACGTGTTATTTAAAAGTTAGTTGTTGTAAAAAATCCAACGCGTTTTCTAATTAGTGGCGTAATCTTTATGTCGCGCCTAAAACTTATTGAGTGATGTTTTATTTTGTTTTCATTCATTTAAATACTCTGTCAGATTTAGTTAACATTTAGAATATTTATGAATTAAAAACTCATGCGCAAGAACAGAAGACAGTGAAAGATAAAAATATAAAAACAATGGAGACGGGGGTAGATATTTCAAATGGTTAAAATTGCGTGATCTTCCGTTTATTAAAAAATAAGTTATAGTGAACAACGTAAGACATCGAGGAAAAAATAAAGATCGTGCCACATGTAGATATTAAAGAGGGTATGATTGACAATGTAAATATATTTCTGTTTCTTTTTAGCCGTTAACTAACTTAATGTTGTTTTCTCATATTATACTGTCATCTAAGAAAGCTGTGTTGTGGTTTAAACATATATGTTGTTTGATGATATCGTTAAATCTGGGTATTATAGCGGATTGAGGGAATAAGTGAGAATTTCTATTGTGTTATTATTGTCGGGGTATGCTTGATAAGACACCATTATTTGCATATATATATTTTTTTATATTGCTAAAGGTTGTATTTACCAGTCAGAATATACATTGCGTTGTCCATCAACACATCTCAGTAAAACACTGACAGCGAGTGAATTCCAATTAACTGACTACCCGGCCAACCAATCATACGTCACTGTTAAACTAGCAACGGTCTTTATGTCGATGATCCATTCAAAAAGGTAAACAATATTGTTTATCTAGCAGTTTTATGCGGTATTGTAGTCCGGCAGTTTAACTGTAAAAACCATATCCCAAATTCAATATGAAAAATCAACTATATATATATATATATATATATATATATATTTTCACAAACACTTATATATCTGTTTCTCTACACAAGGTGACTATGTAATGTAATACCTGTATCAAGATGGTCTGGTTGAAAGTCCGTATGATATAATATTTCGGGAACTCTTCCCTTCTTCACAGTTCTGAAGAAGAAAAGTGTTCCCGAAATATTATATCATTCGGAGTTCCCACCAAGCTATCTTGATACAGATTTTATATAACATTGTAACATTATGTAGATAAATAGATATTTGTGTGTTTGTGAAAGTTATATATATATATATATATATATATATATATATATATATATATATATATATATATACATATATATATATATGTGTGTGTGTGTGTACATTGTATTAAGGGTGAAACTACTTAACTTGTTCCACCATTATATGTCTTATTCTCATCAACTTGTGTCTATCCGTCACACCTTTGTATTGTATTGCCTTCTAAGTATCACATTTATATATATATATATATATATATATATATATATATATATATAGAGAGAGAGAGAGAGAGAGAGAGAGAGAGAGTAAAAGAGAGAGAAGTGGAGACAGAGCAAAGGAGAGAGAGAGAGTTATCGGTAGATAGATAAGTCAGTTTGAGATGCGGTCAGAGAGATACGCCTTAGGGAATCCTTGGTCTCCACGGCATGGTCGAAGCACAGGGTGTGGTTGATTAGTGGCGAAGTCGGAAACCACGCTTGACTGATTCGTCAAGTTCAATAACATCAGTCGAGCCACACACACATACCAAACACAAATACATAATAATAGGAGAGGACAAAGTAGGATAAACCTCTTTATCGTCCCCACCGTCAGAGAAATGCCTGCAACACTGTCACGTGGCGTTAAGTAGGACCACATATTAAAGGATGTCGAAGGTGTCCGTGTATATTTGCGCGTGTCCAAGTATTTGTGAATATGTGTCTGTACGCGAGCGCGCACGTAAAAAAAAAGGCTGAATTAGATAGAAAGAACAATAAAAAAGTGGAAAAATGTAAGAAGTAAAACAAACGAAAAAATAAGGACGAAGAAGAGAAAAAGAAAGAAAAAACAGTAAGGGAAGAGGGAAAAGGAAACATAAAGACACACACGCTTGAATCATTTTTTTTCTTTCGGAGGACGGCCAATGCGCATGCGTGCACTGTTAGGCAAATGTTCGTTTGTTAAGCGGCTTTTGTTAAGCATGCGTTTAAATTTAACTACGCATAACTAACGAAGCGCGCATCGACAAAGTTTTTGCATGAATTTAGGTGAGATGGCGGTAGAGGACATGTATAAGTTAAAACATTTCTTTTGTACATGGACATCATTTGTATTGACCATTCTTTACCCACTCAGTTTTATTATTCATATTGATATTTTTCTAAAATTTGGTGGAAGAGAATTTAGTCAATATGTTACAGTTCAATCTTGTATCAGACATGTAAAAAAGCAAGTAACTAAGTTGCCGTCATTACGACAACAACGCGTGAAAGTTCACAATTATTATCAATATCATTCAAGGAACATTTTAAAAAGACAAAATTTAAAGTCAGCTCATTTCCTACAGAAACGGATCAACTCCAAGTGAGGGGCCACAGCACACATACTAAGATGTAATACGTAGGGCCTGTGCTGTTACTCATTTGATTATGCTTGTTCTGTTTAGGAGAGATAAACGCATGCTAAAAAAACAGACTTAGCATTAAACAATATCTGCCGCTTGATAATTGGCTGCCTGAAGCCTACCAACCTGAGCAATATTCATCTCCTCACTGGCATTGCCCCATCAGATGTGAGATAGGAAGTTAGCAGTTGAGTAGAGATCACAAAAGCTATCAGTGATTTATGCCATCTCATTCATGGACGTGAACGAACAGTCAAATGACTGAAGTCAGGGAGAAGCTTTCCCAGCCATGTCGAACCAATAACAACATCTCAGGAAGAGATCAGATTACAGCTGTTGACCAGCCGACAATAGAATGGCCCTCTACTACTGATATGAGAAACCGATCTTCTGAGGCCATCCCTCCAGGTTCAGAGGCACCTGACGCCAGTGGGAAATACTCAACCGCGTGAGAACGGGAATGGCGCGATCACAAGTTGTTATGAGTAGATGGGGCGACAAAACTGACGAATCATCTGCGAATGTAGAAAGGAGGACCCTACGATGCAATACTGCCTTATCCGCCCTCTACTGCTCAACCAATGGAGCTTTAAAGATCTGGAATAGCACAACAATGCAAAGGACTGCGTGAACAATGGGAAACTGTTGTATGACCACATGCTTCAAAGACACACAAGTAAAAAGAAGAAAAATAACAAGAAGAAGAAGAAGAGGAAGAAGAAGAAGAAGAAGGAAAATAAAAAAAAATAAGAAGAAGATGAAGATCCAAACATTTCAGAATTTTTTAGATGACGATTGATAATTTGTATTATTTTGATTATTTGGACTACTTTTCTCATCTTGGATATTTTCTTTCCACAATGACATGTGGAGTTACGGATATACGTTCTGAGTTATAATACATTTTAAGTGAAAATCTTCTGGGTGTTGAATGTTCAATCCTCAGTGCGGGTGATATTTAGAATTACTTATTTAGACTCAGTCATGGCTTACAGAACGATGCCAAACTACCCCCGTAGATTAAATGAAGGGTTCCGTTCGAAATATCGTACAGCTTCTCGAATTCGACACAATGCACCTGAAGAAGGCCGAGGGTTACATCGGTCAACACGTTGTGAGAATAACATAAAAGATAAGAACAGTAGTCAAAAAGATACATATTTACTTGTTTTGTTCGCGTCCTTGCGTTATGTTTCCAGACATGCCGCCTGAAATCAAAGCTCCTGATTTATACTTTCAAAAACAAAATAATAATTCGACCCAAGTCTGATGGAAGACCGAATATCTTTATTCAACTTGATCTCCGTTTTAATTTCCATGATCACTGTGATGAGCGAGAAAAAGAGATCAATTATCACTGTTTAATCACATCTTATCAGCCCTCTCAATTTCTCATTTCCACACATTGTGTGCTTTCATCGTACTAACTCTACTCTCTCTCGTTCTCTCTGTAAGCCATATTAACTTATATCCGTTTCTATTAAAACCTACAGTCAAGTAATCTTAACATCTTGTTCAGCAAGTTAACACCGACTGAACTCTGATTTACTGTTATTCTACACTAACCGTTTTATATACTAGTGAGGTCTACTAGCCCAATATTCAACTCATAAATGTATTTTAAAACTGTACATGTATTTCTAGTTGCAGACATCACATCTTTAGAACTGATTTGCATATTGCTAATTGGCCGGGAGACCAGAGTTCAATCCTGGGTCGAGTAAGACGAAAGTCTTAAAACATTGTACTTGATTCCCCCGTGCTAAACACTTACTATACTCAGCAATATAAGGTAAGGAAGAAGTGTAAGTGGAATAATGCAGGGAGTGTAATAGCGCGATCTCCTACACCTAATAAAAAGTGAGCCTTCGGGTCACCCTCAACTACGGTCAACTGCTTCACATTACTTTTACCCTCGTCAGTCAGTGTTGTCTTATTTAACCTTCTCTTAACTTGGTATTTAAATTTGAAAGTCGTCAACGAAATGAAGGTAAACATGTTAAAGCATTGCTATTTGTTCTTGAATGTAGATAAAGTTGAAGTATTTTGATGAAAAGAAATTTGTATATGAATCAAACAAAACATTTTTTTCGATAACAAAGAACCAATATTTTTTTCTGCTAGAACAAATAAATTCATGAAAAAAGGTTTTCTTATCCAAATGAAGAAAACATCCATCTATATATTAATAACTGTGTGTGTATGAATATTTCCCGCCTCTACGTTACATACACGTTGTATTAAGTACTATTAATAGAGTATATATTGAAATCGCAAATGCAATAGCGTAAAATGAAATAACATTCAAATATAATATAGATTTAAATCTAGTCAATTCTATAGTCAATGTTTGAAATTCGGGAATGATTTTATTACCCTTTAAACTGTTTATTCTAAAGTCATTATTGTCTTGAATTAGAATTTACTAAAAAGACACAAATATTGCATAATGGTAAATTTATTTTATTAGAATATCATAAGTGAAACATTTAAAATTTGGAAAGTCACGTGGTTAGGACCGTAAAGAATCAAAATCTCAAAAAAAAAAATAAATAAAAAAAAAAAATATATATATATAAAATATAAAATATAACATATAAAATATAACGTATAAAATATAAAATATGAATTATAAAATATAAAATATAAAATATAAAATATAAAATATAAAGTATAAAATATAAAATAAAATAAAATAAAATAAAGTGAAAAGAAAGAGATATAATAAAAAGGTAGATAGATGAATAAAAAGATAGATAGTTAGATAGATAGATAGATAGATAGATAGATAGATAGAGATAAAATTAGGTCGTTTAAGATTGAGGTATAAGTGGGGAAAGGAGACACATGCGATGGGACATGACTTTCAAAATTTTACATTTTAAATTCTAATTTTTTTTTCTTTTTTCTCAATTTCATTCTTTCCAAATATGATCTAAGGTTAAGATCGGATTCTAACTCTGCCTAATGAAATCTCAGTTTATAATAGCTGTTGATCGATAACATCAACATGCCAGTGTCGCAGATTTTGTACATGTGTGTGAATAAAAATACTCATATATAAACGCTCTATTTGATATTGAGCAGTTTTTATTCATCCGGTTTAAATTCTTTGGATTACTACCCTGTGGATGTTTTACGTGGGTTATTTATATATATATATATATATATATATATATATATATATATATATATATATATATATATATATATATATATATATATATATATATATATATATATAGGGGTTAAGACTCTTGACTACGAATCAGTGGCTTTGTGAACACTCTAGCTGCTTGTGTAAATATAGCCGCCGATTCGCTATTTACAAAGTTAAATTCCTCCATAAGTATCAACTAATTGTCTATGGCCGAGTGGTTAACGAATCAGTGGTGATTTGTGATCAGGGTTCGCGCCCGCCGACCGTCGAGAATTACCATCGATGTCTGTAGGTATTAAAATAATTAATATTTATTTATAAATATTATTATTCGCCCCCTTCATAATTAATATTTATTTATAAATATTATTATTAGCCCCCTTCACTCTTGAGTGACTTTAATAAAAAGCAGTACTAATAGCTGCATACGTTCGTAGATCATTCTAACTGCTTGTGTAAATCTAGCCGATTCGCGATTTACAAAGTTAAATTCCTCCATAATTATTAACTAATTGACTACGAATCAGTGGCGATTTGTGATCAGGGTTCGCGCCCGTCGACCGTTGAAGATTGCGTTAGCATGAAACATCGATGTCTGTAGGTAATAAATTAATTAATATTTATTTATAAATATTATATATATATATATATATATATATATATATATATATATAAACAGTTTCTTCGTAGAATAATGAACACGTTAATCTAAATATGAAGTAAATTAAGTAACTACTTCTTGTGTATCTGTATAACCGTAGGTAGATTATGCATCTCTGCGAGACTGTTATTATATTGTATTACTATAAGGCAAATATTTATGGAAATCACAAATATAATTGCGTAAAATAAGATAACATTAACAAAAAAAACTAATTTAATAGAACACCTACAACAACCCAAATATATTTAGTAAGCTGTTTTAGGTTTTGTTACGAGTTGAAAAACATAAATGAAATACTTCGTGATCCGTCAAAATGTTAAGTTAATGCTCACGGTATAGCCTAGTTCCTGCTACCTCAATATTAAAATTTGAAATGAACTATCAACAAACCACGCTATGTTTTAAAAGAAGTATTCCTATTCAATTTTATTAAAACAATATTAAATAATTATATATGCTATATTTTTGTTGATATTCAGAGGAGACAGGATGAGTGTACCTCATACAAAAATGTACTCCTGACGCCACTCATTAACAAGCAAAATATATGTTAGTTACATACATGTTTATCTAGGCACAATTATTAATTAAGTTGTCTGGTGTCTCACTTGTCAAAGTTTATCATTCCAACGGCGTTTCTAACTGTAGTAACACCCATTTCATCATTGTACACACCCGCGCGCTAATGGTTTTCACTACAGATATCAGACATTTAAAAAAAAAATAAGCTCTTCAACAACACCCGAAGAAATCGCCGATCTTCGGCTACGCCGTCAGAATTCGAGGATGAGGAAAAAAAAAAGAAAAGAAAAAATATATTGCCTGCATAACTATGATTAGGCTTTATAAAACCGAAAATTTGGATTAAAAAAAAGAAAAATATTTAATTTATTTGACAAAATCTCGCGTCAAGTTGTCTGGTTTCTCAATTTTCAAAGTTTAAACATATATTAAAAAATATGTTTCCACTTCTAAGTTAAACATTCTATATTACAAAACAATTTAAAGGTGTCATGCGACTGAACATATACACAGTTATTAATTGTTACTATAACATGGATCAAACCAGTGGAGTCGAACACGTTTGCAGTTTTGGCGAGTTCTTGTTAACACTTGAACAGAATATCAGATCGTTGTGTCAATTAGAAATGATGGCTCAAAAAAGCAGCAACCAGGCGCTGCCAATGTTGTTTAATATAACATGCATATATATTCATATAAATTATATATATATATATAATATTATATTATCCTAGTTAATTCGAAACACATTTTGTTCACAAACAATTGTTTCTTCCCATTTTCGTAAATATTCACATTAATGATATACAAAATTAAGCAAACATTCACAAAAAGGCTTCATCGGTTGATAATAAACAAGAGGCAGGCGTAAAATAATGAAGATGAGTCTAATATTAATTTTATTAATAAAAATATATTTAATTGTATACTACATTTTCTTATGTTTTATCACTCCAATCAAAATTAAATCAAATCAAAATAAAATAAATATTCAGCCGGTTGCCTAGAATATATATTACGAAATTCATAATGATAAGTTCAATAGTTTATGATTTTCCCAAGCATTTACATATAATTGACGCTGATGCGCGCACTGATTCTTTTGAAATGTATTACTTAATATTCCTCAAAAATTGAAGTAGAGCAATTCTTTTCTTTATTATTTGTTTTTGTATCTAAATGGTTTTAAAAGTTTTTGGAGGCGGGTGCATGATGGTTGGTAAAGTTTACAACCAAATTATGTGCTCATGTTACCCCCCCCCCCCCGCGGGTTTCCGAAAATATATATTCTAAAATTCATAATAATCGATACATAAGTTTATAAGTTCATCCTGTACAATGCAATATATTACCGAACTTTATATATATGCCTCACGTAAATGTAATAATTTACACCTAAAAATAATGTTACCTAGTATATATCTAAAATAATCATAATGTTCAGTTAATTAGTTTAGAAGATTATGTTTTAACTGGAAGTGTGTGTGCTAGAACTACGCAATTATGAACGATATAGAAAATATACATGAATAGAACTGTGCATGATAGTTTAATAGGAACCAATCATCCAATGAGAAAACAAAACAAAAAACGAAAAGATAATTAATCAGAGTTTTTTTTTTTAAAGCAATACGCAAATTAATTATCCTTTTTGAAGTTGCTTGCATATCCACGACTAACTATATTGGGAAATTGTTTTTACCTTTTACACAGAAAAGTGGGCTTTTAATATCAATGCCAGTGCATAAATATATATATATATATATATATATATATATATATATATATATATATGAAGAAGAAGATTGGAAAGGAATTAGAGAAGCAAAAGCCAAATCATAATTCAATTCAATTGCTCAGAGCAAGGTATATTCCGCCTTTTTTGCGGAATATACCTTGCTCTGAGCAATTGAATTGAATTATGATTTGGCTTTTGCTTCTCTAATTCCTTTCCATTCTTCTTCATATCTACCTGCTCTATCCTGGATATTGAGCTGTATACTCTTCACAATAGGTTTTACTTTTCCTAAAAGTTCGCTTTTAGTACACCACTTTATATATATATATATATATATATATATATATATATATATATATATATATATATATATATATATATACAGGGTGGGCCAAAATAAGGGTCCTATTTTTAAATTTCAATAACTTCCACAAAATAAAAGTTAAACTCACCAAACTTTATGTGTGTGTAGACTGACCCTTCCGAGATATTTTGAAATAAACAAAACAAATTTTAGCCGAAAAACACTTCTTAAAACTTACAAAAACTAAAGTATTGTTTTTTACACTGTTTTGAGTTTTTTAAGCAAAAATAATGTTTTCTAAATGGGCGCCGTTGGCGGCTTCACACTCTTCGGCTCTTTTTAAAACATTTTCCATAACAGTTTGCAACATCTGAGGACTTATCGCTCTTATTTCTGCTTCAATATTTGCTTTCAGTTCCTCAATATTGTTTGACTTATTGGCATAAACCTTTTCTTTGAGGTAACCCCATAAGAAGAAGTCAGGAGCTGTAAGGTCGGGTGATCGTGGAGGCCATTGAATTTCGCAACTGCGAGAGATAATCTGATTTCCAAATATACCCTTTAAAAGTGTAAGGGTATCTCTCGCAGTGTGTGCTGTGGCTCCATCCTGTTGGAACCACATCCTGTCAGGTTTGGCGGCAACCCACGGTTGCAAGAAATTTTGCAGCATTTCTCGGTAGCGGTCACCCGTTACTGTTACCTGATTTCCGGCATCGTCTTCAAAGAAATAGGGGCCAATTATCTCTTAAGCAGAAACGCCACACCACACCGTGCACTTGAGTGGATGTAATGTGTGCTGCTGAATTGTTCTTGGGTTCTCCGTACCCCATATTCGGCAATTTTGTTTATTGATGAACCCATCAAGATGAAAATGGGCTTCATCCGACATTATACGTTTTTTGAGAAAATCGGGATCATCATTGGCCAAATCCTGGAGTCGCATAGCGTACTCAAGTCTTTTTTCATTATCTCGAGGTTGAAGTTCTTGAACTAGCTGCACTTTATATGGAAAATATCCTCTTTCTCTTAGCATTCTCCGAAGTGAGCTTCGAGAAATCCCAAGTTCTTTTGATCTCCTCCTTGTAGATGTGGATGCATCCTCCTCCAAACTTCTCTCCAATTCCTCGAAATTTTGAGCTGTTCGTACAGTACGAGGCCTACCACTTCTCGCCATGTCGGATATTCCTTGTTGGTCCCTAAAACGAGCAATAATTCCTCGGATTGCTTTTGCCGAAGGAGAGTTTCTGGTGTTGTAATGACGCCGATAGATGAGTTGAGTCTCCGAAATCGACTCATTGGATTTAAAGTGCCACTCTATTATGAGGGTACGTTCCTTAGGGCTAATACGGTTCATGCTTGCTTCGGAAGGGTCCTTTACTTATTCTAAAAAAAAAAAAAATCAATAAATAAAAAAGTTATGAATTTTTAAAAATAGGACCCTTATTTTGGCCCACCCTGTATATATATATGTACATAAATTATATCATATTATCAAACATACATATACACATACTCATATAAACATGCATAAATGAATATATATATATATATATATATGTGTGGGTGTGTAAAAATACCAATAAATGCCCATACTTTATATATATATATATATATATATATATATATATATATATATATATATATATATATATATATATATATATATATATATAAGCGACCTCTAAATTAACACCATCCTCCATGCGAGAAGCTCACTCCTTTTCTTCAACAATAAAACATGGGTTAAAAAATTCAACCCTGAAAACTACGACAGCGCAGATATATGCGACCTGATTGGGCTTTTAATCCTACACTCCTCACAAAATAAATTCCCTGACCAAGAGTTCGGCCCCTACCAAGACGACGGCCTATGCCTATCCCGCAACAACAACGCACAAGAACTCGACAGATTCAGGAAACATTTAATCGCATTCCTAAAAGACTCGGTTTAAACATCACCATAGACACCAACCTGACTAGCGTAGATTATTTAGACGTATCTCTAGACCTGACAAACAATTCAACTAGGCCATACCACACACTCACCGAACAACTCCGGTACATCCACCCCAAATCCTGCCACCCCCTCTCATATTTAAGAACCTTATACACAATATTAGTAAAAGAATTTCCAGCCTTTCATCCACACCTGAGATTTTCCAACAATCTGCCCCGTATTACAATAATGCTCTTTTTTAGAGCGGTTATAACGAAAAATATCCTACATACCCAACCAATCCACCAGTTAACACAGCCGCAATAGACAAAGAAATATTATCTGGTTCGCCCCTCCCCTCTTATTCCGCCAGCGTCAAATATAGCGTAAGTAGCAATTTCTCAAATTAATAGACAAGCACTTCCCGCCATCAAATAATCTCCATAAACTTTTTAACAGAAATACAGTAAAAACTAGCTATTCATGTTTTCAGTCCGTGGGATCCATTCTGACCTCCAAACCACCAACCAATTCACCCAACCCCGTTGCTCTTGCAAAAGACGTTAGACCTTCCCCTTGGGCGGAGGATGCACAGTCATCTTCGTTGTTTACGAAGCCAAGGTTATATCCGGGGTGGATACCAAAAGCGAGGATATATACATCGGAATGACCCAAGGATCTTTTAAACAAAGACTCTACGCTCACAACAACACTTTCAAATACCCAAAAAAAGACCACATAACCACACTGGAAACCCATGTATGAGATCTCAAGAAGTTCAACACCCCCTACAAAATAGAATGGAGAATTACCGACAAGCCTAAATCCTACAGCCCCACCTCCAGGCATTTCCCTTTGTGCACTACTGAGAAATTCAGAATTATACAAGCTATCAACAACCCTTCCATAAACTGCATGAACATAAAAGCCGAAAATACCCCCACAAAAGAAAATTCCTGCTAGCCCAATGGTCTGATAACCATATTACATAATCCACCAATTATCCCTTTAACCCAAATACCCCTCTAAAAAGATAGTAATGTATTTCTTAAAAACATACAAAATAACCAATCTCCCCAAGACTTCTTTAAACCCATAACAAAATTCCTATCCTTCTATTTACGTACAAAATACCCCCCAGAAATATGTTAACCACACCACGGGCGCGACTACATAAACCCCGACTACCCTGATACAACCTAGTCTTAACCACAGATAAACCATTCATCAATAAACACCCCACCCTTTCACCACAGATAATCACATCATCCATTCAAAAATTAACCCCATCCACCGCGGATAATCCATCTCCACGTGACCCTCTTATCACGGTAAATACATAGAACCCCTTTAAACTCCCAGGAGTATAGATACACCACAGAACGAAATAATTGTTTAACCCTAAGAACCCCCCTCCCCTGCTTCATACATTCCATATAATAGATTCTCAAATCACTCGCCAACCCCTGTATAAATGAACATGAGTGTACATGCGTATGTATACGTCCGTGTGTATGTACAAGCACGTGCGTGCGGGTGCGGGTGCGCGTGTATATGTATAGGAGCATATTATTAGTAAATAGAAAATATGAAATAATATTAATAAAATAAATAAAAGATTAAATTAATAACATAACAAAAACACAAAAAATAAATAATAAAACAATAATAAATAAAAAATAAAAAATAAAATTAATAAAACCCCGTACATGTGAATGTAGATGTGTGTACGTGCGTGCATACGCATATGCGTGCAGATGTTGTATATAGACATGCTTGTGGTTCCATTCCCGTATGTGTATATACGTTTTTTGCCGGTGCGCATGGAGAGAAGTACGCGTACGAGTGGAATAAAATAAAATAATAAGATAAAGAATTTAATAAATTTTCTGAAATACACTAAATATTAATATTATTAACACACCATCAATAAAATAGAAGGTAACAACCCCCACCCAGAGACTAAACTTATACCCCTCGAACGTTAATAACAGATAGCATCCATCATTTCGTTTAAAACCAATGTTTGTTTTCAACACTACTGGGTATAAACGGGACATATCAACGAAACACCGTTTTTTTTTAAATACGGCTTTCCTCCCATTAAAATCAGGAAAATACGAAAACACCAATTAAATAAACACAAATAAACAAACACGTTAAGTCCATACAAATATTATTGCATCATCTTTTCAGCACTATATCGAACACTTAATCCGATACATAAATTTATTCCGAAAAACGACAATAAAAAAGCACCCTAATTTCACAAACCCAAACGGCAAACTTCATAGCAGCCCCTTTCGGATCTTTTTAGACTAGGTAAAACAATAACATTACAAATCCAAAAAAGAACAGATAAATAAATAAATAAAACTTGCTAACAGATAGATAAATAAATAAAACTTGCTAGGGAATAAAATGAAGGCTTTTCATACACGAACTAACATCGATCTCCCTTAAGGCTAAGTTAATCACTTTCCTACACCGGATTTTTTCGGGGACCCCTTCAGATATATACCGTTTTCTGTCATTGTTGACGCCATTCCCTATCGGGACGTGACTACAATCATTTCAGCTTGCCAATGATTCCACTGGGCACAGAGATTTACTAAAGATGTCTAAATCTGCCCTTTTGGGTGAAACCGCGGTACATTGCTGAAATATGTAATATACAGTATCTAAATAAATTATATTAGCTCCCTTATATGATCGAGCACTTTATTTGATTTCTTTTCATATACAACCTGACACACACACACTATATATATATATATATATATATATATATATATATATATATATATATATATATATATATATATATATATATATATATATATATATATATACACATTAAAAAGAGCGATAAAGAGAAGCAAGGATTGCATAAAATTGTATATATATATATATATATATATATATATATATATATATATATATATATATATACAGGGTGGGCCAAAATAAGGGTCCTATCTTTAAATTTGAATAACTTGAATTTGAATAACTGCCACAAAATAAAAGTTAAACTCACCAAACTTTATGTGTGTGTAGACTGACCCTTCCGAGGTTTTTTGAAATAAACAAAACAAATTTTAGCCGAAAAACACTTCTTAAATCTTACAAAAACTAAAGTATTGTTTTTTACACTGTTTTGAGTTTTTTAAGCAAAAATAATGTTTTCTAAATGAGGGTACGTTCCTTAGGGCTAATACGGCTCATGCTTGCTTCAGAAGGGGTCCTTTACTTATTCTAAAAAAAAAATTAAAAAATTCAATAAATAAAAAAGTTATGAATTTTTAAAAATAGGACCCTTATTTTTGCCCACCCTGTATATATATGTATATATATATATGTGTGTGGGTGTGTGTAAATTTGTATATATCCATGTATCCACCTTTTATTCACAAGGTAAAACTCCAGTTAATCATGTATTTTTTTAATGTAGAAGTGTTCAATAATAAATAGAGCTGTTAATTAGGTGATTACATTAACTTTAATAGTGTGGTTGTGTAGACGTTGAATACTACAGAGACCCGGATCTGAATATCAGCACGCGTATGTGTATTGTGTCAATTTCGACTCGATGATTAATGTCATGTATATATATATATATATATATATATATATATATATATATATATATATATATATATATAAATCAATTCAATGCTGGTGTGTTATAGACATCGATATGTTAATAGAATATTCAGATAAGTTTCAATAAGGGATAAGTTGTTAACAGGATCTAAATAAACCATTAACATTCTCCTCCGATTCCAACTGGGATTACTAGGTGCAATTATCAGTTAGGTCAATACAATTACTAGAAGCATAAAGAAATGAAATGAATGTGTTTGCGTGGTTCATTTTTACCCATTGGCTATTATAATAAGAACATGCACAATTAAAGAGTGTAAGTAGTGTGTATTTTTCTTTGATTTGTAGGAGATTCTAGTAATTTGTTCCAGATGAAAACAACACCTGTATTCTTACTACTACACGAGTCTTATCCTGCAAGAGAGAGAGAGAGATAGAGAGAGAGAGGGAGAGAGAGAGATAGAGAAAGAGACAGCCACACAGACAGAAAGAGAAGACAACACCGTGTTTCTTTCATTTTAACCCTATTTCTATAGATATATAAAAAGAAACAAAGGTAACATATATTATAGAACGTACTTTGGTTAATATACCTTATTAGATAGTTCTTATAGTAAATATATTTATATATTTCTTAAAACAATAGCGATTGGAATATCAAATTTTGTGGAACCTGCGCTAAATTTGACGCCATGGGAGGGTGTACGTTTGCAGAAAAGTTTAAAAATTCCTGCTTATTCGATTACTTCGACATTTCCAAAGAAAAGAATTCTCTAACGTTTTACCACATACTATCGCCCATCACGTCATATCCTGTCACGAATGATTCCAATTTCTTACTAATTCCATCCCTATGCAAAACACCGTCCTCACCATTATTTTTTACACACTCAAAGTCTAGTATAGCTAGAGATTATTATTTAATATTCTAGTTTACAACCTCACATACAAACCTACAGACACACACACTAACAGATGTGTTGCTTCTTTCTCTTCTACATGATACAACAATTTTCTCAAACGTAATAAGTCCGCACTGTTAACAAAGCTCAAGTCCCTGTCCCATCTCCGCAATTTTGCACCCCTGTGCTTGTTTCACAAGTTCTTTGACGGAATGTGCGCCGACGAACTTACTACACTTGTACCTCTCAACGTATCTACTCCCGACAATCCCGACTAGCAGCAAAATCCCCCCCTTCACTGTAGAGATCCCCAGATGCCAGAATACTTTCTACTCTTATACTTTCTTTTTTCGGGCCACATCCTATGGCTTTCCTCCCTACTACCTTTTCTCCCCAACTGTACTAACATGCACACATTTTAATGTAATTTGAACTAATATATTGCAGCACAACTCCCCACTCAGGATGTCCATTATAAATCTGCTCCTAATCACAGTAGTACATTACGTATCAGTGACAATATAGCTTGTTTGGAATGAAAAAAAATTGTCTGTTTTTAAATGCTCCTTCTGGTCGCATATTTTTGTTAGAGTACATTACTAATATATATATATATATATATATATATATATATATATATATATATATATATATATATATATATATACTACACTACCCTCACAAGCAAGAGGTATGACTGAGAGGATTAGCTGAGGGCAATGCTACACTATCCCCTGTGAGATCTTGAGCATTGCAAAATAGTAATAGTATAGTTTCGGCTTCATACAGATACAAAATCTCCACTATCAATAGAATTACTAATATATAGCTTGTGAATCAAAAAATACAAATACCAAAATCCATCGTTAATAGATACGAATTGCTAATCTTAAACTCACATATAAAACAGAGCATTACTACTACTACTACTACTACTACTACTACTCCTTGTAGTAGCAGTAGTATAACTTTTTTCAGTCATGTCCATGACACCCGCCTATCCACGGACACGGTCAGAAAGTTTCCCCGATGCAGCTATCTACCGTCAATTACATCAACGATTTCTAACTTTTCACGTCCGAATCTTCAAAGTACACTTCAACGTTTAAAGAAGAAAGAACGTAGAGAGTTTCGTGCCGCTGAATGTCAATCGTTCGTGGAAATAAAATAATTATATTTTATTCATTCTGGTTTGTCGTCGTGAAATGCGCAGCGCATATTTATACTCAGGGATTTAGCGGGAATATGCTTTTGCATAAATATGCACGCGTGCCTTTATAAAGGTGTGTCGGTATATATATATATATATATATATATATATATATATATATATATATATATATATATATATATATATATATATGAGAAAGGAAGGATGAAGGTGATCCGACGTGATGGGAAATGAAAAAGGAAAAACCCAAAAGGATGTTTTATTTATATATTCGTCAACGTTTCGTCTTTATTTTCAAGACTTCTTCAGGATGATAATATTAAGGAAAACGTCATGCAAGTACGTGAAAATATTGGGTTTACATGATGGGGTGTATAGGAAGAAGTAGCAGCCACTGCTGGGAGCAGTATGGCCGGGGTCCGGGCTTAGTAAAGTCAGTAGCATGGAATGAAATAAATGTGGATAATTCTGAGTGAAAACAGTGGAGGAGTGGGGGTGAGCGGGAATATGCTTTTGCATATATATATATATATATATATATATATATATATATATATATATATATATATATATCTCTTTTTGTATTTTATTTACTAACTTATCTATTTGTATTCCTCTGATTATAATAATCCATTCTTTGAAAAGTTATGGCTTAAGAAAGGAAAACAAATATCATTTAATTGAATATACCTTGTTTAGAAAAACTGAAGATGTAATAGATTTTATATTTTCACAACTTTTATTTCTCTCTCTCTCTCTCACTCTCTCTCTCTCTGTATATATATATATATATATATATATATATATATATATATATATATATATACATCATTTAGTGTTGAAGGAGAAATAATCAGAGTACTGAATTACTTGTATGGAAGCATATAAATGAAAAGTTCGAATGCAAAACGCGATACATACAATGTTTATAAATTGAGTAATTACATAATAGAAGGTAGAAAGTATCAATTATAGACTTTGACTAAAAACGTATTTAAATTGAAAGTTAAGAACAGTATATCGATATCACGTGATGTAAAGCGAGATTTTAGAGCTCATGTTAAGTAAGCACTGAACCAGAGCTCTAAAATCTTGACAACACTTTTTGCAGTACTTTTTGTAGTTCTAGCTTCACCATTTTGAGTACGGCGTTCGTAGCGTTTTTGCATTTGTTCGCTTCATTTATATATTGATCATTTTAATTTACACTCTGTATTATTTTAAGCCTTCCATCGATACCTTCCGTTCACGGAAACACTGGACACTCTGCTTGCAGAGCTATAAGTGCCGAATGTAACCGATACATAAATCGATCTTCGAGAGTATCAAACAAATGTCAAAATAATGTCCTATGCCCTGAAACCCGAGAGATTCAGAAGTTATTTCGAATAAGTTTATATGTTATACATTTATGTTTCTGTGTTTTTGAGATGTGGATTGATGATTTCTATTTTTTAGATTATTTGGACTACTTTTCTCATCTTGAGTATTATTCTCACAACTTTTCGGTCGATGTAACCTTCGACCTTTATCAGGTGTATCTTTTCGAACTTGGGAATCTTTCTGTCCAACTCTGGAATGTGTACGGAATTTCTAATCCACGAAGGTTACATGCTCTTGTTTGGTCAGCCATGACCGGCTAGTTGTCTTAAGTAATTCGCAATTCTATTCTTAGTATTGCCCGCATTGAGGATTGAACCTTCGACCTTCAGAAAACTGTTACTTGAATTGAATTTAACTTAGTACTGTATCCGTTACGCCACATGTCCTGGTGGACCTTCTGGGGGTTAAAGTTTCAATCTTCAATGCGGGCGATACTAACGATATTATCCACTCTAATAGTCGTAGGTATTTGGTTATTTTTATACATCAAGGCCATCATAAAGTTTTAGTACATTGTACATCAGTTGTTGATAGAATATTTTATATAACGTAACCCATTCACTTATTGTTTAGTATATTCTTGAAAAACCATAAGACATACTTTTGAGATATTAGCTTTTAGTTTACTATACAATTATACGTAACTAAGACTTCAACATATCCTTAAAGTCTTAATATTCATGCTTGACTTCTCTTAATGTCATGTGGTTTCGTATCTCTATACTTTGAAATTATTCTATTTTCAATTTTCCTATAAGTTCTATGTCTTATATAATTATTGTTATTTGTATGTTTATGCATAAATGTTTTATAATTGATTTTGTTACCTCTAAACCACTTTACTATTCATTCTATTGACCGTTTCTCCTCTAAAATATTTGCATTACTTTATGAAATAAGATGGCTGCACTTTTCTGAGTAGCGACTTATATGTCTTACCTCGAGATAAAATTTAATCAATGGATTTTCTTGTGATTTTTGCTATACATTTTTCTGAAGAGGAACTTTTCGTTTCTGAGTAGTCTGTAAATGAACAATCCGGTATTGACATACTAATGTCGGGTGTTCTTCTATAAACGAAACGGTCTGTAAAAATGTACTAAAGTGTTTGTTTTGAAACGATGATCAGTAAAATAAATAAAATCGTTGTCACTGAAATATAGCCCAGTATTGTTTATTTATGTATGCTTTTTAAAATAGCAGACATTATAAATGAAGAATGAAAGCTTTATAATCTCATTCACATTTTGTGCACGGTGACAAAAAACGGACACACATGATCTACAGAATTTTATGATCATATTTTGTGCTAGAAGTGACTATTTATTATATACCTTAAGACAGCAGAAATTTACACAGGATCGGTTTTTAATATGGGTGAAATCCAGCTCCGAAAAAATGGCCCTCTGGATTGGAAGAAAAACAAATTGTCTTCATCTTGAATACTCTCTATTTGGCCGAGGACAGAAAAGATAAAATGTTATATCAGAACAGATCCTACAGTTTGATCATTGCCTAAAGTTTGCTAAAGTTTAATTTACTTGTTTACTATACTCTCACCAACAGAGCCGAGTTAAACACAAAGTCAGTTTTTTAACATGGGGAAAAATCAAGCTACCCCAGAGAGTCAATCTGGATAAGACAGAAATAAAAATTACATTAGTCCAAAAGAGCGCATTCACTGACCGAAGAGAGAAAAGTTTAATTGTATCATCAGAGCAGATACCCAACCTTACTCCCAGCTAAAAAATCCAAGTCTGCTTTTCAAAAATATATTCTTATATAGATAAAAAGACAGGGATAGTATTAAAGAGAGATGAATGCAATTATGTTAATTTTAACGCCTGATTTTTATAAATAAATGCTTGTCGGATGAACGAAAATTCTCACAACATGCCAAAATCAATTATTCCATGTGATTACTGGATCTGACTGGCTTCGTCCGATTGTATGGCATGTTTTCCCGCTAAAATATTCAACATTAAAAAACCGTTTCCTTTTTCTAGCACGTGCTTGCGACTAAAGCTTAATAATGTAATATTTATTTTCCTTTTTTTTTTTTGTTGCTTAGTTTCATTCCGCTTTTCTTTAATATATTTATTTTATTCATTTCAATATCGACTTTCATGTGTGTTTCACTCGGCGGATGTTGGATAAAGGGGACATATCCTGAGTGGAAATAATGAAATATATGTTTAAGGAGGAGTGAAGGAAGAAACGATGACCGATCGTAGAAAAAAATTATATTAAAAAATGATAAAACGAGTTTTTTTAACATGATTTTTTTTTACTGATATTTTCTGTCCATTAATGTCCGGATAGAATCGGAAATAAAATAGGTAAAAAAAAAGAGAGAAGAAATATACGATAGATCAATAGGTTAAAAGTGAGGATCAATCGATCGATATTCCTATCTGGATGAATTGGGAAACTGAATAGACCCACATTTTCTCTCTTTCTCTTTCTCTTTTTTTCTCTCTCTCTCGTTATCTCTCTCTGTCTCTCTCTCTCCTTCTCTCTCTCTCTCTTTCTATATATATATATATATATATATATATATATATATATACTTATATGTATATATATATAAATATATACATATATACATTTATATGTATATATATTTATATGTATATATATATATATATATATATACATATATATATATGTGTATATATATATATATATATATATATATATATATATATATATATACATTATATATTATTTCATGTGTCCTCATAAAATGTTAGAAGGTTATATATTATATTATGTGTCGATTTTAGTATTTACTTCAAAAGTGCTTAATGCCAGAGAAGTACTAGGTAATAAGTTATCAATATATATATACATATATATATATATATATATATATATATATATATATATATATATATATATATATATATATATATATATATATATATATGTGTGTGTCAATTAAGCTACACATAGCTTTTCGCTTTTCATCCCCGTAGGGAATCGTCAAGCTTAAATACTCTTTAAAAATACCCATCTTAAACGAGTAAAATGTATTCTCCGAGAAACACATTTTGCACCAGTTTTGTCTCTTTTACCAATATTAAAATCAAGATATAATAACACTAAAACTTATGTTTAGAATCTTTATGTCAATTTTGATAAAAATCCATTCTTTTTCTATAAAATGTCTAAGATTTTCCCGTGGATACAAACATATTCACATATTGGGTGATGTCCTATTCTCGTTCCTGCAGACCCTCTCTCTCTCTCTCTTTCTGTCTGTTTGTCACTCTCTCTCTCTCTCTCTCTCTCTCTCTCGCAGAAGAGACGTTGTCAGTCACTCTCTACTCTATCGTTATTTTCATGGTAGGTTCCCCAGTCTCTGCCCCCCTTGTAAAACCTTAACAGAAGAAACTCGTCCAGCTACAAACATTTTAAAGAAATTTACCTTTCATCCTCTGTGTGCCTGGAGCTAGAGGGAGTTTTCAGGGGAAGGGTTTATTTTTTTAAAAACTGTACGTTTGTGGAATGCATTACATCGGGGGTACTACCCAGCCGACTACAGCATAGTCGGTTTAAGTCCAATGTTAACAAATTTTGTTGAACCATTCTCTTAATTAATCAAATTCTGCCCAGATGCAATCCATCGTCTGCAATCCTCATGGTGTTAGTTTTACTTCCACCTGACACAAACATTTAATCTTTGTCCTCGAGTTTCCTTTGAGCCTTGATGAGCGGTGACTCGTTAGTAAAAAAGATTATAAAAATACATATACCTAAACACACGCAAACATATAAACATATATATATATACATATATATATATATTTATATAATTTAAACATACGCAAACACACACACATATATATATATATATATATATATATATATATATAATACTTGTTCTCCACGCGTGCGTTGACCTTTCTAATAGGGTGGAAATGCCCACTTAGCGTACACGCATTGCTGTTCGTAATCAGGAACAGGTAACACACACTGAAACATTATAATTTCTTCTGCTTTTGTAGTGTACAGCACCAATTAGAAATACCAACGACAAATGCATTACTTACTATCCTATTTCAAATCTCATCTTGAAACACTTACCAAAGTGAAAAACTGTGGTGCAACGAAATAGTTGTCTCTGCATCACTGTATGGGTTAGTTTGTTTGTATTAATGGTGTATATCTGCTTTTCCCATTTAAAAAAAAAATTATCTTGTATTTAATACAAACTGATCTCTTCATATGCAGGATGTCTGAATAAAAACGTGATGCATCTGGGTTTTCTAAAAGCTAAAATCATCTTCTATATATTAATACGATAGCGTGTGTGTTTGTGTGTCACGCTTACATCAACAGCTCTGCGCATACGTACCGCACCTACATTTGGAAAAGCATTACAGTCACCTAATTTTCGTAATATTTTCAAGTATATCCTTTTGGCGCAACGGTTGGCGACGTAGGATTTTGACGTCGGTTCTTGGCGTCGGCCTGACTTGTTTATAGTTTGATCCCAACCAACCTCTAGGAATTATATGATTTATTTATTTGTGTAATAGTGGTCAAGTGAGAAATAAATCGTTTTCTCCAGATTGATGGCGAGTTCATAGGTAGTGCATGCTCTCTAGAAAAGATCCATTATTTGCTGCATATCTTTTACGACGCTTAATAGCATCAATTAACATATACAAAAGAACGACAACTGATGTTTTCTAGGTTAATTTAATTGTAAAGGTTTTAGATAAGAAAGTTATTAACGCGAAATTTGTAGAAGAAAAATGTGTTAAACAACGGTACTACCGATTATTAAAAGTGTGTCTGTAGCTGAAAGAAAGGATAGTACCAACTCACAGTATTTGTTAAGTATTTATTAACTAATATGATATTTATATAAGTAGAATAGAGTTATCTGCCCTTGTATCAGGTAAGACAATTATCTGCCCCTGACAGATAACTATATATAGAACATGGCAGCAACCATTTGCAATCATAGGATACACACGTGAAAACGTTCCCCGAGATAATAGATTATATACATGGCGCTACGAACAGGATCAGCTTTGACAGTTACCAATTTGAAACCGTATTCTTTAGAGTACCTTACCACCAGACATAATGAACCAACAATATTTGGAGCTGATGAAACAACTCGTGTAATTGCAAATAAACATTGAGCTCAGGAAAGAGGGAATTCGCGGTATGCTAGACATGTCTTATCTTAAAATGCCGCAGCGACCGTTAATAGGCTGTGATACAATAGACAGTAAATCGGCGTTGTTTCTGAATACATGCGCCCAATATAAAGACATGTGCGGACAAACAGATCCAGCTGTAATCCGAAGTGATCTACGTGTACTCCGGAAGCAAACAGACTACTGTTTGAATTAATATTACGTGAGATTTTGAATTCTGCCACGGGGGAATACCTATTATATCAAATACGATTTGTTGCAGTCATCGGATTTCATTAGGATGTGTACCAGCAGTAGTTACACTACATCAAAGAGAAGGAGGGTCAGTACGCAACAGAGTTTTTAGCTCGTTTACGCGTTCAACTAGAGTTCTGTGAATTTAGAGAAATTTGCTTAAACCAATGGAGTTGAACTATTCAAGCGATATGGTTGCTGCGCAGATGATAGCCGGGTTCGCTAACCCGGATCATTAGAAAAAAGTATTGACGGAGACCGCTAAACTCACCACTTTAGAGCAGGAATTCATCAGATTGGTTTGCCTAGAAACAACAGACCAATAAGCTCCTCACTTGCATAACACTGTACATTATCTTGCATTCTCCAACGTTAAAAGGCCGGGCCAAAGACAATTGCCTCGAGAAATCGAGACTCCTTTGATTCTACGATACACTTGCCCTGTAGAGCGTGTGGAAGGACTTCACACCGTAATAGATTAATTACTCGGAGAGATGTTCAGTGGTTAAGCTGATATGCCATAATTGTGGATTGACGTGGCACTTGAAAGTATGCCGGAAGCTCACGACATCCAGAACAGAAGCAACGAGCAAAGTGTCAAGAAGTGAGTCGGCCATGTTTACTAACGGTATTTTAAGTAGTCGTCCAACTTACAAAACCACCAGACGTTACAGGACGCAATCGAACACGGTACCCATTTTGAGTGGGACGGGTGACAGTTTCAGATACCTCCGGAGCTACCTTCGTCGGTGACCATGATGCCCAGAACTCATGCTACATTCGGACGCGTACCTATGGGTCCAATATACTATCATAGCCGTCAAATCCTCGCCTTTGCAGACACCGGAGCACAAACTTGCTCGAGTTGAACCGAGATTCAAAAATCTTTGGATACCCGGACGTGTACCTCGTGTAAACTACAAACGGCGAATAATAGAAAACTAAATACACGTAAAAGGCGTCTTATTCCTGCACATGAAGTTGTATGAAGAGACACGACAGACGGTGTATGTGTCAAGCAATATATATGGCTTATATTTGTCACAATCCGCTCTGAAGGATCTTAGTTTGTTTCCCTGAAGTTTCTAAACTCGCATCAGAGAGCAGCTCGTTAAGGGACGCAAATGAAACGGCCTCATGCGGATGCCCACATAGGACATTTGTTTAATCAAAACTGGATACTATCCTATTATATCCAACGGAAGCAAACAAACACCAAGTAGAACGGCATATAATGGACCACTTCAAGTCGAGTGCATTCAACATATACCCACAGCAACCTTTACAAAGTATGGCAGGCAAATCATTGGATATCACATTCGTCCCCGGCGCGACACCGAAAGCAGTTTACACACCAATATCGGTCGCCCATAATTGAAAGAAGAAGGTGAAAGAAGATCTTGACCGGGACGTTGCACTGGGCATACAAGAAGTGGTAGCAGTAGACACACCGACTACCTGGTGTTCTAGGATGCTGAGCCTAAAAAATAGAATGACGCCGCCATGATCGAAACGCACCATATTCTGTCCCCATTTAGCCAGCTGTCTGGGATACCTGCCCACACCAGAAAAAAAACAATGATTGACGCTCTCCCCAGCGACACGGGACGCTACCACATTCATTACTGAGATGGGAAGATACAGGTATTGTCAGGCCCCTCAAGGATTCCACGGATCAGGAGTCGGTTTGATGACATTACAGTAGATATGACACAGAAAACTCGGTGCATAGATGACAGCTACCTATGGGACGATTCGATAGAATCCTCGTTCAGGCACACAGTCGACTACACCAGCCACTGTGCGGATAATGATATTGTGTTTAATCCTGCTAAGTTTTATTTCACTGAAACGGAAGTGGACTTTGCTGGGGTTCTTATCACTGCTGACGGTGTTAACCCCATAAAAAAGATGACGGAAGCTACCCTTCACTTCCATACAGATACGAATATCATCATTAGACTCGTGAACCAGGTTTCATATGCCCTTTCACAGGGTGAAGTGATGGCCTTCTTTCGGGAACTATTACGGACGAAGAACCGAACGTTGTATTGGGATGAGACACTGGAACGTTAATTTCAAGAGACTAAGACGATGATTGCAAAAATAATTGAGAAAACATTCAAAATCAACAGAACTATGGGCCTGAAAACAGATTATAGCAACATAGAGATTACATACCTCTTGTTTCAGAAGTATTGCAAATTCTCTGGTGAAGCAGACATGAGTTGCGGGGAAGATTCCCTGAAAGCTTATTCTTGATGATATCGATTTATCAATGACGCAGAATCGCGTTACGCACTAGTGGAAGGAAAAGCCTTGACCCTTATCTATAGGTTAGAGTCCTGTCGTATCTTCCTACTCGGATCTCCACTGAAAAAAAAATTTCTGATCAGACTCTAGAAAACATGAAAAGCCCTCGTCTCTTAAACTTCAGAGAACAAAGTTTGATGTATAAATTCCGGATTAGAGACCGCCTCGTAAAACAAAATGCAGCACCTGATTGTGCTTTCCGATACCCAGTAAGTATGTCAAAGAGCACGCCCAAAATGAAGACACCGGGGTCAAAGCGGCCCACACGTCAATGTACGACAGCGCCCCTAAGCTGAAGGCCATCACATGGGAACGCATCGTGGCTTCCGCGGCCATATATTAAGAATGCCGGACATTAGCAGATATGGTGCAAAAAGGTTTTCCTGATTCGCGTAACGACCTCCTATACATAGTTTGTGTTTTCATGCCCATGCGCGAGGGATTATATTGCATGGAAGGAGTGATAATAAAAAACGACAACATTTTGATACGTCGACAACTTCGAGCAGAGGTACTAGATGCACTTCATTCCGCACATAAATCGTAAACGGCATTCTGGCAAACGCAAGACCGCGGTTGTTCCGGCCAGGTCTAGTTGCTAGCATCGGGCAAACCCGATCCTAGTGTCATACTTGCAAGACAATTGCGCCATCTCAGCCGAAATAACCTTTGATGTAACCAGCAGACTCGGGATTTCGATTTCTACAATTTGTAGTGGACTTTGTCGACATACATAATGCACTCCAGGAAGGTCAAAACGGTGCGTGATCTGATGAGAACATGATGAGAACAGGTAGAAATCTAATCTGATGGAGGACAACCATTTGACTCCCAGTACGACTCTTTACTGAAGAACTGGGGGATATGGAAACAAATGTAATAAGCGTGCTACTATTAAAGCAATTGGCGCACATATGTAGCGGTAAAGAAAGCTAAGCTCATACTCGCCGACAATACAGATAACTGCTGATGATTATGACATGATCGTGCTGCCCGGGCGCTGCTGACCAATCGCAACACCTTGTTACAGACCTTCACATATCCCCAGCTATAATGCTGCATAATCTGATTATCGATGAGTAGAAAGAGATAAGTGAACTAAGGGAGGTTGCAATGGCCAAAAGGCACATACGGAACGAACAGTTCTACAACCAGAATGACTTTTTACTTCAGGAACTAAAAGTCAGAGATGTTGTCCACATCCAGAACCAAGATGTTCCTCACCTTCTTCACTGTAAAAAGACGGGAAGTTCGTGGAAAAAAGTGGCAACCGACAATACAAAGTGCGAGTGGATGGGAGCAATTGCGTAAGGCCACGGAACCGTCACTTCTTCCGGAAGATATACCCAGTTGTTTATGGCCTATATTGCTCCACACCAAACACCTCAGACACTTCAATAAATTTCGAAGCCACGGAGCAAAAAAAAAAACCCTGATGAGGCTATGTACGTTAATGTTACGTCGTCCAATGAACCAGAAGAAAAACAGATGGAGGTAGACGACACCACAGAGTAGTAGTGAAAAACACATGGTACACCCGCCTGGTCGAGCCCCTACTGTTAAGACTATCCCAATGTCGCAGGGTACGAGCGCCAAGAAGTATATCCCCACAGAGAGAAGCGCCATTATGAGTAAAGTAGAGTGATCTGCCTTAGTTTCAGGCAGGACAGAGTTATCTGCACCTGACAGATAACTATATATCGACCATAGTCGCAGCCATTTGCAATCTTAAGATACACACGTGAAAACGTTCCCCGAGATTATACACTATTATTATTATTTATTTATTTTGTGTATATTATTCGTTAATTATTTTTTTTACTAATAGACAGTTATTATTTAATTTATGATTGAAAGTGAACATGTTATTCGTTTGTGAATAACAAGTAAAATTATTTGATAATGAAGTTTACTGTAATTCAAGGCATGCGTGTTAGTAGCGTTAAGCAAGGTAGGAAAATATATAGAACTAGCGGAACCCGTCGCCCGGCGTTGCACGGGAGAAAGTACGACCTATTGCATGACGTCGAATAAAAAACAGAAACGGACTATTGTTGTTTCTCTCCCCTCTACCGTGTTGGCGAATGTTATAAATTTAAAAAAAAAAAAAATTGGTAGAGTAGAACGGGATCGAACGCTGAAACTGGCGATCATGAAACCTGCCTTCCTAACGACTGCACCACTGTTTCGAGTTAAAAATACAAGTGAAAATAGGTCAATTTAGCTAGAAGTCATAGATAGAAATAGAAATAACGTAATCTGATATTCGCGGAAAATCATCGGAGTGAACGAGAGCGGTCATTAAGTCTTTGCGTATTGCTTTATATTATGTAGTAAATTAATACCAGGCAAATAATAAATAAGAACCGGTGTTTTGTGTAAATTAAACTGTGTGTATTAGTTCCCGGTGTCGATGAGTAGAGTGACAGTACAGAATTGTTAGGGAGAAAAGTTTTTGCTACCACCTACATGAAGTTGGTTTTTTCGGAGAGACGTTGATGGTAGGCCAAATGTAATATTTATTGTTAAGTAGAAAAAAATAATAACAAATTTACTAAAACACGCTCGAGTGAATAAGTGTAGTATAGTGGTGAGTTTAGTAGCCTGTGATGCATGTGGATATTTTCCTATACTCCGAGAAGGTACATGGGAACAAACGTCTCTACGTTATATATTAGATTAGCTATTATATAGATTACGGCTTCCGTAATGTAAAACTTCCGATTTTCATGAACAAATATTACGCCTCCACGAAAAAAGGAACTGTTTATAATCCGTGTTCCAATTTAGTTTCTTGCTAACAGCTTTATCTCTCGACGGCGTCGGGATGCTCCACTCATGACATCCAGGGGATCCCATTTTCATCAGCTTCCAATGTTCGCGCGCGTATGTCGCCTGCATTGACAAACGTTTCAAATCTTTTCTAACACGACTGATTAGTAAAACGTCATGTCGTCGGACAACTATCCCATGGGACAACATCTGACACATCTGCTTGCCAATGCCTTGCACACGACTCCATCTTTTGTTTTCCGCCCCAGTTTTAGATCAGATTGGATTATTAGCTTTCTACATCAACGGCACTCGCTGTAAACTTTTGTTTGTGGCGATTTTTTTTTATTTGTTTCATTTGTTCGATATATATATATATATATATATATATATATAATAAATATTTGTTTTATTTATTATCTATGTACGTATACGTTTTGTCCTTTATAATCGGGACTCATCAGCATAGAGATATGGCTATTCACTACTGGTCATGCGATTCGAAACCCCGGATTCAAAGTATTTTGCAACTAAAATCCCAACGCCCAGAACCACTCGGCCAATGCTGAATAGCGAATAAACATTGATAATTTTAACACATGATCCGGCGGCTTGGCGTCATAAGAGCGTTCTACTTAATGAAAATAACGATGCACATAGAGCTAGCGACGTCATGCTCTGTTAATACTACACTTACAGTGCCCATCTAGACGGGGTTTCTAGGAGCTACAAATAATTTACTAGTGTACCCATGCCATAAAAATGACACATCAATAAATATATCAATACAACGTAAGAGTCTACAGCCTTCATAAAACTATACGAAAATAATTATGCTTGGCCAGCTATTTATATATTACAAAAATATACATATCAATTACATCAGTAATTGTATTTGTTTATATATAAATTATTATAATTTATGATAACGTACTGAAAAAAAGTACCAAGTATTTACATTTTATTATAGCGAGTAGTATTTTTCAAATCTATTTCAAGCGGCGGGGAAAGTCTTATGTAAGTATTTGACTTGCTATTTGCTTCATCGCTTCCTCTCACCACTTGAAATGTTTTCGTCTCGGTGCTTTACTCACTAACTTTTCTGTGACAGGCTGGAAGTACATATATTTATGTATATGTACATATACAATAATACACATCGGTCTTCATCAGAAAGTTAAGGATTATTAAATATGTCATATACTTTTTACGTTCATGATATAATAATCGTTATGAATTAGATATAAGCATACTATCAACATAAATAATTTAGAGCAAGATATGCTTCACAGTAAATGTGATGGTAAATCATGTTTTAAATATCGTGGAGAAAATCATGGCGTCTCTATATAATGGTATTATAGCACATAATACATATCTACTCTCAATTACGGCAATGTCCTGGTGACACGTATTTCCATGTTCATCACTGATGTCTCCTAGATTACCAGAGAAGAATTCCAGATAACAATGCTAGAACATTATAATTCAAGATTCGTGAAACTAGAGCGCGTTAATATCTCATCCTGGTCGCCAGTTGTTACGTCTGATAGTAAACGTTGTTGTCGGTTTAATAACAAACTCAACAGTGATAAAACGAAGAAGTTTAACCTTTAACAGATTTATTGTACAACTTACACATTAAATAGAAATGTAGAAGCCGCTCGCTGCGTTTTGATTAAAATCTGTGTTGCGAGCACATTTGTTTATATCCCAAACTGTCATGACCGACGTCGTTTACTCTCCCTTCTTCGATGCAAGTATTATTATTATTTTTATTTTAGACTGCGCCTAAAATGTATGTACTAATTAGTCACCATTCAACAAGACGGAGAGCCACTCGAGGATAATGGGTAAGAAGATTGCCAATCGGATGATGGAACAGTACAATGCGAAGATTTTAAACGATGGGCGAAATGGACAAACTTTGATTATTTAAGAAGACAGTTCGACAAATCTTTGTTGATATTGAACTTAGATACAACACTGTTTTAGTCTGTAGAAAATCAGTCCACAAACGGAAAGTTCTTGGAAAGAAACTGTTCATAGAAGTTGCGTTACGAATTGAAGTACACAAAAGAAGAAAGAAGGGTTATTTGCAATTGTTGGTAGCATGACGAGTTCTTGTTTGCCTGTTTCATAGAAGGTGAGCCAGAGATGAGAGTTTAGTCGAAAATGGACAAAGCGATAGTGTAAAGGTTCTGTGAGAAAGGAGCTGTAAGAAATGAAAGGATCATAAGCCAATATATCTCGAAATCGATGTTGTACTATGTCCAGATAATAAAAAGTGCTCTGAGCGGTATATCCTCAGATGTGGTAACTGTAATCTTTCTTGGTTTGTGTCTAACTCTTATATAGGTAGAAATTGAATCATAGGTATATGGACTTTTTGGCACGTTACAATGTTTTAACAATGTTCTCAGGACTTTAGCAACAGAATTAACTGTTGTCATATTTGGGCTGGTGAATATCTGCCCGATTTGAGGTTTCGTGATACGGTACACAAACGTATCTGTAATTTGATTGGCTCCACCCTTTTTTTCTCTGCACACACTCTCTCTTTCACAGACGTGATATTGCTAGTCCAAGACTTTTCTATTTGTATTATTATAACATGTGTTCTTCAAGATAGTATGATCTATTCCCTGCTTCTTTTGTTTCAGCTTGTTCGTCTCGTTTGTCTAGTAGTCAGTCGATTGTTTGATACTTCATTGTAATACAGCTTCCTATTCCAGTAGCTTCTTTTCCCAGAACTACGGGAGTGTTGAACACTCTTTCTGCTGACTGTTTCCTTCTTACCTATAGCATTGGTCTTTTCAAGATTAAGACCAATAGGCATCTCCTGTCTTTGCGATAATCATATTTCGTTTTGTGTTAGCTTCTTACATGAAGTGGCTTCATGCCTTGTCTGAAGCGATCCCCCCCCCCAAAAAAAACAGACTTCGCTCTTCTATTTCAGGTCTCGGGTGAAGGATCAAGTAATTCATTTCAAATGAGGTAAAACAAAGATCCGATCGTGTCGGCGAACCGAGATAAGATTTGTCTTCGAAATGTTAAAGTTAACACGCGACCTTTACCTTCATTGCACAACCTGACTCAGATCGAAATAATTTTTTTATATTAGTTTTCTCCGTGCTTCCCTGAAAAGTTCTCTCATATTTACAAACAATTTCCATGCAGTAGTCCGTAAAGAGTTTAGTGTTCTTGTAAACTCAATCTCATTCACCAGAATACGAATCTGTGAAGGATTCAAAATACTTGCTTTTACTTTACTTTAGATACAACACTACCCAGTTTCTCACAAAAACACTGAAATCCATTATCTGTATGATCCCTGCTTTCAATAAAATGTTTGTCAAGCGTGATTTGAGATGTAATCAAGGGGGAATACTTTTGATGGATACAGTAGAGGTTTGTACAGACAATTGAATCTACTAGGTGCACTCGTTTGATTTGGTTGACTAATCCTTCTTCTTATAGTGATGCGCATCCGTTCTATTACTCCATTAATGCAGGTAACACACACACTGAAGACTTAGAAGTTTACTAATTACTTGCAGATATCCACTGGTGCTTCTAAAACTGAACCTAAGGGTTTGGTAGTTTTGTTTTACGGCATATCAACCCTTTTTGGGTTATTTAATGCCGAATCTGGTCATTATAGTAAAAGTTTTTATGCTTCAAGTTCTTTATATCTTCAAATGTTTAATCATCGTTTTTGGTTTGGTAGTTTTGTTTTACGGCATATCAACCCTTTTTGGGTTATTTAATGCCGAATCTGGTCATTATAGTAAAAGATTTATGCTTCAAGTTCTAAAAATAAAATAAAAAAGGGGAGGGAGAAAGGGAGAGGGGCTGTTGTTTTTGTTTTTGGTTTTGTAGAACATAATTAAGTTTTACAAAAAAAAAACAAAAAAAAAAAAAAAAAAAACGTCAATGTAGGTGAATTTCGTCTCAGGGAGCCACAGGGCAGCCTGATCTGGTATCACCAGGCTGAACCTAAGAAAGGCAACATCTTAATAGTTGTATTATTCTTCGTCATATTTGTTTCATTTGTATATAAATACTATTTTACA
>OY744546.1:43104892-43137392 GCA_963556195.1 Sepiola atlantica
CTCAAATCGGCCGAGATGTAATAAAAAAACAAAAACAAAAAAAAACATGGCGTCCGAGTATTCTTTTGTCTTTCTTTCTTTGATTACTTTTCTTTTTGTTTTGTTTTCTTCATTATTCTTATCTTTTTGAGATTATGGATTTTTTTTTCATCTATTTTTTGAAGGATATTGTTCTAAATAGTGCCATTTTTATTTATTTATATTTTAAAGTTATACTCTTTTTACTACAAAGTAATTATATAACAATCGCAATTTTCTTTCCTTCTATTTTCTTTTTCAAACATTTCTTTCCATACTTTTCTTTTATTCACTATTCGTATCTTCATTTTTCTGTTTTCTTTCTTTGTATGCAGAAGTTTATTTCATGATATTTAATTCTTCCATGCTCGCCTTTTCTTTCTTTCCCATAATTTTCCATTTTCTTTTTGGTAATTGGTAACATTTATCAAGGCTAATATCCATTCGAGGATATGTGTTTTATGAAAGGGATTGATTGTAAACTAAATGATGAAGGGATAACATTTAAACTGATTATTCATTCCGTATTAGTTTCCTTATTTCGTATGTTTTATTCGAAGAAGTTTATATCATTTTTGCCAGATTTTGAAGAATTTTCTGTGTTCTTGTAATATGTGATCTAGCGAATGCGTACTACTTCAATATGTGATCTACCGATGTGTTTACATTCTAATATTTCATCTACTCATAATATTACCTATTATACTTTTAATAACGGGTCGCTCCCTACAACCTAGACTTTCTGATTTTACGGCATTTTAGTGGCTACAATCTTATTCTGGAATAGTCGAATAGGATTGACGGACACTAAATCAACAACCATTGAAATTTAAACATGGCGTCTCATTAATCCATTCAGTAATGGCAATTATTACAACTAGCTATGCTGTTTTTAGTTGAGAAACGTTTCCTTTCTTTCTCTCTTTTTTTTACTTTCCTTCTTTAATTTTCTTGTTTGACAGATTTTAAAGAATCTTTGGTGTTCTTGTAATATGTGATCTACCGAATGCTTACTACTTCAATATGTGATCTACCGAATGCTTACTACTTCAATAGGTGATCTACCGAGTTGTTTACATTTCAATATGTGATCTACCGAATGCTTACTACTTCAATATGTGATCTACCGAATGCTTACTACTTCAATATGTGATCTACCGAGTTGTTTACATTTCAATATGTGATCCACCGAATGCTTACTAATTCAATATGTGATCTACCGAGTTGTTTACATTGACATTATGTGATCTACCGAATGCTTACTACTTCAATATGTGGTCTACCGAGTTGTTTACATTTCAATATGTGATCCACCGAATGCTTACTACTTCAATATGTGATCTACCGAATGCTTACTACTTCAATATGTGATCTACCGAATGCTTACTACTTCAATAGGTGATCTACCGAGTTGTTTACATTTCAATATGTGATCTACCGGATGCTTACTACTTCAATATGTGATCTACCGAATGCTTACTACTTCAATATGTGATCTACCGAGTTGTTTACATTTCAATATGTGATCCACCGAATGCTTACTAATTCAATATGTGATCTACCGAGTTGTTTACATTTACATTATGTGATCTACCGAATGCTTACTACTTCAATATGTGGTCTACCGAGTTGTTTACATTTCAATATGTCATCTACCATATGCTTACTAATTCAATATGTGATCTACCGAGTTGTTTACATTTCAAAATGTGATCTACCGAATGCTTACTAATTCAATATGTGATCTACCGAGTTGTTTACATTTCAATATGTCATCTACCGAATGCTTACTAATTCAATATGTGATCTACCGAGTTGTTTACATTTCAATATGTCATCTACCGAATGCTTACTACTTCAATATGTGATCTACCGAGTTGTTTACATTTCAGTATGTGATCTATCGAATGTTTACTATTTCAATATGTGATCTACTGAGTTTTTTACATTCCAATATGTTATCTATCCATTAACTACCTATTAAACTAGAATCGTTCGTTGTCAGCATTACAGTTAGCAACCTAATAATCACCAAAAGTTAAATTTAAGATATCCACTTGAAATATCAGCTCTTATTTTAAATGGCATCGATAAAATGCAAACTCATCGAGCGATGAGAGGAACTGTTAAAATTATGCTTCAGTCGACTTGTGTTGAATACTGTTATAGAACGATAAGAAGTACCGCTAAAAGCATGATTCACTCAGATTTTGTTGAATACTGTTATAGAACGATAAGAAGTACCGCTAAAAACATGCTTCACTCCCATTTTGTTGACTACTATTATAGAACGATATAAAGTACTGCTAAAAACATTCTTCAGTCTCATTTTGTTGAATACTGTTATAAAAAAATAAGAAATACTGCTAAACACATGATTCACTCACATTTTGATGTACACGGTCATAGAACGATAAGAAGTACCGCCAAAAACATGCTTCAGTCACATTTTGTTGAATACTTTTATAGAACGATATGAAGTACTGCTAAACACATGATTCAGTCACATTTTGCTGTAATACTGTTATAGAACGATATGAAGTACTGCTAAAAACATGCTTCAGTCTCATTTTAATAAATATTGTTATAGAACGATAAGAAGTACCGCTAAAAACATGATTCAGTAACATTTTGTTGAATACGGTTATAGAACGATAAGAAGTACCGCTAAAAACATGATTCAGTCACATTTTGTTGAATACTTTTATAGAACGATATGAAGTACCGCTAAAAACATGATTCAGTCACATTTTGTTGTAATACTGTTATAGAACGATAAGAAGTACCGCTAAAAACATGATTCACTCACATTTTGTTGACTACTATTATAGAACGATATGAAGTACTGCTAAAAACATGCTTCAGTCTCATTTTGTTGAATACTGTTATAGAAAAATAAGAAGTACTGCTAAACACATTATTCACTCACATTTTGATGTACAGGGTCATAGAACGATAAGAAGTACCGCTAAAAACATGCTTCAGTCACATTTTGTTGAATACTTTTATAGAACGATAAGAAGTACCGCAAAAAACATGATTCAGTCACATTTTGTTGAATACTGTTATAGAACGATAAGAAGTACCGCTAAAAACATGCTTCAGTCACATTTTGTGTAATACATTTATAGAACGATAAGAAGTACCGCTAAAAACATGATTCAGTCACATTTTGTTGAATACTGTTATAGAACGATAAGAAGTACCGCTAAAATATGCTTCAGTCACATTTTGTTGAATACTTTTATAGAACGATAAGAAGTACCGCTAAAAACATGCTTCAGTCCCATTTTGTTGAATACTGTTATAGAACGATAAGAAGTACCGCTAAAAACATGCTTCAGTCACATTTTGTGTAATACATTTATAGAACGATAAAAAGTACCGCTAAAAACATGATTCAGTCACATTTTGTTGAATACTGTTATAGAACGATAAGAAGTACCGCTAAAAAATGCTTCAGTGTCATTTTGTTAAATACTTTTATAGAACGATAAGAAATACCGCTAAAAACATGATTCACTCACATTTTGTTGACTACTATTATAGAACGATATGAAGTACTGCTAAAAACATGATTCAGTCACCTTTGGATGAATACTGTTATAGAACGATACGAAGTACCGCTAAAAACATGCATCAGTCTCATTTTGTTGAATACTGTTATAGAACGATAAGAAGTACCGCTAAAAACATGCTTCAGTCTCATTTTGTTGAATACTTTTATAGAACGATAAGAAGTACCGCTAAAAACTTGATTCAGTCACATTTTGTTGAATACATTTATAGAATGATAAGAAGTACCGCTAAAAACATGCTTCACTCACATTTTGTTGAATACTTTTATAGAACGATAAGAAGTACCGCTAAAAACATGATTCAGTCACATTTTGTTGAATACTGTTATAGAACGATAAGAAGTACCGCTAAAAACATGCTTCAGTCACATTTTGTGTAATACATTTATAGAACGATAAGAAGTACCGCTAAAAACATGATTCAGTCACATTTTGTTGAATACTGTTATAGAACGATAAGAAGTACCGCTAAAATATGCTTCAGTCACATTTTGTTGAATACTTTTATAGAACGATAAGAAGTACCGCTAAAAACATGATTCAGTCCCATTTTGTTGAATACTGTTATAGAACGATAAGAAGTACCGCTAAAAACATGCTTCAGTCACATTTTGTGTAATACATTTATAGAACGATAAAAAGTACCGCTAAAAACATGATTCAGTCACATTTTGTTGAATACTGTTATAGAACGATAAGAAGTACCGCTAAAAAATGCTTCAGTGTCATTTTGTTGAATACTTTTATAGAACGATAAGAAATACCGCTAAAAACATGATTCACTCACATTTTGTTGAATACTGTTATAGAACGATAAGAAGTACCGCTAAAAACATGCTTCAGTCACATTTTGTTGAATACTGTTATAGAACGATAAGAAGTACCGCTAAAAACGTGCTTCAGTCACATTTTGTTGAATACTTTTATAGAACGATAAGAAGTACCGCTAAAAACATGATTCAGTAAGATTTTGTTGAATACTGTTATAGAACGATAAGAAGTACCGCTAAAAACATGCTTCAGTCACATTTTGTGTAATACATTTATAGAACGATAAGAAGTACCGCTAAAAACATGATTCAGTCACATTTTGTTGAATACTGTTATAGAACGATAAGAAGTACCGCTAAAATATGCTTCAGTCACATTTTGTTGAATACTTTTATAGAACGATAAGAAGTACCGCTAAAAACATGATTCAGTCCCATTTTGTTGAATACTGTTATAGAACGATAAGAAGTACCGCAAAAAACATGATTCAGTCACATTTTGTTGAATACTGTTATAGAACGATAAGAAGTACCGCTAAAAACATGCTTCAGTCACATTTTGTGTAATACATTTATAGAACGATAAGAAGTACCGCTAAAAACATGATTCAGTCACATTTTGTTGAATACTGTTATAGAACGATAAGAAGTACCGCTAAAATATGCTTCAGTCACATTTTGTTGAATACTTTTATAGAACGATAAGAAGTACCGCTAAAAACATGATTCAGTCCCATTTTGTTGAATACTGTTATAGAACGATAAGAAGTACCGCTAAAAACATGCTTCAGTCACATTTTGTGTAATACATTTATAGAACGATAAAAAGTACCGCTAAAAACATGATTCAGTCACATTTTGTTGAATACTGTTATAGAACGATTAGAAGTACCGCTAAAAAATGCTTCAGTGTCATTTTGTTGAATACTTTTATAGAACGATAAGAAATACCGCTAAAAACATGATTCACTCACATTTTGTTGACTACTATTATAGAACGATATGAAGTACCGCTAAAAACATGCATCAGTCACATTTTGTTGAATACATTTATAGAACGATAAGAAGTACCGCTAAAAACATGCTTCACTCACATTTTGGATGAATACTGTAATAGAACGATAAGAAGTACCGCTAAAATATGCTTCAGTCACATTTTGTTGAATACTTTTATAGAACGATAAGAAGTACCGCTAAAAACATGATTCAGTCCCATTTTGTTGAATACTGTTATAGAACGATAAGAAGTACCGCTAAAAACATGCTTCAGTCACATTTTGTGTAATACATTTATAGAACGATAAAAAGTACCGCTAAAAACATGATTCAGTCACATTTTGTTGAATACTGTTATAGAACGATTAGAAGTACCGCTAAAAAATGCTTCAGTGTCATTTTGTTGAATACTTTTATAGAACGATAAGAAATACCGCTAAAAACATGATTCACTCACATTTTGTTGACTACTATTATAGAACGATATGAAGTACCGCTAAAAACATGCTTCAGTCACATTTTGTTGAATACATTTATAGAACGATAAGAAGTACCGCTAAAAACATGCTTCAGTCACATTTTGTGTAATACATTTATAGAACGATAAGAAGTACCGCTAAAAACATGATTCAGTCACATTTTGTTGAATACTGTTATAGAACGATAAGAAGTACCGCTAAAATATGCTTCAGTCACATTTTGTTGAATACTTTTATAGAACGATAAGAAGTACCGCTAAAAACATGATTCAGTCCCATTTTGTTGAATACTGTTATAGAACGATAAGAAGTACCGCTAAAAACATGCTTCAGTCACATTTTGTGTAATACATTTATAGAACGATAAAAAGTACCGCTAAAAACATGATTCAGTCACATTTTGTTGAATACTGTTATAGAACGATTAGAAGTACCGCTAAAAAATGCTTCAGTGTCATTTTGTTGAATACTTTTATAGAACGATAAGAAATACCGCTAAAAACATGATTCACTCACATTTTGTTGACTACTATTATAGAACGATATGAAGTACCGCTAAAAACATGCTTCAGTCACATTTTGTTGAATACATTTATAGAACGATAAGAAGTACCGCTAAAAACATGCTTCAGTCACATTTTGTTGAATACATTTATAGAACGATAAGAAGTACCGCTAAAAACATGCTTCAGTCACATTTTGTTGAATACATTTATAGAACGATAAGAAGTACCGCTAAAAACATGCTTCAGTCACATTTTGTGTAATACATTTATAGAACGATAAGAAGTACCGCTAAAAACATGCTTCAGTCACATTTTGTTGAATACATTTATAGAACGATAAGAAGTACCGCTAAAAACATGCTTCAGTCACATTTTGTTGAATACATTTATAGAACGATAAGAAGTACCGCTAAAAACGTGCTTCAGTCACATTTTGTTGAATACTTTTATAGAACGATAAGAAGTACCGCTAAAAACATGATTCAGTAAGATTTTGTTGAATACTGTTATAGAACGATAAGAAGTACCGCTAAAAACATGATTCAGTCACATTTTGTTGAATACTGTTATAGAACGATAAGAAGTACCGCTAAAATATGCTTCAGTCACATTTTGTTGAATACTTTTATAGAACGATAAGAAGTACCGCTAAAAACATGATTCAGTCCCATTTTGTTGAATACTGTTATAGAACGATAAGAAGTACCGCAAAAAACATGATTCAGTCACATTTTGTTGAATACTGTTATAGAACGATAAGAAGTACCGCTAAAAACATGCTTCAGTCTCATTTTGTTGAATACTTTTATAGAACGATAAGAAGTACCGCTAAAAACTTGATTCAGTCACATTTTGTTGAATACATTTATAGAACGATAAGAAGTACCGCTAAAAACATGCTTCAGTCACATTTTGTTGAATACTTTTATAGAACGATAAGAAGTACCGCTAAAAACATGATTCAGTCACATTTTGTTGAATACTGTTATAGAACGATAAGAAGTACCGCTAAAAACATGCTTCAGTCTCATTTTGTTGAATACTTTTATAGAACGATAAGAAGTACCGCTAAAAACTTGATTCAGTCACATTTTGTTGAATACATTTATAGAACGATAAGAAGTACCGCTAAAAACATGCTTCAGTCACATTTTGTTGAATACTTTTATAGAACGATAAGAAGTACCGCTAAAAACATGATTCAGTCACATTTTGTTGAATACTGTTATAGAACGATAAGAAGTACCGCTAAAAACATGCTTCAGTCACATTTTGTGTAATACATTTATAGAACGATAAGAAGTACCGCTAAAAACATGATTCAGTCACATTTTGTTGAATACTGTTATAGAACGATAAGAAGTACCGCTAAAATATGCTTCAGTCACATTTTGTTGAATACTTTTATAGAACGATAAGAAGTAGCGCTAAAAACATGATTCAGTCCCATTTTTTTGAATACTGTTATAGAACGATAAGAAGTACCGCTAAAAACATGCTTCAGTCACATTTTGTGTAATACATTTATAGAACGATAAAAAGTACCGCTAAAACATGATTCAGTCACATTTTGTTGAATACTGTTATAGAACGATAAGAAGTACACCTAAAAAATGCTTCAGTGTCATTTTGTTGAATACTTTTATAGAACGATAAGAAATACCGCTAAAAACATGATTCACTCACATTTTGTTGACTACTATTATAGAACGATATGAAGTACTGCTAAAAACATGATTCAGTCACCTTTGGATGAATACTGTTATAGAACGATACGAAGTACCGCTAAAAACATGCATCAGTCTCATTTTGTTGAATACTGTTATAGAACGATAAGAAGTACCGCTAAAAACATGCTTCAGTGTCATTTTGTTGAATACTTTTATAGAACGATAAGAAGTACCGCTAAAAATTGATTCAGTCACATTTTGTTGAATACATTTATAGAACGATAAGAAGTACCGCTAAAAACATGCTTCAGTCACATTTTGTTGAATACTTTTATAGAACGATAAGAAGTACCGCTAAAAACATGATTCAGTCACATTTTGTTGAATACTGTTATAGAACGATAAGAAGTACCGCTAAAAACATGCTTCAGTCACATTTTGTGTAATACATTTATAGAACGATAAGAAGTACCGCTAAAAACATGATTCAGTCACATTTTGTTGAATACTGTTATAGAACGATAAGAAGTACCGCTAAAATATGCTTCAGTCACATTTTGTTGAATACTTTTATAGAACGATAAGAAGTACCGCTAAAAACATGATTCAGTCCCATTTTGTTGAATACTGTTATAGAACGATAAGAAGTACCGCTAAAAACATGCTTCAGTCACATTTTGTGTAATACATTTATAGAACGATAAAAAGTACCGCTAAAAACATGATTCAGTCACATTTTGTTGAATACTGTTATAGAACGATTAGAAGTACCGCTAAAAAATGCTTCAGTGTCATTTTGTTGAATACTTTTATAGAACGATAAGAAATACCGCTAAAAACATGATTCACTCACATTTTGTTGACTACTATTATAGAACGATATGAAGGTCTGCTAAAAACATGATTCAGTCACCTTTGGATGAATACTGTTATAGAACGATACGAAGTACCGCTAAAAACATGCATCAGTCTCATTTTGTTGAATACTGTTATAGAACGATAAGAAGTACCGCTAAAAACATGCTTCAGTCACATTTTGTTGAATACATTTATAGAACGATAAGAAGTACCGCTAAAAACATGCTTCAGTCACATTTTGTTGAATACTTTTATAGAACGATAAGAAGTACCGCTAAAAACATGATTCAGTCACATTTTGTTGAATACTGTTATAGAACGATAAGAAGTACCGCTAAAAACATGCTTCAGTCACATTTTGTGTAATACATTTATAGAACGATAAGAAGTACCGCTAAAAACATGATTCAGTCACATTTTGTTGAATACTGTTATAGAACGATAAGAAGTACCGCTAAAATATGCTTCAGTCACATTTTGTTGAATACTTTTATAGAACGATAAGAAGTACCGCTAAAAACATGATTCAGTCCCATTTTGTTGAATACTGTTATAGAACGATAAGAAGTACCGCTAAAAACATGCTTCAGTCACATTTTGTGTAATACATTTATAGAACGATAAGAAGTACCGCTAAAAACATGATTCAGTCACATTTTGTTGAATACTGTTATAGAACGATAAGAAGTACCGCTAAAAAATGCTTCAGTGTCATTTTGTTGAATACTTTTATAGAACGATAAGAAATACCGCTAAAAATATGATTCACTCACATTTTGTTGACTACTATTATAGAACGATATGAAGTACTGCTAAAAACATGATTCAGTCACCTTTGGATGAATACTGTTATAGAACGATACGAAGTACCGCTAAAAACATGCATCAGTCTCATTTTGTTGAATACTGTTATAGAACGATAAGAAGTACCGCTAAAAACATGCTTCAGTCACATTTTGTTGAATACATTTATAGAACGATAAGAAGTACCGCTAAAAACATGATTCAGTCACATTTGGATGAATACTGTTATAGAACGATAAGAAGTACCGTTAAAAACATGATTCAGTCACATTTTGTTGAATATTGTTATAGAACGATAAGAAGTACCGTTAAAAACATGATTCAGTCACATTTTGTTGAATACGATTATTGAACGATAAGAAGTACCGCTAAAAACATGCTTCAGTCACATTTTGTTGAATACATTTATAGAACGATAAGAAGTTCTGCTAAAAACATGCTTCAGTCTAATTTTAATAAATATTGTTATAGAACGATATGAAGTACTGCTAAAAACATGATTCAGTCACATTTGGATGAATACTGTTATAGAACGACAAGAAGTACCGCTAAAAACATGATTCAGTCACATTTTGTTGAATACTGTTATAGAACGATAAGAAGTACCGCTAAAAAATGCTTCAGTGTCATTTTGTTGAATACTTTTATATAACGATAAGAAATACCGCTAAAAACATGATTCACTCACATTTTGTTGACTACTACTATAGAACAATATGAAGTACTGCTAAAAACATGATTCAGTCACCTTTGGATGAATACTGTTATAGAACGATACGAAGTACCGCTAAAAACATGCATCAGTCTCATTTTGTTGAATACTGTTATAGAACGATAAGAAGTACCGCTAAAAACATGCTTCAGTCACATTTTGTTGAATACATTTATAGAACGATAAGAAGTACCGCTAAAAACATGCTTCAGTCACATTTTGTTGAATACTTTTATAGAACGATAAGAAGTACCGCTAAACACATGATTCAGTCACATTTTGTTGAATACTGTTATAGAACGATAAGAAGTACCGCTAAAAACATGCTTCAGTCACATTTTGTGTAATACATTTATAGAACGATAAGAAGTACCGCTAAAAACATGCTTCAGTCACATTTTGTTGAATACATTTATAGAACGATATGAAGTACTGCTAAACACATGATTCAGTCACATTTTGCTGTAATACTGTTATAGAACGATATGAAGTACTGCTAAAAACATGCTTCAGTCTCATTTTAATAAATATTGTTATAGAACGATAAGAAGTACCGCTAAAAACATGATTCAGTCACATTTTGTTGAATACTGTTATAGAACGATAAGAAGTACCGCTAAAAACATGCTTCAGTCTCATTTTGATGACTACTGTTATAGAACGATAAGAAGTACCGCTAAAAACATGATTCAGTCACATTTTGTTGAATATTGTTATAGAACGATAAGAAGTACCGCTAAAAACATGATTCAGTCACATTTTGTTGAATACGGTTGTTGAACGATAAGAAGTACCGCTAAAAACATACTTCAGTCTCATTTTGATGAATACTGTTATAGAACGATAAGAAGTACCGCTAAAAACATGATTCACTCACATTTTGTTGACTACTATTATTGAACGATATGAAGTACTGCTTAAAACATGCTTCAGTCTCATTTTGTTGAATACTGTTATATTAAAATAAGAAGTACTGCTAAACACATGATTCACTCACCTATCGGCCGCTGGCTTTTCAACCCCTACTTTCCGACCCGACCTTGGGTCACATCTTACTTGTGGGAGTAGGATAAAATTGGCCTTGTGCCTAACTCCTGGGGAGGAGTAAATAAAACACATGATTCACTCACATTTTGATGAACACGATCATAGAACGATAAGAAGTATCGACAAAAAACATGCTTCACTCACATTTTGTTGAATACTTTTATAGAACGATTAGAAGTACTTCTAAAAACATGTGTCAGCCACATTTTGATGAATACTGTTATAGAACGATAAAAAGTACCGCTAAAACATGCTTCGGTCGCATTTTGTTGAATACTGTTAAAGAATGAGTAGAGGAACCGCTAAGCATATGCTTCAGTCCCATTGTGATTAATAGTGTTATAGAACTATTATCCGTACCGCTAAATATATGCTTCAGTCACATCTGAATTAATACTGTTATAGAATGATAACAGGCACCCCTAGGTATATGCGTCAGCCCTATTGTGATTAATACATTTATAGTACGATCGAAAGGTATCGCTGTACATATGCTTAAGTCACATTGTTATAAATACGTTTATTGAATAATATAAGATTCTCCTAAAATATATGCCTACATTACATCTGAATTTATACTAATATCGAATAATGAGAGATACCGCTTAACATATACTTCTGTAACATGTATATGAATGCTGTAATAAAATGATGAGAGGTACCGCTAAACATATCCTTTAGTCACATCTGGATTAATACTATGATAGAAAAATGATCGGTATCGTTAAACATATTCTTTAGTCACATTTAAGTTAATACTTTTATAAAACAATGAGAAGTACCTCTAAGCATATGCTTCAGTCACATCTGGATGAATACTGTTACAACTTATGAAAACAGTTATAGATCGATCATAGTTACTGCTAAATCAAATTTTCAGTCACATGTGGATAATACTTTTATAGAACGATTAAACCTATCGCTAAATATATGATTCAGTCACATTTGTATGAATACTTTTATAGAATGATGACAGCTACCGTTAAATATATGCTTCAGTCACATTTGTATGAATACTTTTATAGAATGATGACAGCTACCGCTAAATATATGATTCAGTCACATTTGTATGAATACTTTTATAGAATGATGACAGCTACCGCTAAATATATGATTCAGTCACATTTGTATGAATACTTTTATAGAATGATGACAGCTACCGCTAAATATATGATTCAGTCACATTTGTATGAATACTTTTATAGAATGATTACAGCTACCGCTAAATATATGCTTCAGTCACATTTGTATGAATACTTTTATAGAATGATGACAGCTACCGCTAAATATATGATTCAGTCACATTTGTATGAATACTTTTATAGAATGATGACAGCTACCGCTAAATATATGATTCAGTCACATTTGTATGAATACTTTTATAGAATGATTACAGCTACCGCTAAATATATGCTTCAGTCACATTTGTATGAATACTTTTATAGAATGATGACAGCTACCGCTAAATATATGCTTCAGTCACATTTGTATGAATACTTTTATAGAATGATGACAGCTACCGCTAAATATATGATTCAGTCACATTTGTATGAATACTTTTATAGAATGATGACAGCTACCGCTAAATATATGATTCAGTCACATTTGTATGAATACTTTTATAGAATGATGACAGCTACCGTTAAATATATGCTTCAGTCACATTTGTATGAATACTTTTATAGAATGATGACAGCTACCGCTAAATATATGATTCAGTCACATTTGTATGAATACTTTTATAGAATGATGACAGCTACCGCTAAATATATGATTCAGTCACATTTGTATGAATACTTTTATAGAATGATGACAGCTACCGCTAAATATATGATTCAGTCACATTTGTATGAATACTTTTATAGAATGATTACAGCTACCGCTAAATATATGCTTCAGTCACATTTGTATGAATACTTTTATAGAATGATGACAGCTACCGCTAAATATATGATTCAGTCACATTTGTATGAATACTTTTATAGAATGATGACAGCTACCGCTAAATATATGATTCAGTCACATTTGTATGAATACTTTTATAGAATGATTACAGCTACCGCTAAATATATGCTTCAGTCACATTTGTATGAATACTTTTATAGAATGATGACAGCTACCGCTAAATATATGCTTCAGTCACATTTGTATGAATACTTTTATAGAATGATGACAGCTACCGCTAAATATATGATTCAGTCACATTTGTATGAATACTTTTATAGAATGATGACAGCTACCGCTAAATATATGATTCAGTCACATTTGTATGAATACTTTTATAGAATGATGACAGCTACCGCTAAATATATGATTCAGTCACATTTGTATGAATACTTTTATAGAATGATGACAGCTACCGCTAAATATATGATTCAGTCACATTTGTATGAATACTTTTATAGAATGATGACAGCTACCGCTAAATATATGCTTCAGTCACATTGTAATGAATACAGTTTAAGAATGAAGACAAGCAGCGCTAAACATATGATTCAGTCAAATCTGAATGAATACTGCTATAAAAAGATCAGAGTTACCGCTAAACATATGCTTCAGTGACAGCTAGATTTATACGGTTTATGAATGATGAGAGGTACAATTAAACATATGCTTCACTCACATTTCGATGAATACTGTTATCGAATAAGGAGTACATAATCTGTAGATTGATATTCCGATTTTTAAATAATATTAGAGAGTTTTATCTTTAAATGTTTGGATTTTTTCTCATTTACAATCTTTTTATCGCTAAATGTCTTTATTTTTACATGTTTAGAACTTACAGTAATTAAAATGTGTACTTTTAAAATTAGAATAATAAATTAATGTACTTTTTATTTTTTATGTTTTCCTAGTAGATCACATGGCATGGATAGTAGATCAATGGTGTGTATATTTATTTTATTGAATTCAGGTATTGAATTCCGAAGACGATTGTAAAAAATAATTAAATTTTCAAATTACACACATACATAGTTTGAATTTGGATAATTTCAATAATAAAAATTAAATATAAAACTCTCACCGAATTAATTAATTAACTTGTATTGTTTTTGCCATGTTATCCCTACATTTGTCGAATTCTATTAAAATTTTTCTTCATTATCAAGTAAAATACAATAACATACACTTATTCTTCAGTATAAAGGAATGTGAAACGCCCTTTTGAAAGAAATCCCTATAGACAAGGCATGAAGCCACTTGATGAAAAGAGCTAAAGAAATACCTCTTCAAGGTAAAAAAAAAAACTAACCTACGATAAGTGTTAGATAGATATATTCCGGGCCGGAAGAGCACAATTATTCCTCGTTTGCTAGAAATATCGCTCATGGAATGTGAGGACTAAATGACCAAATAATGAAAGCGAGACTGCCGAAAATAAACCCAAGGTCAACTTTCTACTCTCCTTAGTCTTGGTAGATAATCACCTTGATATGGTATCTCGATAAAAGCACTGACCCCCATCACCAGCTGGGTTGGCCTCAGAAAAAGAATCCGGCCTAGAAAAATATTGCCTCAACTAAGAAAATTAATTTAAAAGAAAATCTGTTGCATTTGTTTGGAATCAATTTCAAAAAGCTGCGCAACGTACGTTAAGCCGATGATGATGATGATGATGATGATGATGATGGTGATGATGGTGATGATGGTGATGATGATGATGATGATTAGGAGGAAGAGGAGGAGGAGGAGGTGGTGGTGGAGGAGGAGTACATTACAACATTATGGATATCAAATGCATTTTATTGCACCCTGGTTTGAATTTCACATACAGTTGTAAAAAAGAAATCAAGTAGATTGGCAAATTACATATACATACATACATACATACATACATACATACATACATACATACATACAGTCTGCCATTAGTAACAATATAATTTATTTGCAACATATTAAATGAAGCATGGACAAACAATTACAATTGCAATATAGAAACTAACAAAGAATAGAATTGGGGTTTTCCAACAATAACATATGATGATTTTGGGTTCTCCATGGAATTCAATGCATTTTGCTACTTTTTCAGAGAGTGAGCCGCATACTTTGGTGCAGAGTTCCAACGGCACTTGAACAATGTCGGTTTGGATTGTTCCTTAAGTTCAACGATAATATACAATTATACGATTTCCCCTTTCAAATGACACATGAAATAGAAGATATTCTGAACTATCAACAAAGTTACAAACAAAAGAAAATATATAGTTACATATGGCGGACCCTGTAGTTTAAATTTGGATATTAGTTTTCTGCAAGCGTATTCTTTTTTCTATTCAAATGAATCATCTTTTTTTTTGTAAAAACTAAATTCAAATTCCATTGCATTTTAAGTACTTTAGTCCTCCCCATATCCAACTGCTGCGAATCGATCGCTCGTGTCAATAAGTGAGACGGCATGATGGGTAAAGCGTTGCTTTGGAATATTACAATGGATGCTCATTCAAAGACATACGATTTATTGAAACTTGTTGTGCTGTTCAGAAAATTGTTATTTCGGTTGGAAAAACTGCTGCTACTGGTATTCTATATCTGTACAGAGCATCCACCCGTACTAACATGGAGTATTGTTGCTACATCTCTGCTGGTTCACCAACTACTAGACTCTCTCTCTCTCTCTCTCTCTCTCTTAAGCAAACTGCAATGAATAATTTCTACATAATAGATCCCGCATAGGCTGTCAAGCTTCAGTCACTGTCACATCGTCGCAGTATTACGTTCCTGTCTTTGTGTCACAAGTACCTCTCTTATCAACTTACTTCACTTGTATCCTTTCAACGTAAATACCCCGACCCACCTGAGTATCAGCAAAATGGTACACTTTATATGAAAAGGTTCTTAGATACCGAATAATTTCCTACTCAAATAGCTCATTTCCTCGAATGGCTTGCCATTGGAATTCTTTTCATGTTCCATATTCCCTGACCGTACAATTATACAAAACTTTTAATGTAATATGAACAAATATATTGCTGCCTAGTTCCACATCGAGGTTACCTTTTTAAACCTGGACCTTATTACAGTAGTCCCTTACGCTTTATTGACGATATGCCTCGTTTTAGTTTTTTAAAGTAGAAATATATATATATATATATATATATATATATATATATATATATACACACACAAAGAAAGAGGCAAAACGCCTTCAAAAAACCATGTGTTAGATGCAGATATGTTTATTACAATCAAAATAAAAATACAATTTTCTTCTTCATCTTGACTTTTTAATCTAATATTTCGCTTGATATAACAAGCCTCACCAAAGCTTTAGACAAATAAAAGGTATTCACCTTATTTTTTTTTCGTAATAATCCTTCCTGGTCTTGTAGAAGTCACGTCCGATGTTGTGTGGACTTAACGGTGCAAATGTCTCTTTTAAATTGAACTTAAATCGCGCATGGTCGCTTTTCCCAAATTGATATGTATATATATATATATATATATATATATATATATATATATATATATATATATAAACTACATCAACAACGTTTAACCTCAAATATTCGCAGGGGGGCAGAGAAAAAGGGTCAGTTAAAGAAAGTGCAACACGTCAGAAAGGTATGACCTGCCCGAAATATATTGATATCTTGGCTTCACACATACAACCCTAGTTATTTAGAAAAGAGTATACGGATGTAAAAAGGCATTGTAATTAATTCCAGTCAGCTTGATTTGGAAACATCATGACACAAAATGTAAGACATCAGTTTTTCCTCGGTCCGTTATCAAGCACAGATGCATCTCTTTCAAAAAAGTATACACTTCTCTCTCTCTCTCTCTCTCTCTCTCTCTCTCTCTCTCTCTCTCTCTCTCTCTTTCTCTCTAACAGGGAAGTAACCCTCTCAAACGGTCGGAAAACGAGAACCCGGTTCACAGATTAAGCCTAGAATATGCAAGCAGTCGCCATATCTACTCGGCCAACGGAAACTGCCACGTAATTAAGGGAAATTAACATTTATATGTACCTTGAAGCGGGGTACAGATAGAAGACTAGTCGAGAGTGTTCGACAAACGTATTTGGAACTTTGCATTAGAGCTTGCTGACAGTCTATTTTTAACATCCACGCGAGTGCTCAACTTTAGTTTCTTAAAGGGGCATGACTAGCCATGAGCCGGCAAAATTCTGTGAATGACATAATACTCTTTCTCTCCCTCTTAATTTCCCTCTCTCTAATATATATATATATATATATATATATATATATATATATATATATATATATATATATATATATATATACATGTGTGTGTTTGTGTGCGTGTGCGTGTGCGTGCATATTGGTAACTGGTATATGCCTATATGCTAAAGTCTCTTTGTGCATGTGGGTTTAAGTTCGCGTGTACTTTTATATTATAATGTTCCTTCGTGTAAGCGAGGTATTTAACATAAATGATAAATGGACATACACAAGTCTTTGAAGTTATTTTTTGTTCTGTTTTAATATTTTTTATGTAGGACAGGAAGTGGACGGCACATTCTTAATAAATAAGGTGTTGCATGAGAGTGAGTTCGTAGGTGCATGAATGCGTTTAATGAAAGCACAAACGTCATTTGAAGTCCAAAAAGGATGCAAAAAACGAACCCCGTCCGTTTAATCTGCGTGTTCACCAATGAAAATGCTAGTTTAAACTTTACTTTTGGCAGACAAAATAAAATGTATTAAAAACATAAGCACGACAGACGGATTTAAACACTATTCAAAACATAAACGTGACAGACGGATTTAAACGCTATTCAAAACATAAGCGTGACAGACGGATTTAAACACTATTCCAAACATAAGCGTGACAGACGGATTTAAACGCTATTTAAAACATAAGCGTGACAGACGGATTTAAACACTATTCAAAACATAAACGTGACAGGCGGATTTAAACGCTATTCAAAACATAAGCGTGACAGACGGATTTAAACGCTATTCAAAACATAAGCGTGACAGACGGATTTAAACACTATTCCAAACAAAAGCGTGACAGACGGATTTAAACACTATTCCAAACAAAAGCGTGACAGACGGATTTAAACGCTATTCAAAACATAAGCGTGACAGACGGATTTAAACGCTATTCAAAACATAAACGTGACATACGGATTTTAACGCTATTCAAAACATAAGCGTGACAGACGTATTTAAACGCTATTCCAAACAAAAGCGTGACAGACGGATTTAAACGCTATTCAAAACATAAGCGTGACAGACGGACTTTAACGCTATTCAAAACATAAGCGTGGCAGACGGATTTAAACGCTATTCAAAATATAAGCGTGACAGACCGATTTAAACACTATTCCAAACGTAAGTATGACATATCGAATAAAATACTAATCCCCCTCTCTATAATAAAGACCAAAGTTTATTTTTTGTATTTAAATAAATATAACTCCACCTTGTCGCAGAAAAGTTATCGAGTAAAACCATACCCTTTTCTTGCCTATGAAGGAACCCATTTTTAGTGGGCAAAACAAGCGGGAAAGCCAATAGCACATCAAATAACCCCCGCGTGAAAAGAATTCGGAACAAAATCCTTGATTGACTTTTGTCAAAGGTTGATGTTTTTTTCTCTAGATCCTCAGAAGTGATAAAAATAAATTATATATGTAAAATTAAATTACTGACGTAATTCTATGATTTCATATGAATATTATTACGAATATTATTACGAATATTATTACGAATACTGGCAATGTATTTTTTCCGTCATTGAGTGAATCTGTACACTTATTGTGACAGACCTAATAAAACGATATTTCAACCCAAAGCATGACAAATCTACTAAACTGCGATTTCAAACTTAAGAAAGACGGATACGTTTTTGATAAGATCAAATGTTAAGGTATGCTCCAATGCTACACTTAATCTTTTCTGCCCTCAGTCAGTGGGGAAAAATCCTTCTTGACTGAGGGAATTTCTAATTTTGTCCTAATCTAGACTACCTATTTTTATAGACTTGATGTTTTCAATATAAGAATCCGACCACGTGTCCAACGCTGACCTCGTGGCAAGACAAATATTATCAACACAGGTACTGTTTTTACTATTGTGATCGACCAAGAAAAATAGAGGATAGCCTCTTATAAAGATGCTTAGACACATCTTAAAAACTTTTAATAATAATGGTTTAACACTAACAAAGGCCAAATCCACGCGAAGATAAAGGTTAGTGAGATTGTCTATTGGATGGTGGAACAGTACTATGAAAAGATTGAGAACTAGTAGTAATTCAAAGGACAACATGACAGCTATTTTTTACATTTGACTTAAAAAACGAACATGTTGTATAGTATGTAGGGAAACATTCATGCGCTAATGTGTTCCACAGGTAGGACGTTATTGAAAATAAACTTTGTTCATTGAAGTTCTGTTTGATTTTAGATACACAGAAGGAAAAAGGAGAGTTATTTGCAGCGTTGGTAGGGAGACGAGTGGAAACAGAGCTTGAAGCTTAGTTGAGCACCTAGCATGAATATATCGGTAGAGTATTTATTTACTCCTCTCCAGGAGTTAGGCACAAGGCCAGTTTTATCTTACTCCCACAAGTAAGATGTGACCTAAGGACGGGTCGGGAAAGTGGGGTTTGAAAAGCCAGCGCCCGAGAGGTGAGCACTCTGCCATTAAAAATTGCCTGGGCAGCCCAGTCGGCATTCCCCGGTAAGGGCGCCTCAAGCAGTAAGCAATAAACTTACTCCTCTCCAAAGAGGGGAGGCGAAGCCTGGGAGGATGGACCTCTTAGAACTGCAGGACAGACCCATAGACCGGCGTAAATTAAGCCCCGAAAGCCAAAACAATACCAGTCTATGGGGTGCAGTATCCATCGGAACAAATACTACACTTTGATCTTAGCCAAAAGGGAAAATAAAATAATCTAAATGAAACGGGGCAGCCTCTGCGACGGACCAACAGAATGACCGACGTACATACCGTTCTCCTGTTGCAAAAAGTTTTCAGATTGTCACGCGATCGACTTACAAATAGACAGAGCCTCCCAAATATATGCAAGGGCGCATCTACAAAAATTTAACAAAAAAAAAAATGGCGAATTTAATTTCTACTTCCCTGTAAGATTTCAAAATTGGGGGCCAAACACCAAGGCGACAGTATAGACAGGCTAGTAGTTGGGCGGTGTGGGTGTATAATTATTCTGTTTTTTGGGGGAGGGACCAACGTTTGACTAGGTGATTAGATTTTTGTAAGAATTGGTAATATGAACAGATATAACGACGAAGATCAAGCAAAACTGGCGTTGGTCGGGGTGAATGTCGGCGTGATGATGGCAGTAGTTGTCTTCGACAATTAATGTAAGATGAAAAAGATGAGAAAGATAATAAAAAAGGGATTGGCATTTGCCAAATCAGCATTCAAAAGAGTGGAATTAATTACAATACCTTCATTTCGAACAAGAACAGATACTCTTAAAATGAGTCTACTCAATTTAGCGATTCAAATGTTATTTTAAACGTAACGAGATATCATCATCATCATCATCATCGTCATCATCATCATCATCATCATCATCATCATCATCATCATCATCATCATCATCGTTAACTTGGTTAACATCATGCTGTTAACACTAGATCTCCAACCACCTCTGTGGATCATCTAACTTCGAGGAAACTGATGGTTTCATGTCATCTTGGGTCGTCTTCTTGTAGGTTTTATGAAGACTTGAAGTGCTTGACGTGCATGTATTACTGACAGAAGTCTCATTATCTGGTCAAACCATGCCAGTCTGCTGTTAAGTTTAATAGAACTCCATTGTCTTGATTCGGCGCGATTGTAGAGATCTTCGTTCGAGAATGCTCTTGGCCAGCTGATTTAGATGACGCTTCCCAGTAGCTTCCTCTGAAAACACCCATACATGTTGCATTCTGATATTTTGATCAGTGTCTACAGCTTCGAATCGTACGAGGAAGTGCTTTGAAGGGTGTAGCTATCCTCAGCTTGACTTCTTCCCTGATAGGTTTGCTATAGAATACGGAGTCGTTACCCTGTACGAATCTAAAATACTACGTTTTTAAAGTCTGACCAACGAGATGCTCTTTCAAACTTAAGCGAGACAAACAGATTAAAAACAACAACATGCACTTTCCGGAGAGCTTAGACACATGCTCAACAATAGAACTTTCGCCCAGAAGACGTTTTTTCTGTTTTCACCAAACACATGTGTAGAATAGCAGGTTATACTGAAGTGCTCGCTATAGGGCCCTTCCGAGCTTTATTTGTTGTTACGATGTTTCTCTGTCTTCCCATAAACAGCGCCTGCTATTTCGAAATGGTAAAAAAAAAGCCAAATCACTTATAAGTGGCGATCTTTATTTCCCAAGATTCTATCGAAGCTCTCATGAATAAAGTAAGCCAATACTCCGAATAAAGAAATATAATGTGTATTAGTCTGTAACCGACGCTATGTCATATAATTAAAGGAGCCGTCAAATATTTTGATATTTGAATATTAATATTGCTGTTGATATTGACGTACACACTGACTTCGATTGCAAAACAAGCAGTCTATACGTAGAGGTTTTTGCCAAATCAGTATTTAATACAGTGAACTTAAACACAATGCACAATAAAAAAGAATAAGTGAAAATAGAATAATTTATTAAATCCAATAAAACAAATATTTATTTTAAATAAACATCACTGACTGCGTTAATAAACGCTAATGTACGTGTAAAAGCTCATGGTATATTATATACAGAGTTAAGTAATGTTTCGATTTGAATTTGAGCTAATAAGAAACTTTTAAAAAATAGAGAAATTAAATATGTATAAATTAATTAAATATCGAATGCATATTGATTTTTAAATCTGACTGAGAAATTATACATTGATTAAACCACTTCGTGAAGATTTGTAATATTTTCGATATCATAATTGCGTATTTTCGAAAAAGGCAGAAAAATTGACTGCCGATAAAGTGTGTTGAGATTAAATATAAAACACTTTACTTAATAACTAAGGTTATATGATGTTAAATATATATACATATATATATATATATATATATATAATTTAATGAATTTTAATACAAATTTGAAAGAGTATTTGAGACATAATATTTATATACATACATATATATATATATATATATATATATATATATATGTATATATATATATTAATTAAACTTTCAATAAAGATTTTAGACATAATAGTTTGCATATATATACATATATATATACATACACATACATATATACACATACATATATATACATACATGTACGGCACAATCACGTTGACACACCGGTTCCCGTTAGATCACTGAAGTTAAGCGGCGTCGAGTCTGGCCAGTACTAAATGGGTGAAAATTTGGGAATACCAGGTGCTGTATGTGCTCTCTGCTTATCTCGGAATTGTTTCCAGTCGTCCTGTATTACTACTTGCCATTGGAATCAAGCGATGCCGACTCAGGAGAGCGGTTGTTAGGGATTGCGCAACTCTTGCAATTACAAATTAACGCGCGGGAGAGTTCATCATACATATATATATATATATATATATATATATATATATATATATATACATTATGTCTAAAATACTTATTCAAATTTTTATTAACATTCATTAAGTGGTGTTTTCTAGAAAAATGCCTAACATTTAAAGTTGAATTAGTCGTAAGGAAAGTTGAAATTTTGTGAATCTTGTTTGATTAGAGTCGAATGACTATAAATGAAATCAGTGCAAATCTGAAATATTTGAATTGTCAAATGAGAGAATTGCCCTTTGTGGTATAACGCTTACATACTTTAACATAAAAAAACCATCAAATATTTATTGATGTTTAAGACCTAATGTTGACATTTCACTAAAGACGACGACGACAACGACATGTGTGTATGATGGTTTATACACACAGTGATAAGTGAAGAAAAAGATCATATAAAGACTTGTATAATTTTGATTGTTCGGACTACTGTTGTCATCGTTTCGTCCGTTGTAACTTCCGGTCTTCTTCAGGTGTATATTTCCGAATTCGGTAATATTTCTGTCGAATTCTGGAATTTCGACGGAATTTAAAACGTAACTTTTTATTTATTATACGGGAGTAGCATGCTCTCGTTCCATCAGCCATGACTGGAAGAAGTCTTTAGTAATTGGCAATTCTTCGCATCGCCCGCACCGATGCGATCTCATGTAAGTGTGAGAAAATATACATAGGTGAGATTTGTCGTCTACTAAAAGTAAGGCTAGAAGAACACCGAAAGCCATAATACGTGGATATATCGAAGAATCGGGTATGTCTGACCACATATGGAGGGAAAAGAGAAACCATATACCCTTATTGGAGGAAGTAAACATTATATATAGAAAAGACCGGTGGAGAGTAAGACGTCTCAAAGAATCAGCGCATATGGTGAGCAACAACGACTAACTAAACACACCTAGTATAGAATTTAATACAATATAAGACTGGTGATACCAGATCAGGCTGCCCTGTGGCTCCCTGAGACGAAATTCACCTACATTGACGTTTTTTGTTTTTCTTCTTTTTTTTTTTTTTGTAAAACTTAATTATGTTCTACAAAACCAAAAACAAAAACAACAGCCCCTCTCCCTTTCTCCCTCCCCTTTTTTATTTTATTTTTAGAACTTGAAGCATAAATCTTTTACTATAATGACCAGATTCGGCATTAAATAACCCAAAAAGGGTTGATATGCCGTAAAACAAAACTACCAAACCAAAAACGATGATTAAACATTTGAAGATATAAAGAACTTGAAGCATAAAAACTTTTACTATAATGACCAGATTCGGCATTAAATAACCCAAAAAGGGTTGATATGCCGTAAAACCAAAACTACCAAACCACAATATAAGAACCATTAATTATAAATAATACATAAGGTTATAATATATATATATATATATATATATATATATATATATATATATATATATATATATAGTAAGCAATTAAAATATATATGGCTTGCTACCTAGCTCTACTTACGTATCGAGCACTGTTGAAGTAAATACTGAAAACTGATACATAAAAAATTATATCTCCTTATAATATTTTATGTGGATACATGAAGTACTAATATATATATATATATATATATATATATATACACTAATGAGAGCATACACTTGAAACGGCATCTTCTGTAGGTAAACACAGTGATACGTAGCAATAAAATGAATGATATATAAGTTATAAGTAGTAAGACTACGCATTAGAATAAAACATAATAAGTTTTAGGCTCCCAAAATACATACTAGAACGGTAGGCAACGCGCCGTGGCGCAGGTAATATAATACTAAGTCAAATTAAGTTCTAAGGTTCAATCTTCGGTGCGGGCGATACGGAGAATTGCGAATTACTGAAAACTTCTCCCAAGAGGAGAGCTTGCTATCCCGGGGATTAAATAAAAAGTTCCGTTCGCCATTCCGACAAAATTCCCGAGTTCGACAAAAATATTCCTGGGTTCAAGAATATACACCTGAAAAATGCCGAAACGTTTTGATGATAACACTCAAGATGAGAACAGTAGTCTTCATAATCAAAATTATACAAATTATCAAAAAATTCAGAAGCATGATAGCATATGAAATAAGGTATTAACTCTCAACGTCAATGCAAAAAAGAGGCTCAATTGCTAAAGAGAGATAATCCATGGAAATAAGGAAAGTCACTCTCTATTTGATGCCGACTTATTTATTAAAAAAAAATCATGTTCTTCTGACCTTTCTCATTTTGAAACTTGATTGACATCTATTAATGATCTCTGAGTATCTATCTATCTATCTATCTATCTATCTATCTATCTATCTATCTATCTATCTCTCTCTCTCTCTCTCTCTATATATATATATATATATATATATTGTGTGTGCATTTAGGCAGCATTTTGTCATTTATACAAACATTTTGAAAAATAAAAAAATTCGTCTGTTTATTTATACATTTTTTTTTTCTATGTTTTTTTTTGTATTAAAATTAAAATTAAATCCCTACTTGAGAATAATAATAAAATTAGACTCATTTTTTTGTATGAGAAATTTAAAACCCAAACTCTAAAACCACTAGAAACCAGCAATGTTATTTATAGGTTTAAATGCCCTTTGGGAGAATGTAACTTCCATTATAATCATAATAAAGCTAATTGCTACATTGGTTTGGAAATTACTACCCTATATCACCGCCGGAGAATGCATCTCGTAAAATCTAGCTAAATTTACCAACATCTAAAAATACATAACGCCCCCCCCCCCCCCAGTTTAATAACAAATTCTAGTTAATACACCTCAAAAAAACATATTCCGAAACCAATTAAAAAAAATTGAAATACTGGAAACATACTACATAAAACCACCACAACCTACAATTAATAACATCACGTATTAAACCAGTGGTAACGTTTTTAAATGCTTAACGTAATGCGATTTTATTCTGTGACGTCACTTGAGTGTCGCTGATGTAAATCGTCAACGAGTTTCCTGGAAAAATGCAAGAAAACTTTACTGCGCGTTACTCCGCAACCTTTTTTTTTAACAAATTATCTTTTTTCTCCGGCATTTTTGTTCATTTGCTTTTGACATTTAAGGATTATTCGACGAAGAATCGAAAACATTCGTGAAACCTATGGGACATTACCTTATTTTTAGGGGTTTTAATACAAAAAAGACAATCAGAAAAATTGAAACAATAACCAATGTTAACATAATATATATATATATATATATATATATATATATATATATATATATATATATATATATATATATATATATATATATATTTGTGTGTATGTATAGCAGGTGTCATAAGTTAGTTAACAAAGTGTTCGATTGTAGTTTCTACACTATAAGACGATTTCGACAACAATATAATACTATATATATATATATATGTATATATATATATATATATATATATATATATATATTAGCGCTATTAAGGTTATTGTTTTCAGACTAGGTAAAACAATAACATTACAAATCCAAACAAGAAACGAATAAATAAATAAATAAATAAATAAATAAAACTCGCTAACAGATAAATAAATAAATAAAACTTGCTAACAGATAAATAAATAAATAAAACTTGCTAGGGAATAAAATTAAGGCCTTTCATACACGAACTAATATCGATCTCCCTTAAGTCTTTGTTAATCACCATACCACACCGGGTTTTTTTCGGGGACCCCCTCAGAGATACACCGTTTTCTGTCATTGTTGACGCCATTCCTTATCGGGACGGGACTACAATCATTTCAGCTTGCCGATGATTCCACCAGGCACGAATATTTACTAAATATGTCTAAATCTGCCCTTTTGGATGAAACCGCGGTACATTGCTGAAATATGCAATATACAGTATCTAATATATATATATATATATATATATATATATATATATATATATATATATACATATATATATATATATACATATATATATATATACATATATATATATATATATATATATATACATATATACATATACATATATATATATATATATATATATTTATATATATATATATATATATATATATATATAACCAATCATGTATAAATATACGTATGCAAAAAACTGTATCCAAGTAAATATATATTTACAATTACACACATTCACATTCGTTTATAATCATGGACCTGGAATTTTACTGACCATATACAGAAATGTTTACATGCAAACATCTTCTTATGCAACAATCTACACGCACACCAACACTCAGTTGTACACTGGAACACGCGCAATCATATGCCCACGTTTGTGTATGCACGCGTATATAAACACTCACATACAATCACACTCACTGACGTTGAACATAATCGGTTCTTTACATAAATATATACACACACACCATAGGACTCCCACGGACAGGAGACGCACATAAACGCATACGCAGAGAAAAATAGACACACATATATAAACGCATACACACATTGTAACATAAAGCCTAATGCGAACACGTGCTTTTAATAACACCTACTTAGAGATACATGCACATACTCAACTATGTGTACAAATGCTCAGTTGCAAACATCTACGTACCTACGCACAGACCCACTAACGCGTAGATACGCACATATCATGCGTTGACGACATGTCATTGCGGTGTGACGAGTAATATTCAGTAGCGAATTGCATCGCGCTTCAAGTGTCCAGTTGGTGATCAAGCACTTGTCCCAATTTTTCAAGGGGGGAATATTGCATGACTACTGGAAAGGTTACCCGATGTTCTCCAGATGAGTCACTGCTTGCAAAGTACAGAAGAAAAGTCAGATAGAAAAGCACAAGTAAAGTGTATATTAGATATATATATATATATATATATACATATATATATATATGTATATATATATATATGTGTGTATATGTTATATAAATATATACATATGTATGCATATATATATATGTATATATGTTATATGAATATATACATATGTATTCATATATATATGTGTATATATATATATATATGTTATATGAATATATACATATGTATTCATATATATGTATATATATATATGTTATATGAATATATACATATGTATGCATATATATATATATATATATATATATATATATATGTTATATGAATATATACATATGTATGCATATATATGTATATATGTATACATATTTGTCCAAACATTGTTTTAAAAAAACATAATTCGTTCGTTTTAATTACACATTTTTTATTATTTCGATTTTTCTGATGTTTTTTTTTGTATCAAAATTAATAAAAATTAATAAATGTTACATATGTTTCACAGGTTTCACGAACGTTTTCGATTCTTCGTCGTATCATTCTTAGGTGTACCAAAGCAAATAAACGAAAAATCTGGAGAAGAAGCGAATTTTGAAAAGACTGCGAAGAAACGCACATGGCAAGTTTTCCGCATGTATACATATATACATGCATATATATGCATACACACACATACATATATATATATATATATATATATATATATATATATATATATATATATGTGTATATATGATGTACATATATATATATGTATATACTTATATATATATATGTATATATATGAAATGATTATATATATATATATATCTATATATATATATATATATCTATATATATATATTATTTGTGTCATTTTACTCCAGTCCAAGTTCTCAGAAATCAAGGGCCCCTTCCTGGGGTTAAAACTTGATCTCTCTCTGAGATACACAGATATTCGAATATTCCAGTAAAGTAATCAAAGTTCATTTACATACCAAAAGCAAATATTTTTTTTATTACAAAACGTTTTTCAAAACAAATCACATTTCAGTGCAAATTATTTTACGAATCGTTTCGCTTACAGTAAATCAAACAAAATGATTATGTTAATATTGGATCAGTTCACCTCAAGTTCGTCAGAAAAAGTGCATGAAAAGTTCTCAATTTTAAAAGATTACAGCGTATTGTGACATGAAAGACATACGTTCAGAAGAAAAACTTTGAACTCACGTGCGACCCACAGAGGTCCGCCATCTTGAATAGACAAGTCAAAGTCACGACGCCTATTCCAACAATTCTAATTTAGTTTAATTCTTCTATTTTAGCAAGGAACGGTTATTATTAATTTATAAAATACTTAAATTAATCTACAGATTATTCTCATTGACTAAATTACTTCATTAATATTGTAAGTATATATTTACTTCACTTAAATACGAGACCAAGTGTAGAGTTAATATTAATTTGTTATTCTATTTAAATAGAGGTTTTATTCACTAATACACTAAACAAGTACATTGGTTATGCTATCATATTGGTTTCTATTTAAAATAAGGAACATTTCCGCCCCCCTCTCTCTCTCTCTCTCTCTCTCTATATATATATATATATATATATATATATACATATATATATATATATATATATATATATATATATACATTTCTCTCTCCCTCTCTCTATGCATACATATATATTAATTTACTATATGTCCCTGGTCGGCGTTGTCTTGAAGTCTTTTAATTTACCTCCAACATTCCTTATTCCTATTTAGAACACCTATTTACTGTAGACTCAAGATCGATACATAATCTCTGAAAAATCACACCACTTTAAAAGGGGAACTCTAAACTTGAGCAACAATAAATATATTGCTTAAGTCTATAGAGATCGCTTACAAATTGACCGTAGGCAGGACAAATGAATTGTGGTGTCAGAACCGATACTACGCTTTGCTTCGAGCCAAAAGGTCATGAACATTTTTGAGTTAAGCAAAAAGAGTAATTTGATTTTTTAAGGCGGGGTTATTAATATTTTAAATACGCATAACGAATTGTTACACATTTTTTAGAAGCCAAGGAGATATTAACTAATACGCGAGTTTAGGGGAGAGATTTAATATGGGATACCCCTTATCTAAGAAGGTGTTGCGGAATCTGAAATGATAGCTTAATAAAACAACGTGGCCTTAGAATGGAATCGAACTCGTCATCTTAGCCTTAAAAGTCTACTATCGTGTATGTTGCCAGAGACGGGCAGCTTTTAAAATCTATGATAAAAGCGGTCAAATCTAGTGTAATGTTTTAGGAGAAAAAAGACAAAAAATAACCTAAGATTCGATTTTAATTTAAAAAATGAAAAAGCATAATAGAACACGGTATTATTAAATTTGCAGAAAGCCAGTGAGAGATAGAGTAAGATTATATATATATATATATATATATATATATATATATATATATATATATATATATATAACATAAAATATAATAACACGAAATCACATAATTGTCGATGCAATAATTTATTTCAACCGTGCGGTTTTTTCAAGCATCACTCAGACAATTACATCTTTGAGACTGATAGAAAATTGAATTTCCCTACGACAATTTAAACACAACTAGAGAGAGTGGTGGTAGCAAGCAATTTGATACATCTTTTATAGAGAGGGGGGAATTTAAAACTTATATTTAACTATGACGGTCGAAGGGGAGGGATCTTTAAGTTAATCAACTAAAAACTGCCGTGTCAAAATTATGACACATACGACTTGATGATATCATACATATAGACAACTTTACTCACGCGCATACACAAAACTAAATACGCACACGTCTTATGCGCACGCACATACATAATCTCACTCGCACATTACCATAACTAAGCATAATCACATACACAACTTTTATTCATACATCTCTAGCCGAGACGAAATGCGTCCGGCGAAACTCGTGTTCTCAAACTCGGTAGGAGAAAAGAAAGAAAGAAACAAGAGAAGAAATAGACAAACCGCGTGTCATAGATTCCCAGTCCGTCTGGATTCCAAGAAAGAGAATCTAATTGAAATAAAAGTATACGCACATACATATATGTATACATACAAATCCATACGTACACACACATACATATATATATACACACACACACACACACCTACATATAAGCATATATATACATATACATATATATATATATATATATATATATATATATATATATATATATATATATATATACATACACACATACATATATATGATCCCTGAATCTATTTGAAATATTGAGCCAATGACAACGCATGTAGTTACTCACACATGTAAACATATACATACCTATACATACACACACATACATATACATATACGCATATATACACATATATATACATACACACACGTACATATATATCCACACACCTACACACAATATTTACATAACACTCTATATTCTTACTGATACAATATGAGTTCTAAAAATTAGTCTTACCTTATTTATATTTTAGATTAATTTGATAATCTATAGTTAAACCCTAATTCAAGTTTAATAATGTCTAGTGGTAATATTTGACATTTATACTTATATTAATTCAATAGCTAGTGTATTACCTGCAGAAACATTTTCATACCACTATCTTATTTTAAGTAAATAATCTGAATAAATAAATATTTCAAAATACCATTATATACGCATACACACAAATACTATATATCACCAAGTCGGTAATTCTGTGTCTATAACAGATATTATTATAAATATTTAGGGGGGGGGTACCGTAAATAATGTTATTCAATTTGGTATCTTCACCGTTATAAGTCTAGAGATCCATCTGATTACTAGTCATTGGTTATTTTAAATTTATATTTATGTCTGCACCCTGCCATAAGTTCATCTCGTTTATTTAAGAGATTATTTCGATCATATTTTAGGATTCTTATTTTTTCCTCTAGACATAAGTTGCATCTTTGCCTAAATCCATCTGGAATATCCGAAAAACATAAGATTGACCACGAAACCACCGGGGACCTGTTATCATTTTTCAGATGCCACCATTGTTTAGCTAACTCCGTTTTGTTCTTGAGTTCTGGATTATTGAAAGAGTGTTTGTGGTCATAGAAACGTTGTTTCCAGTTTCCCGCGGCGATGCCGATGTAAACCTTTTTATACCTGTTGTTATCTTCCGGATGGATAGTGGCCTTATAAACCACACACTCAACTTTACAGTTACCGTCCAGTGGGCAGTTATTTTTCACTTGGCAATTACATTTATCTACTGTAACCTTATTCTTACTAGAATTGTTTAGTAATTTACGATTATGGGTGCTGATAATTCTGTACATGTTCTTGGTGCAAGAGTAACTGATTTTAATGGTTTTTCTATTAAATATCTTCCTAAGTGGATTATTTATGCTAAAATGTTTATCTACCAGGTTCAAGAATACTCTCCCGATGTTGATGTTAGATAGTTGGCAGTAGGGAGGATTGAACCATATTATTTTTCGGCCTCTATTCCTGGATTTATTTTAATTTTCTTTCTTAGTATATTTGAGTTTTTCATTATATCCGCTTTTCTCTAGCGCTCCATTGTATAAATGTTTATTTGCTTCAAAAATGTCTCTGTTAGCCGAAAGCTTATTTATTCTAGTATTAATTGTTTTAGGTATTTGTTTACTTATGCAGTTCGGGTGGTTAGATCTAGTATTGATATAAGATGGTGTGTGATTATCTTTATTGAAGGGTTTGTATGTCCCCTTTCCTAAGTCTAAGGTGATATCTAGATAGTTTACTTCTTTACAATTTGGGGTTATATCTATTTTAAATCCAAGGTATTTGAAT
>OY744546.1:43142392-43189892 GCA_963556195.1 Sepiola atlantica
TCATACCTTCTTTAACAGAAGTAGAATGCCTGGATATCGTGCCGCTTTAAATGTGTTAAATTATCATTGTTTATCAGCTATTCAAATAGTGGGCGCGCGGTTAACGACGTTGGATACAAGTTGAAAAATACTTGTTTATCCAGGGTTTCGAATCGTACGACCGGTAGTGAATAGTCAGATCTCTATGCTGATGAGTCCTGATTGAAAAGGGACGAAACGTATACGTACATAGATAATAAACAACAACAAATATTTTATATATATATATATATATATATATATATATATATATATATATATATATATATAAATAAAAGGAGAGGTAAAGAGAAAGAAAGGGAGGGGAGAGTTCAGGGTGCTTGAACGAGACAGGGTTCATTCCTGCCTCATAAAACGTGGTCTGCGATGCATAAAATAAGAATGACACGGTGAGATATTTGAATTAATTTCCAAATACCGAAGAAGTCGTTTGAAATCGAAATAATTATTGTCAGATATGCGTTAGGTAAAGTTACCCTATAATCCTACATATTTGATCTTCATATTAAATGCATTGAGTGTTTTAGTCGGAAACATGACGTTTAGTATACATTTATTGGTCTATAGAATTTGATATTAGACTGAATATTTCTATTCAGATTGACCCTGTAACTATAACATTATGAGTAAATAATATATGCATATGTTTGTGTTCTCGTGAGTGTGTGTGTATTAAATTATATGCAGAACAAGAAAATTGTACAGAATATAAACTAATAATATACAAACGAAACTAGATAAAAAAAATATAAGTGTGATGTGGACAAGTAGGTTTGTCGTTCTTCGAATCAGGCCTGTTGCAAAGGTCATTCCTTACTTGCAAATTCAGAATCGATGACCTTTGTCTTGCTTTCATATAACATGCCCTAACAAAAGAAACAGTACATATATATATATATATATATATATATATGTATATATATATTATATAGTATATATATTTATATATATATAGTATATATATGCATATATATATATAGAATATATGTGTATATGTATATATTTATATATGTATATATATATATTTATATATGTATATATATATATATATATATATATATATATATATATACTAACGATAGCAAAATAAGCAAATGCATATACAGATAAAAAAGACAACGACCAGTAAAGGTGACACATGCAATGATTGTTTGCACGTTTGTCATCCAGTAAGGAATTGTTGGTATTTCGAGCTTTCGCGACGGTGTTAAAAGGCGATTTTTATTGGCTGTTCAGTGGCAAGGTGTTAACCATCACATGTTATATAAACTTGTGTTTTGACATGGACTACAAGCACCGATTCGCCCTTACTTTGATGTTTATTTGTCATAGCAGTGCGCTGAATGTTAACACTAATACTGTATTTCATTCGCCATCTTTTGTCTAACCCCTGACTTAACAATATCGACTAATACGTGATGGTTGTAGTTAGCTTGAAGCATTGTGTGTATTTATGTAGATATATAATGATATTTATAATGCGGAAATGTAGAGAAAGACACATTTATCAGTATGTAAATTACTAGAAATGTATGGCGCTGCTTTCGTAATAAGACATGTAAATACAGACACCTTCACACGATTAACGGACTTAACGAGCATAACATCGAATGCACAGCCTGTATCTAGCTCTGCACTTGTGGGAAGACGAGCTAACAGAAACAATTAACTACGACCAAAAACGTAAACGACGACTCAAATCCAGGAACAATCAGAGGTTTATTAAATAAAATTAATTCAATTACTCATTACAAATGCATTATTTCGTGTAACTTGAGTAGGCTAGACAGTAAACATTAAATTAATACTTACTAATAAAATGGTGTTGTCATAATTTTTTTTATTTTTTAAAACATGAACATTTTTCCTTGAAAAAAAATTTGTCTGATTTAATATTCATTTTTTTAATAAATTCATTCTTTTCGGATTATTTTTAATGTTTGAGTTGATTGTTATGACAACCTGGTCTACATCGAATGAAAATAGTAGTATGAGAATATCTTGTGGTTTATTAACACAAGAATACAAATCCTTTTTTTAGAAAGTTTTATTCTTTATATGAACATTTAATTATATTTAATTATAATTTAATTATAATTTATTATTTAATTATAATTAGTTTTAGCTGAATAATGTGATGTGCTCTCATTTCCACACAAAAATAATGATGCTTCTTTAATTTTTTTTAACAAAAAACACCTTTACTAAAGTTATATCACAGGGTACTAAAAAGTGCATCGTAGATGTTAACAATAAAAAAATATCTTTTAAATTATAGTCCTCATATTTTACGACAACAAAACTCCTGAATTCCGTATTAATAAGCACCAAATAGATTAAAACATTTTAATAAATGTATTTATTTAATAAAATATAGTTTCTGAAAGAAAAACAATAACATTTATTTTCAATAAAGTAACATTTTGGCCAAAACATTGTAATAAAATATAATTTCTGAAATTGACAGTGATTCTTTTTTATAATTTGAAATGATATATAACGAATATAATAAAAATATATTTTATTACAATGTTTTAATAAATGCTTTTAAAAAAATTAACTTGACAAAAATTAAAACGGAAAAGATTACGAGTTTATTAAAGTAACATAAAATCAATAATTCAAAATAATAGAACATTTATTGAAATGAATAAACATATGTGTTTTTTTTGGGGTTTGTTTTTTGCAAACCGAAGTTTTTATACAACATAGCAAAAAAATGTAATAAATTAAAACAGTTATGTTTTATTTTATGGAGGCGTTGGATGAAACTTATTAATTAGTTTAAAATTGTATATTTTATCTCGAAAAATAATTCTAATTTATTTTTTTTTAAACTTGAAATTCGAACTTTAATCACAGCCGTCGTAATATATTGCAATTCCTAATCTTTGAACGCCATGATGGTTTTTTAAAAATGTATTTCGCTTAAAAAAGAAATACATTTGAAAAAAATGAACAAGGTAACAATGATTTCCAAGTGAATGAATAACTATTAGGAGGGTAGCCGTGTTCTTAGAAGTGAATAACATCACAATAACAGGAATAATTTGAATATGATTTTCAAGGGATCGAATAACTCATGCTGCATATGAATCTCATTACTGCATGGTTAACTTCCGGTCCTGATTGATCGTGAGTCTAAGAACCACGACTAATGATACAACCCGAAAATCTCGACTCAGTCTATTGCTATAACAACGGCTACGGTTTAAGGCACATCTGAATAAATAAATAAATAATCTGTTCAAATAGGTAAATAAATAATCATTTTAAACAAAACTAAACTGGTAAAAGTAAAAATATAAGCTTATATTTTTACTTTTAATTTAGCGTCGTCGTGTTTTCAGTCCTTCTTCAACTCGGCTCTTTTTCCGAAGTCTCTTTATAAATATGGACTCACTACTATTATAAAAGTGTCTATGATTTATTTGTAACCCAAAAAACATAAATTAAAAAGAAATCGTAGACAAAACCTTTTTTTTTGATGACTCAACTTTTTAGTTTTAAGGAATGCACCTTTAAAATCATTTAGAATTATTTCTTTCAATTAATAATCTAGCACTTTTCTAGACTAATACTGATAATTTTCATTATTTGAATCATGTCCGCAATGATATGTGGCGCAACGGATAAAGTTGTTAAGTATAATTAGTTCTAAGCGACTGTCTTCGGATTGGCGGAGGTTCAATCCTCACTACACTAAGAATAAAATAAGACTAACTTTAGAATTCCACCCGCTCATGGCTGACAGAAAGAGAAAAATCTGCCCGCATGTATTAAATAAAGGGTTCCGTTCGAAATTTCGTATATATTCCTGAGTTCGACGTAAGGATTCCTCGTTTTGACAAGACAAATCTAAAGAAGGTCGGAGGTTACATCGGCCGAAACATTCTAGGAATAACATACGAGATGAGAACAGTAGTTGGAATAATCTAAATAATACTAGTAACTCAGATTATCTCTACACATTACGTTTGCGAAAATATATGTACATATAACATGGTTTTTTACAGTAATCCGAAAATGAAGTAAAGCAACTCTATAGCTAAATATTTATACGTTTTTAATATAATCATGATCGGAATCGGTGATTGTATTGGAATCGGGAATTTAGAACAGAATGGGTAATTCTATTGGAATCGGAAAAATATTGGAATCGTCCCATCACTAGAAATTACCAAGAACAAAAATACCTCATCATGCCACAGAATCAACCTAGACCCCGTAAGAAACCGCTGTAACAATTAGACTACGGGACATTACCACTTTCAAGAAGGGAATTTAAGTTCTATGTATGCGAAGGGCGGTATATCACGAAAGAGTGACTAACGATTCTACGAACGTTGTCGGAATATGTTTTAACTTCCCCATACATACTTTAATCTTATAAAAGGGACTTATAACAATTTTTTTTTTAAATATATAATATTAAACAATTTTTACATACATACGCTAGCGTTGCGAGCGTTCGCTCTCATCGGTGCAGGAATGATAATCTCGGACCACATCACGACACCACTCGAGATTATCAGCTGTTAATCAATGGAAACAAAAAACTGACTAACAATGAGGTCCAACATCTTGTTTGAACATTACTTTTGGAAAATCTCAAGTTGGTCAGTATCTCAGCATGGAAGCTCGTACCCAAGAGGATATTACTATTTCAAATAATTCAAGCCATTTCTTGAGTGGTCGCCATTCCTCTTGCTAAATGTATCTACTATTGTAGGTTAGCAGTCTGCATACATTCTAACTATGCACCCCACGAAACATGCAGCATTGCACATGCTTATACAATATCGCAGATAATTATTTCGACTTCAAAGGTGGTAAACAAAATAGTTCAATAATATTTACTTTCATCCACACAATTCGTATTAAAAAAAATGATCCGTATAATTAACTTATTTATCTTCCTCCCACAAGGTAAGATGTGATACAACGTCGGAAAAGTGGGATTTGTAAAGCCAGCGACCGAGAAGGTGAGCACTCTGGCCTACAAACAATTCCTTGGCAGCCCCGTCGGAATTCCCCGGTAGGGGCGCCTCAGGCAGTAAGCAATAAACTTACTCCTCCCCAAAGAGGGGAGGCAAAGCCTGGGAGGGTGAACCTACTAGAACTGCGCAGGACAAACCCACAGACCGGCGTAAATCAACCCCCGAAGGACAAGACAATACCGGTTGTGGGGTGCAGTATCCATCGGAACAGATATTACACTTTGATCCCAGCCAAAGGTCAAGGCTCCTCAATAAGGTTTCATTTACAGATTAGGTAATAATTTGGCGCTTTTCTCACTTGGTTTATGTTCATACAGATTTATTATTGACTATTACATTTTATAAAAAAACATTTTAATTACACAAAAAAGTGTTTTTATTTTGATACCGACCCGAAAATAACCCTTTAGATTGCACTTCAACTAAATTAAATCTTCGTAACGTTTCTGTAAGGCTGTTTTTCTGTTAGCCATCTTCGATTTTGACTGAGAGGATAACTAGCCTTTGTTCAAGTCGATACTTGTATGTATGGCTGCTAAGTTCAATACATTGAACGTAAGCAATAATTTCCATTTTACTTACTACTTCTTCTATTTAATCTTACAATGGTTATGTTACTGGCAGTACCTACCCAGTATAGGTTCTATCAGATGTTAATTTCTTTGTTTATTTAACTATTTCATCAATGAGTAAGTTAATTAATAAATTTAACTTATTATTTAATCAATGAATCACCAAATTTATACTGATCAATACTTAGTTGTTTTTCTTTTGCGTTTATCCCGCTAAAGCGGGGTTCACATTGAATTTTTTTTACTCCATATTTGTTCGATTGTGACAACAATTCTTTGTCCGATCTGTCGTACCTTCTGTCGCCAGAGTTCATAAAAGACCTTTACGTAAAGCACCTTGTCTTCGCATATGGTCACCCATTATATATTGTCTAGTCTCAATATTTCTTAACTTCAGGAAATATTACGGAAGTGGTGTTTAAACGTGATTATGGTTATATTATTGACTAAATACACAGCATAATAACGTTCATACATCAACTGACATTAGATCACCGAAGTTAAGCGACGTTGGTCTTGGTCAGTACCAGATGGGTGACAATTTCGCAATACAACTGTTAAATAATAATGGGTACACTGCTAGTATACATCTGATAATTTTGGTCATCAGGGCGGCCTCCACACATACACTAGATACCTGGTTTATAGGGTCAGCGGGTATGCACTCAAATGTCATCTCAGCCTGGTAGCCAAATGCGAACCTGACGTTACATGGCTAAAAAAAAAAGAGTGAGTGAAAGAGGCAGGCCAGTTGGTTGGAAGCACGGGATGCGAACTGCACGTGTACAGAATGATCTCAGAATGGAGGATAAATTAAGGGGCTAAAAGTCCCAAATATTAGTGGCCAGAATACACCCCCGCTGCTAAAGAGAGGCAACGTCAACATCTTAATAAAGGATCTTTTTTTCTAATTCCGAGAATTTCTACGTTTATTCGTGCTGTTATGGAACATTAAGTTCAGGTGCCTCACTCACGGGAGGAGTGGACGACAAAAGGTGGGATTGGACTGTGCTGTTATGATTTTTATCGCATTTGATATCAGGTTATGTCTATGAACAAAGATGCGTTTTAATTGATTTCGACTCACGAGAAATTAGACCACCCTTAAGAGAGGGGGGAATATGTAATACCAGATTATGTATTTAGGGTAGCTCTTTGCTTTTTTTTTAGTTGTCTAGGACTTCTCATTGTCACTGGATTCAAGTAGTGCAGATTCAATAGAGGGGTGGTTGTGATTGCACAATCCTTGCTTCATATTCTTTGCTGCGTAGACACTCTTACAAGGTGAACCCATTGTCTCTCTACTAACTAAATAGGTCTACTACTACTAACTAAATAACTGTGTAACTCCATAATTTAATAGCTGATTAACTAATTAAATATCTTACTAATTAATTAACATTGATGAAAACAATATCTTATTAGACGCTGGTACTAGTGTTAGTAGAGAGCATCGATTTTTCAGTAAGAATTGCTAAACGACGGATTAACATGAAAAAGAAATAAATTAAAAAGACAAAAAAAAGAAAAGTTAGTCTCATTACTTTTTGATCTAGCTTATTTTTCGGGCTCCCCTTCCCCGCTCCGCAATCTATGCATATTTCAACGGTTGCGCATTTACCCCTTGCAGGGGTCCGGTGTTGCTTACCTATATGATTAACGCTGACCCCTAGAGGGAAAGAAGGGAGATAACAAAGTTAATTGTTTTTGTCGCCCTGAAAGCATCAATCATTTGGTGGTTGATAAAAGCGACGATGGGTGCTGGGGTGGATGAGGGACGTTGGCCTGACACATGGAAATCAGAGCTGACCGTCTTGGACAGTTCTTTCGGAAAAAGGGATTAATTTTTGATGACGTCTAAATTGGACTCGCCTTCTCTGTCAACCTGGCACTTCTATTGTAAAAAAAAAATGCGTATTTATTTATGTTAGGAGAACTCTTCAGCCTCTCATTGGTTTCGACTTTGTTTCTCTCCATTTACGGCGTATCAACCCTTTTTTTATTTAATGCCGAAAAAATAATATATTTTGTTAATGAATCATTACTTACATGTTCCTCCAGCGCCGTGTGTCATGCTCAGATTAGCCGGCTTCTTCTCTGGTCTGCACCACATCTAAAATCATGGGGCCCTACGCACGTGTCTTATGATTTCTTGTGAATTTTATAATCCTTAAAAACTTCTTCCTTCCGGGCAAGCCAGCTAAACTCGCTCAGGGTGTATGCTTCACCAGGCACCAGGAGCGAAGTTGCAAGAGATTGTTAGATAAAACGCGATTCCATTTCTAAAGACCGACCACTTGCTAACCTAAGAATTCAGTCATGTCCTTCCTGACGATTGAAGTCCACGTCTTCAGCCTGTTAATATTTGATTCTTCTATGTTTATATGCATTTACGCCATATCAACCTTTTTTTTAATATAATGCCGAAAACCATGTCCCTTGCTAATTACTCATTACTTACTTTTACTTGAAATTAATGTCGTCCCTTACCTGCACAACGCCCCAAAACATGGCGGCCAACCCAACGCTCCCGAGTGATGTCTCAAATGTTGTTTTAAGATGCAACTTCTCCAGCGAAGAGCGACCACTTCTGAATCTGAGATTTCAGCCATGTCCTGTTTGGTAGTTGTTGCCCACGTCTTCAGTTGTCTACCAATACGCTTGATTCATTATATATCGTTGATTTGACACAAGTTGTTGTTACCCATCGCTGGATGAAAATTGTGGGTGCATACCTTCCCTAAAATAGTAATCGTACATAAGAACAATATATTCTATGGTATTTTAACCCGTAAATTCGATTCCATAAGCAGTGACAGTACGAATAAGGTCGATCATGAATGTCTCAATCTGTTTTAATGTATTTTTAGATGTCATTTCATGTGAAACAAAACGTTTTTCGGTCTAATAGTTAGATATGTAATTACTAAATATACAACCTGAAGCATAGATATCTTAAACAGATTTAATAGATATTAAAAAAATAAAGTAAAACAGCTCTTAGCCAACAAGAGCGACTACTCTCCACCCGGCAGAGTTACCTCACTTATTTAAAAAAGTGTAAACTAACCAACTTAACTAAAATGAACGCAGACACGGCGAAGATTACATAGAATTACATTTTAAATAACATTTACGAAAGTATGTTATATACGTGATTATGAAAGTAAACTAGAAAATGTTATAGTAATATTGACATTAACACATACATTAAAAGACGAACAATGGATTTGAAACAAAATGAAACATTTTAAAAATGTAATTTGATTTCAATTTCAAATCCATTTCATTTTTTGCCTAATAGCCCCGCTGGCAACGGTCTTTATATGCACGTTTGAACTACGGCTGAACACACATCTGACGAAGAGAATGCTCCCGAAATATAATATTATTAGGAACTTCCATCATACCACATTGATGCAAGTAAGATTATAATATTTAAAAAATCTAGAAATCTATATATATTGTAACAAAGTGAAACTATATAACTCATTCCACCTTCAGTTTGTGTCTATCCGTTACCCTTCTGCCTTTTATTGATTTTTATAAATGACGTTTATAAAAAATAAATTAATTTTATATATAAACTAAAGTGAAGCTCTACCTATTCTATTGACCGGTATAGCTTTATAAACATAAGCTACATAATACATCTATTTCGTCATACATTTTCGACATATATTGCTGGAATAAATATTTTAAATCAGGTTCATCGAGTGCACTATTTATCAGGATCAATATTTTAGTTTATTTTTCTTATATTAACAGAACAGAGTAGAGAGTTTATTTCCTCATACTTATCCGAGGTGAATATGTTATCTTCTCATCGCTACCCATAACACCGGGATACATTATTTCCAGAGATAGTAATAATTGCTTCACCAATTGTATATTATATGGATGCGCATTTTAGATTATCTTTCATATTTTCTAACATTATAAAATATTACTTAAGAATCGTTTCAAAAAGTTCAACAGCTAATCAGTAAATCTAAAGCACACACCGACCATTTATTAGTCGTACAGATTGTGTTAATAAACTTTATGAAAATTAATCGCACGTCTTAAATATGCGTTATATAAATTAATAAATTGCAGCTATTTTACGTATACGTAGATGCGTGCATTTTATTCAGCCTTATAATATAGCATGGATCACATATTTGAACGCTGATAATGTAAGTTGGTTTATTAGCCCATTTCTTTTTTTTATTTGGTAGGGTCACATTCATTTCTCTATTAGCGTTAAATGAATAATTGTTAAATTTAAATACATTCTTTCATCATCGCTTGAAAGTGTTATTCGACAAAGAGATAATTAAAGGGCCTGTCTTATCTATTCCTAACCCGATGCTTTAAACCGTTTTGTTCCGCGGCTATAAAAAATGGGGTTTCCTGGGATCAAATGATTCAAACATATGTACGGCCACCTCCTTTGTATTTTTCAAATTGTTTTTTCTTGTAACATGTTTCTCTGTTAATATGACCTATTATTCTATAAATTTCACCCGGCTTTCATTTCTTATCCAACAAATATTTAATTCGTTTTACTAATTAGTCACCATTTATGAAAGTAAAGGGTTAGGGTTAGAGTTAGGGTTACAGTTAGGAGTTAAATGGACACTTGAGGATAAGGGTGTATGTGCTGGATTAATTGCCAGTTGAATGATGAAGAATAGTATGAAAGGATTGAAAATAATGCATGGAATGAACAAAGCGTGATAAGTCATGAAAACGGTTTATGACAAGTACTTGGTGACATTGGATGTTGTATTCTGCAAGGAGGCAGTTCCTTTATAACGTGCTATCGCGAATCCTTGCTCAAGTCTGGAGTGGTGTTAGATTTGATGTTGTTTAATCCAATTCCAAACAACGTTCCAGTTTGTATTCAGGGAATTTAATTCTAAAAATAACGACTCTTTTACTATAGTTTTGTTTAATAAATGACTCTTGATTCTTATAAACATGGAAACGGAAGAGAAGCGAATTATAAGATATTAAACAAATAGTAGACGTGCCCGTTACCCGTATAATCACAACCACCGCATCTATTTATTTGACTTTGCTTTCATTCAGAAATTCATGAACTGTGACATTACAGTTACGATATTCTTCTTGCATAACTAACACAGAAATATAAGTCAATATTGAGACTGCTTACCTCTTACTGACAACGTAAGGATGGGCCAAATGCTTATCTGGGCCTTGTTTCTTCATATTGTATTAAGTAATCCACACTTTCTGCCATGGAAGCCTTGATACATATTTATCTGTCAAGCTGGATTTTTCATGGTTTTTACTGTGACGAAAGAGCATCAGATAAAATTTGGAAAACTCGAAAATTGAACTTTTTAATGCTAAGGTCATTGCAAAAACAAACCCCTCTCCTTACTGACGAAAAAGGCGCCAGTTTAAAGTTTAAGGATGAATATTTCTTTCAAAATTTTAGATAATATTCACCGAGGTAACGCACATCAAGAAAATACTAACTTTGTGGACGTTGTCCTGTAGTTCAACAGTTTTAGCTGAACATACACATATACACACATACAACTGCCCTTTTATATAATAGACCCGACGTTGCCCGGGATTGAATGAGGATCACTACTATGTACTTTTTCTCTATGCTCATACACCTTATTACTTTCCTTTGATTTGCCTTCATCTTCTCCCGTTTCGCTCCCTTATATAGTCAGGATAAACTTAAATGTTAGAAATCTCTCTGAATGAGTGTTTATACATATGGTGTAAATTTAATTAAAATCTGATAACGTATTTAAAGTTCTAACGAGGTTCTGTTCGCATGGGTCCCTTAGAATTAAAGTCACTTAGATATTCGGCACATAGAGGGTAACGTAGAGATTAGGACCACTTCCATTGTCTTCCCCAATAGATTGTATACATAAATTTCATTAAAATAGGATATATTTTAATTTGTATGTGAATTATGAATTCGTAATCCCCTCATGTTCGAACCAAGCTATTCGCGAACACTTCCATTGTTTTACTCGGTAGATTGTGCATTAGAATACTCTTTAACATATTATGTACACGTTCTACACTTTCTTTCTATAGGGAAGACACAAACATCACACTCACAAACATACACACTTCTTCCTATTCGATTCATATTCATTTAAAAAAAATGTTAATTCCTTTTTTTGTCATGATTTTCTTCAGGTTTTTCTTCCTCCATCCCCTCATTCTCTTTTTTTTAATAATTTTAATATTACATAATTATTTAAACAATTCTTGCTGTTCGTCTCAAACGCATTTAGAAACAAGAACATAAATCAGTCGGGAGAGGTCACACCTTCATGTGACAACGTAAGGATAGGCCAAAGTTTTATCTGCGCCTTAGTTGTTCATAGTGTATGAAGTATTCCCGAAGTAAGGCAATGAAAACGTTTATAACATAAAAAGTATTTATCCGATCAATTTTAAGTCTTGCATGGTGATTTCATGCATCAGATTTGACGAAATATGAAGTTGAAATTCCGTATAAAGTCTGAGTTCTTAAAAGATGCTTGACTTTATTGGCTCTAGTAGCAAATCCCTACGATAAACAGAACCGAAGTTATCGTAAAAACTGTGAATTTTATTTTATTCATGGGCTTTACCGTTGATCTACAATTGTCTATCTAGTTAAAATACGCAGTTGTCGTGCTTTCGAATACCCGTATGCAAATTGTAAAATAAAAATAAACGCTGAAAAAAAGATTCAATCAATGTACAGTGGGAGGTGACGATCAAAACTACATATATAGCTTAGAGATGAGTGACTTCTTCAGTTAATTACACATTACGGTTTATTAGAAAAATGAAAGTTTATTTTTTAAATATAACTTAATCCTAGGATTGACAATATCTTTGCTTGCATTTTTCCATTAAGGAAAAAAGATGTTTATTCACTCAGCTTTCGTCTAATTATATTAACAGATAACACTACTTATAAAACTAGAAAATAACTAGAACAAATTTCACAAAAGTGCTCACTTAAAAAATCACATTTTCCATGCAGAAAAAAATGGGGCTGTTTAAAGTCCTATCAAATATAGCCCTTTTAAAATCTCCTGCCTGATCCCGTCCTGTCGTGTCCAGTTGGGTCAAGGCCCCTTCTTTCCAGACCTGTCAAATGATGAATGTTTTCGGTGACAAGGATAATTAACTCCATTGTCTTCTGTACTTCCGTTCGTAGCGACCCCGACGCCATCTTACGTGTGTCTGAAGTTGATGGGTCAATCGACTAAAAAAATAAAAATAAAACGAAACACGAACGACAACAAAATGGCCTCTCGTGCCGTATATGGATGGGTATTGTAATTTTCGAGAAAGTACGTTCACAGAAAGGAAAATAAGCTTAGGGTGTCATTGAATTGTCTGTTGATGGGAGAAGGCAGTTTCTGAGAAGATTTTAAGAGGATAGCAACAAAAATAGATAAATAAATAAATGTTAAATGTAAAGAATAATAAAAACTAAATCAACAAAAAAATTTACAAACGATAATTGGAAAAACCGGAAGTGAGAAAAAAACGAAGTAAATTAAGACCGGAAGTCTTGGAAAAAAGGTCAAAACTAAAAGGAAAATTTGAGTTTGATGAAGCTTTTATTATTCTTACCCTCAGCCATTCTGAGTCAACTTTTCAAAATAATTTCTGCTCATCTAAATATTGAATGGGCGCATGTACAGACAAGATACATTTTAAGAATGCAGGCATCCATATCTTTTCGCTAAATGTACGTACAATATACTGATTTCCAAATTACTTGAGGAAAAGTAATCCACCGTAAGCTATACCAAAATAGAAGGATGTAGCTTACAAAGCTTATAATAGTTACGTTAAAAAAGTCTAGTAGTATTTATACTTATATGTTCTCAATTCTATAATAAAGAGCAAAGTGCATTTATTTTAAAACAAATACAAATGTTTACACGACGAATGAGATAAGCGAGGACGATTTTTTCCCATTCGATTTTCTTTTTTGTGTGTCATTTCTGCTTTCTATACCGATTGATACGTTTTTCCTTTTTAAAAAAAATTGTCCACTTTGGATTTTTATTTTCTGTCTGTCTTTATTATTTCTTTATGTGAGCCACGATTGTTGCTTTCTAATTCAATTTTAGGCGTGAATGTATTGGGGATTTTACTAAATTTTAAACATTGGCGTATTTTTTAATTTCTAGCCTAAATATATACTTTTAGATGGTTTCGAAAAGTAAAGAAAATAGGCATATTTGTTTTATTATCACTTACATTTGAATTTATTTATTTTAACATGACGTGAATCAGAAATCTATGACGTCACGCCAAATTACAGTTGGTATTTTCTTTTCATTAGATTATCAGAAATAACTCGTGTTTCTTTTAAAACTCGCAATAGTTCCGTCTCATCCTATAAAAAGAAAGAATACTTACAATAAAAACCAAACAGTAAGTGAGACAACCCGTGCTGTCTGATATGAATTCCAAAAGGAATCAACAGCGCTAAATAAAAAAAATTAACGGTAGTTGTTCTTTTTCTTTAGGCTATCAGCAATGATGATAATTTATATACGCAAAATACCATTACATACGTAATTCTAGTATTTCATATCAATATTAGTGTGAACACTGACGAAGCATACTATTATCTGTCACTTTTCGCGAAGGATGTACACTAGTAGTCATATAGAACGTAGATCATTTTTATTTACGGTCGACCATATCTTGCGAAAACAATTTCTATAAGTAATACACATAATATGTACGTGGGAACTTGAATAAACTTCTCAATACGGAATTTTTTAAAAACTATATATTTACATAGCTAGAGACAGAATTATTCACACAAGTGTACATTCTTTTTCGAAAATTACGAAAACAAATTATGCTCCGTAAGTGTTTACACTCGCTATTTAAATATAGGTCAAAAAAGTCTTATAAAGTCATAGAATTACGTCAGTAATTGAATTTTTCATGTATGAATTATTATCACCATTTCTAATTAAAGAGAAAAAAAAATACAGCTACCGTTTACTTTTTATTGTAGAGTGATGAATTTCGTTCATAATTAATTTTATTCTAACAAGAATTATGGGCCTTACGTGCATAAATTCTAGTTTATATTTTATATTTTGTTTTTAACGCCAATACGTAGTTAAAGCAAAATCAATAGTTTGGGACTATTAAAAAAATTTTCAACGCGATTAATAAATTTATAGATTTGTAAACATCATTAATGTTTACAAACGTATTAATTTATTTTGTATAATCGCTTATATTTCAATTAATGTTTTGAAACATGACATAAATATAAATCTATGACGTCACACATAAGCAATAATTATTTTCTTAAGGGGATACTGACAAGAACACCCAAATAGCTGAGTTGGTACAACGTAAACTGGAGATCTCAAAGTTTCAGTTTCAATTTCCAGTTATGGCATTCCCTTTATGTGTTGGGAATTTATTATTTACTATTAATGCAATATTTTCCATTCTAAAAAGTAATAATGATCTTGATATTTCGAAATGAGACCAATTTCGCAATGTATTTATTACGTTTAAAAATGTGTACTGACAGAAAATATGTTACTTTGAGATAGACAAGATCGCTATTTATATCAGATGGTATTTCTTAGTAGGTATTCAATAATCGAGTTTTAAGATTATTTGCCCTCCATTAAACTTTGTACTGTAAATGTTCAGAACTAGGTAATGACAAATTGTAAGTTGTTAAGCAATCGTGTAGTCCAGTTAATTAATTGGAATATACCCTTTTTTGACATAAACTGTTGGAATCGCCCAACCACTATAGCTTGCTTTACATAGACATCCATTTTTCAATTATTTCTCCAAAGGATACTTGTCTGTTTCGTATGAAAATATGTGTACATTAGTTTTCTAAAATTCAAATGTCGCTTTTGCCTTTGTCCACATTACTACACGTCCAGAAAAAAATTCGGGAAAATTATTTTAGTTCCCATGAATGCATATAAGGAGTTTATTAGTGGACTTCTGATGATTGGATGACTCATGAAACTGCAGTAAAAATACACATAAACGAACCACATTTATTGTGTGTGTGACCCAAATATTGAGAGAATGTAACTTTCAAAATGGCCGTCTCCAGAATAAGATATGATTTTCAAACATATATGTGAAATGTCTAACAGTGGAAGTTTGTTAAGTAGTGGAGAAATCTAATATATGAACTCGGTAAGATTTTTGACTCTAAACAATGTTTTTTTTATTATGGTTGATAAAACATCCATGATTCATTGCATCATGCAAAAGCATATGATACAATACATTTCGGAAATCGTCTTTTTAGCAGAATGCACTTAAGCTTTTGTAAAGTGGTTCTTTTGGGCTTTGGGACTCTTGTAGAAGGAGTAGCAAAGATCTTCGTTCAGTGCTTTTTTTATATATATAGTTGTCAATCCAATGCTAATTTTTGCTCACCAATAACTGAATTACCTAGATATTGCCACATATTGTTTTCAACTTATCAACATATTTCACTGTAAAATCTCTGCACAATTTACAAGGCAGGCCACCACTGTAGACGTAAGGGGCTACTGAGAAAAAAATAAAGGGTGAAGGTTTGGAAAGAGGGTCATCCTAATTTGGGAGCTGTGCAGCGAGATGCCTGTTTACATTAGTTTAAAATTTCTGCATGTCAGTAACGCCAGGAAAACAGGGAGCAGGGAGGGGGTTCCAGAGTCTAGCATCACGATGAAAGAAGCTTTTGGAGTAGAAAGCTCTTCGGCATCTGGGGACTTCCATAGTGTATGGATGGGATTTGGCAGATTGTCGGGTTGCTCTAGTGAATCTACGTCGTAGGGAAAACAGAGCAACAAGCTCATCAGAACACAATCCATTGAAGTACTTGTAAAACAGGCGCAAGGAAGCAACATTGCGGCGATGGGACAGGGGCTAGAGCTTGGTGGATAGTGAAGGACCTAATTAATTTAGAGAAAGGGACCTATTAATTTAGAGAAATCTCCCGTGCCCAAGTAAAGTATATTAACCAGCAGTATTCATGTTTGTGTACGTAGTAATGCTAATTAAAGTATGTTTAGGATACGTTTATATGTTGTTGTCTTTTATTCAATAAAGATTGGATAATTTTTTTAACAAGCAAAAAATGGATTTTTTTACATATGTAAATAAAATTAAATAAAAATATTTATCATTATTTGTTAACGTTGAAAAAATGAGTTTAAATATTTTTTTTAGTCAGAGTAAACGCGCTGCTAATAATATCTCATGTATTTATTAGTCGGTTAATTTATTGACATGGAGATTTCTATAACATTGGGTAAGTTACCTTCTTACTTTATTGATGACTAATAAAACTAAAATAGCGACCCGGACTAAATAGTAAGATTGATTAAAATGATTGAAAATACTTATTTATTCATTACACGTTTTTTTATGTAACTTTCTTTATTAAAGAATCCGGTCAATGAAATAAGGGACACCTCGCTTTACTTCGCTCAAACAAAGAATAAAATAAAATATTAGAATGCCCTTTAATCTATTAATTTTCAAAGAATGTACTCTCATCCTTAGAAAAATAAACAATTTACTAATTATTGGTAAGTATATTTGAAAAATCTACGCCACAACTCAAACTAATGCCTAAAGCAAAAATAGTCGAAAAATAGTTCAACCATCGGCATAACGTCGCACAATACTGAATGTATGAGCAGGGTTGTTGGAAAACTCCGATTTGAACATTGTATTATATAATGAAGGGTTATGGATTCTAACAAAATTCAGGAACGATTCAAAAGTCAAACGTCTATGAAAACTAGTGTATATGCAGAATCATCATGCCACGAATCAAACTTCTTTTGTGTGAATCAAACATGGGGCGACCATTCAGCAGTTGAGTTGAATATAAGGAGAAAAAGAAAATAGTATATATATATATATATATATATATATATATATATATATATATATATATATATATATACCAAGCCCCTTTAAGAAATCAAAGTTAAGTACTCTCAGGGATGTTAAAATAGACTGTCAAAAGGCTCTAATGCAAAGTTCCGAATAAGTTCTTAGAACACTCTCGACCAGTCTTCTATCTGTGCCCGATTCAAGGTACATATAGATCTTAATTTCCCTTCATTTCGTGACAGTATCCGAGTGGATATGGCGACTGCTTGCAGATCTAGGCTGACTCTCTGAACCAGGTTCGCGCCTCCTGATCATCTGAAATTGTTACTTTCCTGCACTGATGAGAGCAATAAGCTTGAAACGCTAGCGTCTGTAGGTATTAATAATTTTATATATATATATATATATATATATGTATGTGGGGGGATGATTGTGCGTTCCTGAACAATATAGAAACATAGGAAGAGAAACAGAGAGGGGTAAAGACCACGTGGTGTGTAACAGTATGTGTGTGTGTGGAAAACGGAGATACTATAAAGGGGGAAAGAGATGGACGGGGAGAGTGAGAGAAATAGATAGAAAGATGACAACTAGTTTATAGTGATTGAGAGACAGAGAAAGGGATAGTTAAAAAGAAAAGGAGAGAAATCGATAGAAAGAAAGAGAGAGAGAGGGAGAGAGAAATAGATACATAGAGAGAGAGAAAGAGAGGGAGAGAGGGAGAGATAGATAGATAGATAGATAGATAGATAGATAGAGAAAGAGAGAGAGAGAGAGAGAGAGAGAACGTGCGAGAGATTGAGCGCGGTTCTCGTCCTAATTTTTACTTGTGAGATCTTGTCTCTCGCGTCATCACGATCTCCGCAGGACGCGACTCGCACTGTCGCCTTTACGTTGCTTGCAAACCACTCCTTTCCATTCACCCACTTGACATTTGCCAACTCGTTCATTTATTTTATCAACTTTATATTAATAAAAAAGAGAAAAGTAAAAAAAAAAAGGTAATTTTCATATATTTTGTTCATTGTTTTCGTCAAAACGGAATAGATTTCTTTTATGCGACTACTCATTATAAAAGACGGTTAGTCCGTCAGTCGGTCTGCTCGGCGATCTCTCAAGCTAAAATTTGAAATAACTTTTTCATGACTAAACGCGCACATTGAATGTTCATCTTATATCAGATCGTCTAAACACGTGAAGAGGGTCATGTTCGTTTGTAGTTCTGTCCGTTTGTTTGCTAGACTTCAGTTTGAAATTCAGAGGGTAGCAAACGACCTGATCGCCTTACGGTGTTTCCCTTTGCAAACTGCGAGTCACTTTTCTTTTATGGAAATCGCTCCAGACAAGAAATGAAGCCACTTGATGAAATGAGCTAACATGAATGAAATAGTATTATAGCAAATACAGGATATCCCTATAGGTAGACTATAGGTAGGAGGAAAACAGTCGTCAGGAAGAGAGTTCCACAAGCCTGCAGTTCTTTGAAAGCAGCTACTGGAATAGGGAGCTGTATTAAAATGAGGTATTAAAACAGCGAATTGATGGAGACCACTAGACCAGCGAGTAAAACGAGCTGAAACAAAAGAAGCAGGGAATAGATGAAAAATAATTCCGAAGAACACATCCCATAATAGTAATTATAGAAATGACACAGACTAGCAACATTACGTATGTGAGAGAGAGGGTGTATAGAAGAAGAAAAGAGTGGGTTCAATCAAATGACATATACGCTTCTGCACCTTAGCAAGAACCCTCAAATGGGACAAAGATTCTCCAGCCCAACTAGGAGAACACTACTCCATACATTTATATGGGATGCGACTTGTGTCGACACTTTTGCGCTCTCGTCAGTGACAGAATCGTAAAAAAAAACTGGACATGCAGCAACGTCAGAAAAGAAATGTAAGCAATCAAAATATGCCGTCTACTTGACAGATTTGTGTTTAAACCGATCGCCGTGGAGACGAGTGGAGCGATAGGCCCCGACACGCGTTACTTCCTCAACAGCATTGGTCTGTACATGACGCGCTACACCGGGGACCATCGTGAATTGGCTTCGGTTTACGTCCGCCTCTCCATCCCCGCTATTTGTGGAAACGCTTTGACCCTGACATCGGCCTGCCAAGCCAGCAATATATCCGATGAAACTACCTAATCGCCGCATATTGGTTTCGAAAAGGGATATTTTATGAATTAATTATTATTTACCTCCATCATATTCCTTCTCAATTTTTATTTTTTATCTTTCGAATATAAAACAAAATGTTTCGTAGAGGAAAAAAAGAAACATATCTGTGAGGATATATGTCTGTCAGACAAAAGGCTTTACCACAACACGCCGACGAACGAAAATGTTATATCAAACTTAAGCGTCTAAATTTGTAATAAAAAGGTCACGATTGAGGTTTAGTATTGTTTTATGAAAATACCATTTGATGCTATGTCCGTCGTTCTATAAACCCGTCCGCCAGTTGTTCTGACACGATTAGGTTCGAAACAATATTATCATCACTAAACGCGCAGATCACATGCACCCATATTACGTATATGTTCTTGTTATTTTGGAGGTTTTTTTTTTGTTGCATTCTTACTTCTTGTTTGTTTACATTTCGCCATGTGGCTATTTTGTAATTGCTTTTTTAGTACGAAAGGCAATAATGCCAGTATTTGAACGGGGACAAAAATGATGGTGAATAAGGCTGAGGGACATGATAATTATGTTTGTTTGAATGGTGCTGATGATGATTATGAAAAGGGAAAAGAAAAAAGAGACTGAAAACTGAAAATATTGGGCATTAAATATACGCGCAATGGAACAATCATTTTAAAAATAAAATAAAAACAGTACAAAGGACAACTTTCTGAAATAAAATAATAACAAGAACATGAATCAGTCGTGAGATTGAATATCTCCGTCTGAGCACTTAAGGATAAGCCAAAGTCTCATTTTGGCCTGACTTCTCCATATTTTCTGAAGTATCCTTTCATAACGTTTATAAGTCAAAACATATTTATCTTATGTTGTTAAAATTTAGTATGATTACTGTCAATAAATAGGCATTAGATAAAATTTGGAAAAATCGGAAGTTGCAATTCTATAAAACTTTCAGTCATGGCCAAACTTTTGAAATCCAAGGTCTAAGACAGAAGTAACCGTCATATTCGATGCGGAACTTCAGTGGCTAAAATATAAGCAACGTAGCGAGTCTCTGAGTTTTTATTTACTCCTCTCAAGGAGTTAGGCACAAGGCCAGTTTTATTTTACTCCCACAAGTAAGATGTGACCCAAGGTCGGGTCGGGAAAGTGGGGTTTGAAAAGCCAGCGCCCGAGAGGTGAGCACTCTGGCCATTAAACATTGCCTGGGCAGCCCTGTCGGCATTCTCCGGTAGGGGCGCCTCAGGTAGTAAGCAATAAACTTACTCCTCCCTAAAGAGGGGAGGCGAATCCTGGGAGGGTGGACCTCCTAGAACTGCACAGGACAGTCCCATAGACCGGCATAAATCAAGACCCGAAGGCAAAGACAATACCAGTCTATGGGGTGTAGTATCCATCGGAACATATACTACACTTTGATCTTAGCCAAAAGGCCAAAGCTTCTGGTGCATGAGTGAGGTGGAGCAGGACTTGGAGAGGCTGGCTTGAGTCAAGGGAGGTTGAGAAGGCAGCAAAGTGTGGATCGCATTTTTAATAGTTTGCAGTGTTGTGCTGAAAAAAGGCTGTTTGACTGCTTTTGCTGTTTTTTTTCTGCTTCCTGGCGCACCCATTCGGAGGTGGGATTCTCCTTGAAACCCCTGCTGAATTGGATTTTCGGTTGAAAACCCGCCGTATCTATCGATGAGAAACGGCGAGCTTATGAAGCAAAGAAACAACTGAAATTAATTCTTTATTTATCACGAATTTATCACGGTCAAACGTAGCTTGAAAGTACGTTTGCCGTGTTTACATAAATCGCGGCCACTTTTCAGATGCTGGTATTTCAAATTATTATTAGAAAGCGATGTAGAAAGCTAAACTGTGTGGGGGATGGTAAAAACAGAGAAAAACGACAAAAGAAGGAGAGTGGACATTTACTGCTGCGGATGCCTTCAGTCGAAATGTACACACGCAAAGTTGTTCTGGTTATTTTTAGAGGCGTGACTTTGAAAGAGGTGTATGAGTTCTTAGTATTTGTAAAAATTGGTAGCGGTGAACGCATACCGCGAAAAGCTCCAAATACGTTGAACCCTTTCGAGAGTAAATTAGCCAGATTGCATAATTCTTTCCCTAAGGAAATATAATCCTATTTAGAATCACACTTCTTGTGCTTACATTAATAACAGGCGCCTTTCTATTGTTTTAAAAGCGTTATCTGATCGGTGGCCAAATGCATAATACGTTGATTACGGGTTGCGGTTACGTAATTCTATTCTGCCGGGCGTAAAATAAAAACGGGAAACACACACACACGCATATATATATATATATATATATATATATATATATATATGTGTGTGTGTGTGTGTGTGTGCGTGCGTGCATGCGTGTGTGTATTATGTATTTATGTATGTATGTATGTATGTATGTATGTATGTATATATACAGGGTGGGCCAAAATAAGGGTCCTATCTTTAAATTTGAATAACTTGAATTTGAATAACTTCCACAAAATAAAAGTTAAACTCACCAAACTTTATGTGTGTGTAGACTGACCCTTCCGAGATTTTTTGAAATAAACAAAACAAATTTTAGCCGAAAAACACTTCTTAAAACTTACAAAAACTAAAGTATTGTTTTTTACACTGTTTTGAGTTTTTTAAGCAAAAATAATGTTTTCTAAATGAGGGTACGTTCCTTAGGGCTAATACGGCTCATGCTTACTTCGGAAGGGGTCCTTTACTTATTCTAAAAAAAAATCAAAAAAAAAATCAATAAATAAAAAAGTTATGAATTTTTAAAAATAGGACCCTTATTTTTGCCCACCCTGTATATATATATATATATATATATATATATATATATATATATATTTGGTTAAACAGTAGCGACAGCTTCTGTTTATTTATTTTTTGATTCGCTTTTTCGATTCGTCGCACGACCGATTTGGTATTGTCGTCCATGTTGTATAAAAATCGCCATGTTTTCGCGAACGTTTTCGACCCACGTCGGATAAACAGTATGCAATATATATATATATATATATATATATATATATATATATATATATATATACATATATACATATATATATATATATATATATATATATATATATATATATATATATATATATATATATATATACTTACAGAACCCGGGTCCCGGCTTTGCCCGCGTGAAATAGAAAATGATAATTTAAAGCCTCAGTCAATATTGCACTAGAAACACCTCTGCCAGAATACAAAGTTATCTGCAGATTTCATAAAGTCGCCGTTCAACTGTAAATAATATACGTGATTAAAATAGGATTCATCTATAAACAATGGATTGCAAATTGTATTTACGCAAATAGGTCACAAATGTGATGAATAGGCCTATGCGTATTAGCTTCAAACAATTTTTATCGTTAATACTTATTAGTTTAATGACATTTGTGGCTTAAATTATATTTATGCAGAAATAGTTTTTTGTTCACACAGACTTTAGGAGAAAGTTTTTTTTTTGACACAGCCGTCTGCAGGAGGAAAATAAACATACTAAAAAGTATATAATTTGTTTGAAAGCAAATTCATACGGGATATTCGTTCAAAAAATGTTTTCTTTTTACCTCTCTATTTGTAACATATTTGCAAAGTCGTTGTTTCAATGAAAATGATTCACATGATTAAAATAGGATCTATCAATAAATAGTCCGCCATTGGTAGTATCAACTAAACAAAAAAATGCACGTGGACAAAATTGTATTCACGCAGAGGTTGTGTTTTACCAAACGGACTTAGGGTTAAGTTGTTGTTTTTTTATACACAGCATTTCTGCCGGAGCTTTATAAACATATTCAAAAGTAAGCAGCATAATAATGAGTTGTCGAATGTAGACGATTGCAAAGAAATAACAAGTGTCTGTAACCACCCATCCCGCGCGCTGAAAAGAAAAAAATGAATGATATAACTGTTATACAGGGTGGGCAAAAATAAGGGTCCTATTTTTAAAAATTCATAACTTTTTTATTTATTGATTTTTTTTTTTTAGAATAAGTAAAGGACCCCTTCCGAAGCAAGCATGAGCCGTATTAGCCCTAAGGAACGTACCCTCATTTAGAAAACATTATTTTTGCTTAAAAAACTCAAAACAGTGTAAAAAACAATACTTTAGTTTTTGTAAGTTTTAAGAAGTGTTTTTCGGCTAAAATTTGTTTTGTTTATTTCAAAAAATCTCGGAAGGGTCAGTCTACACACACATAAAGTTTGGTGAGTTTAACTTTTATTTTGTGGAAGTTATTCAAATTCAAGTTATTCAAATTTAAAGATAGGACCCTTATTTTGGCCCACCCTGTATATAGTAAAAAAAATGGGTAATGGTGAAACTTTTGCACCAGAAAAAAACGACTTTTTGTTCATGTTTCGAGCTTTCTACCTTAAGAGCGGAAAGATGTCGACACATTGTTTTTTTTTACAATCTTAAGTTTATTGAGAAAAAACACAATTTCTCGAAAACAAAAAAAAAATGTAAACTTTCCCGTGAAAAAAAAAATTTCATTGAATTTTTTCGTTAAAAAAATAAGTAAATTGTCATGATAAATAAACATAGTGTGAGTGTTTTCTTTCAGTATTTGTTTGTGTTTAAAAGTTGCTGTGTTTTAGTGTTGACTCCTATTCGTTTCGATGTTTCCTTTTCTGTCTATTTACTTATTTCCGCGTCGGCAAAAGTCGGTTTTCTCCGGTTCAAAATCTGTACCAGTGCCAAATAGCGTAATTATATTTTTAAAATAAGATATTTGTACAGGGTGGGCCAAAATAAGGGTCCTATCTTTAAATTTGAATAACTTGAATTTGAATAACTTCCACAAAATAAAAGTTAAACTCACCAAACTTTATGTGTGTGTAGACTGACCCTTCCGAGATTTTTTGAAATAAACAAAACAAATTTTAGCCGAAAAACACTTCTTAAAACTTACAAAAACTAAAGTATTGTTTTTTACACTGTTTTGAGTTTTTTAAGCAAAAATAATGTTTTCTAAATGAGGGTACGTTCCTTAGGGCTAATACGGCTCATGCTTGATTCGGAAGGGGTCCTTTACTTATTCTTAAAAAAAAAAAAAAAAAATCAATAAATAAAAAAGTTATGAATTTTTAAAAATAGGACCCTTATTTTTGCCCACCCTATATAACTAAACCGAAGAATTTTAATTCAAAATTTAATATATGAAGACAATGTTATTGTATAGTTTAGTGACAACGTAAAGAAAACCTGCTATGAGCTCGGGTAGGAGAGCTGAAACACTTCTCGTTATAATATAATCAGCACCTTCTATGTTTGTCTGTCTGTCTGTCCGTCCTGGAGAATTTTTGTAAACGTAAGAGAGGGGGGGCTCGAGTAATTAATATTTAATTAATTAATTTTTTCAAGTCAGCGTTCATAATATTTATATACCTTTACAATTAGGAAACTATTAATCAATTAATTTAGAGTATTGATTTACTCCTCTCCAGGAGTTAGGCACAAGGCCAGTTTTTATCTTACTCCCACAAGTAAGATGTGACCCAAAGTCGGGTCGAGAAAGTGGGGTTTAAAAATTGCCTGGCCAGCCCCGTCGGCATTCCCGGTAGGGGCGCCTCAGGCAGTAAGTAATAAACTTACTCCTCCCCAAAGAGCGGAGGCGAAGCCTGGGAGGGTGGACCTCCTAGAACTGCACAGGACAGACCCAGAGACCGGCATAAATCAAGCCCGAAGGCAAAGACAATACCAGTCTATGGGGTGCAGTATCCATCGGAACAGATACTACACTTTGATCTTAGCCAAAAGGCCAAGAATAGTAGATAACATTAAATAAGATATAAACAAAGTAGAACGAAATTTCAAGACAAGACTGCGATTAGAACGGAAAACGTGTCCAGAATCTTACTTAAACTAATACTTTTTTCAACTTCCTTATATACTGTTAAAAAAAGTCGTTCAGACACTAAACGGGTTTTGTCATTTACATAATTCAAAGCAAAGAATATATTTTCAAGTAAAGATGAAAAATAATTTAGATCACTGCCACTGACAGTTCGGAATATCTGCCATTCTATTCGGTATTCCTGTATATCGCGGTGATGTGTAAAGTGTCTCGATGTTGTGAAATGAAAAGATGAAAAATAATGTTAATCACTACTAATGACGGTTTTGAACATATAACATTAATTTCGATATTCCTGTATTCCGCGCTAAGGTAGAAAGTTTGCCGGTGTTATGAGTTTAAAACATTAAATAGTCATGCTATATTAAAATACAAGTAAATAACAGAGTATACATTAAGAGAAAGAAAGAAAAAGTAAGTTCAAATATAAAGTAATGGGAAAGTTTAACGACGCGGAAATCGGTAGTCTTATTGAATAGATGTTTTTTACAGATGAAATTCATTAATATTTGTAAGCGTTCAGTAAGTATTATGGATGAACTTGTGTTTGTTTAGTTTTTAAACGAACAAAAAGGAGACCACAGTGGTGCCGGTGGTAGTAGACAAATATTACCGGGTGAAAGTTGATGCTACCTTCTCTTAAGAATGTTTGTTTGGGAGAGTCTAGTAATACGGATTAAATATAATCAATATAGGATAAAGTATGAATTAGGTGAAGAATTTCTCAGACAATTCGTAAGTACTTAAGGTATATGAAGTGGTTGATTATTTTCTTATAATTTCTGAAGTTGCAGGATGAACTAAAATCATTTTATTATTATATATATATATATATATATATATATATATATATATATATATATATATATATATATATATATAAGTTAGCTTGATGAATTCCTTCTATGAAAGGTAGGTGTCTGTGCATTTCACTTGCCATAAGTATATTTTGTATTCACATTGCCTTCCTGACTTGTTCCCTCCCCTTTTGTTTATCCATCCATCTACATCTTTTTGCCTCTCTCCTTTTTATTTCTTTTTATATATCTATATTTAGATTATATGGAGACAAAGCAAATATTTAATAGAAATCAAACAGAATGCACTAAAATAGATAAGCACATATACATACAACTTCATACTAACGCGTAAGTAAATACACGCACGCGTACATGTACGCAGATACACACACCCGCGTGACAGGAGACACGCACACATGTACACACGCGTACAAACCGTAGATGTCACGAATTCACTTATCAAATTTGTTTAGTCAATTATTTATGTGCTTATAAGCGGGGAAATGAGAGAGAGAGAAAAAGGGGAGAAGGGGAGATGGGGGGTGTAGGGGAAGACCATAAAAAGTTTAATTGCCTATGCAAGGTTGTAGAACGCCGAAGGGAGTCTTAATCCCCGCGTTTTGTCAGTGAATATAATGTACATAATACATATATATGTAATATATATACACATATACATAAACATATATAAATATACACACATATATCTATATACATATATACATATATATTTATATATATATATATATAATAAACTTGAATGTCACATTAGATGTTAGCTCGCAAATCTGCAACAATTTACTCGCAGTTAATCACGACAATGGATTCGTTTTTCATCATTTCAAGTTTAACTTTCTCCTCATTTTCAACTTGCCATTATCTTATATCATGCTTGCTTACTGTTTTCATTTCATGCGCGTTTGTTGTTTGTTCAAGACTATTGCCACATTAATCTATTATCCCATACTATATTACGCGTTATGTATTTGTTTAAATATCTATTTTATTTATCTTCCTCCCACAAGGTAAGATGTGACACAAGGTCGGGAAAGTGGGATTTAAAAAACCAGCGCCCAAGAAGGTGAGCACTCTGGCCTAAAAAAATGCATGGGCAGCCCCGTCGGCATTCATCGGTAGGGGCGCCTCAGACAGTAAGCAATAAACTTACTCCTTCCCTAAGAGGGGAGACAAAGCCTGGGAGGGTGGACCTACTAGAACTGCACAGGACAGGCCCATAGATCGGCGTAAATCAAGCCCCGAAGGCCAAGATAATACCGGTCTATGGGGTGCAGTACCATTGGAACATATACTACACTTTGATATTTGCCAAAAGGCCAAGAAGTTACGAAACGTTCTATATGTATAGATTTTTAGATTATTAATTTGTCTATTCTTTCGTGGCAGATATTCATGAAAACACAAGACAACTTAGAGTTTTATTTTATATGATTTTAACATCTATTAGTAATTTAGTGTATTGCATCTGTATGTCTGAAGCTAAAACTGTACTATTACTACTTTCAAGATACTATTGTACTATTTTCAATGCTCAAATCAGGAAGGTAGTGTAGTACATGTTCTGTTGGCATGAGATCATGTCATATGTATTACCACACCCTTTAGTGAGTTAGTGTTGTGCATGTTCGTTCGTAATAAAGCCATACCCCAGATATTAAGTGCTCCTTTGTAGGAAGAGTAGTGTAGTATCTGTTATGTATTTCTGAAACTATCTTTCCGGGCATTGCCTCCTTCTTCTTTGGGGGTAGTTTATTACCTGTTCTGTTGCCAGGAGACCCCTCTCCCAGGCATTACCTCATCCTTTCGGTGCAGTGGTAGAGTGCGTTAACAAGAAATTGTCACAGTCACTAGCAAACCCAACACTTACATTATATATATACTAGCATAATTATGCGACCGGAGGGAACATATATTTGCGTGTTTTAGTAATTAAACTTATGAATCAGAACGATTATATAAAGAATCGAAGGGAGAGGAGTGTTCAAAAAAGGAACATCAGAGAAAGAGATGTTTTACACATTTTTTAACTATTCAATATTTTTATAAGTAATTCATTGAATTTGTCCAAAGAGATACCGAATTGAGCTTTTAATCAGTTTGAACTTAAAGAATAAAATCTGCTTTTTTTACAATCACGACCTCATAAAATTTTCTTTATTTATAGTCATTCATTCTTCTGGTATTACTGACCCTCTCCACATAATTACATTTTCTTTATTTGTAGTCATTCATTCTTCTGGTATTACTGACCCTCTCCACTATATGTAAATTATCCTAAAAAAGCAAAATTGAGGACCTTAAACTGTGAGTTACGTTCGCATATATATTGAATGTAAAATTATCACCCACTTCTGAGCCAGCAGTCAGTAATCATCACCCACTTCCGGACCTATGTCTTATAAAGAAAGAGTCTAAATTTAATTAATTTATTTTTACGTCTACTTTTTCAGTTGTTTATATAAAAAAAGTAAACAGTAACACCCCATTTTTATTCAAAGGAAGGAGATTATTTCTTTCTTTAAACACCTGTTTTATCGCAGTTTATCTGTAAAGGTACTTTTTAAAGTTAGTAACAATAAAAACGTGTGGAAACGACATTCGTCAATACAACTTTGCAACGTATGTACATCATTGTAAAAACATGGTTTAAGCAGAAATTAATAAATAAAAATGTCGACCGATCCTATCTAGCTCAGAAATGCGTGGTCTTCTTACGTGTAATTTATATGCTGAAGTGCTCTCTTACTATAATGTTTACAACATTCATTTTTTAAAAATATCTTTAGACTTTAGATAGCCTTAGTTTTTAGGCTGTTTACATGTAACACCATGAGCATAGTAACATCGCATTTTTATTTTTCGATGCATAAGCAGAGGCTGAAGAATTCCACTAATATCAAAATAAGAAATGAGTTTTCCTAAACACTATGTGGCCCGGAAGTGCTGATTTTTTTTTCTTTTTACCGCCCACTTTTTCAGACTGTTACATGTGATCCTCTAAAATAATAGAATCTATTTAGAGTGACTTATCAACATATGCAGGGTTACAGTTTTATCGACTTTCATTATGTATTTTCTTTTAACTTAGGCTAAAAATTATCACGTGCTTTTTCTCAAAACTATCATATTTTATTGTCCAGAACATTGCTAGGATATATATATATATATATATATATATATATATATATATATATATATATATATATATATATATATATATATATATACGTTATGATGTTTTAAAAAGACTAAATATACATTCGGATTGTACACATTATAAGTTATTTCGACCATAACTAGGTCTTCTCGGATGTGTTTCCAATCACGATTCAAAAACCTACTGAGGTTTTTGAATCGTGATTGGAAACACATCCGAGGAGACCTAGTTAAGGTCGAAATAACTTATAATGTGTACAATCCGAATGTATATTTAGTCTTTTTAAACCTCATAACGTATTCATGCTCTGTTTGAACGGACATAGAGCTCTCTGATTCGGAATTCTATAAAAAATAATCAAACCTGAAAACTATATATATATATATATATATATATATATAGAGAGAGAGAGAGAGAGAGAGAGAGATCGATAACCTACCCAGTTCCTGTAAAGAGCGAAATTTAAAGGGTATATTCTACGTTGTTGTTTTTTTCTTCTTTTCGAACAATACTAATACTTCGGGTTTACTGCTGCTTCTGATAGATTTACTATCATGTCGTGAATAGATAGTTATACATCTCGATATACACAAATATTCCCAACAAAAATAACACATATAGATTGCAATAGAGATTTCCCATATGCTTACAGAAATATACATTTTTTTGTAAACATTCTTAAACAAATGAAAACTACGTTTACCTGTATAAATTGTAATCTTTTACTGATCAACACCTTTTAATTATATTCTATTCGTTGCGCTGGTGTTTCATTGAGCCACAATGTGTATTATCTCATTTTACAATCTTGTGTTACTGAGATCCACACGTGTCGTTGCCATCTTTGCCCTCAACCAAATTACAGAACACCAGCCATCTTTTTGGATGGAGGTTTTTTTTTCTGGATGAGGAAAAGACTCAGCCATCAGGTATAGGAATCAGAGATATAGAGAGAGAGTCATTTACACTTAAACACCTGCCAAAGTGTTAGAGAGAGAGAGAGAGAGAGAGAGAGAGAGAGAGAGAGAGAGAGAGAGAGAGAGACAGGCATTACACACTATTATGCTAGACTATTGCATTACTCGCTTTGCCATTCCTTTCATTAAGGTTTGGGGCGAGCATCTTCTTTCTGCTTTCACTCTCTTTCATGTCTGACTTGTAAAAGAGATCAACAGGCTCTCTGAGAGAACTGACGTCATATTTCAACGACCTTGCCCTAGATGGCACCCATTGATACATCAACCGTCAATTATTCTGCTAATATTTCGCGTTTAACTAATCTACCGTTTTAAAGCCTTCTTTATATAACGATTACAGTCAGCTGCTGCTAATACTTACGTTCGCTCGTATATATATCATGTTACCTCCCTTAGTGTTAGACGCAAAAGTATCGTTATAATTATATATATATATATATATATATATATATATATATATATATATATATATATATATATATGTATGTATTGAAACTAAAATACAGCGCGTTATATTACATTGGAGATTACTTCATAGATGTGTGTTCAATTTTTATTCTTCATCCTCTTTAGTTTGTTAATTTTCTTCTTTATATTTTTGTTTTCATTCAGCTTCCGTTTTATCTTTCCATCCGAACTTGTGTCATGAGGGCATTTCAATATTACATTGGTTTTCTTTCAAAAGGAAACAGCGACTGATTTTTTTCTGTTGTGTAGTATTTATTTACGTTATTTCTTTTTTTACTCTTTAAAATTTAAATAAAATAAAATAAAATGCGGTGGAAGAAAAACATCCAAATATATAAATAAATGAGGAGAACCAACCATATATTGCCGCAAAGCGCCGTAGAGTTCACTTCCGATTCTATAGCTAGAGATAGACAGATAGATAGACCAATGACGACTGAATAGCGTACACAGGAAACTAAGTCCCCCCTCAAACAAAAATAAAATACAAGAGAGTCTTAGATAATTCAAACATGACAAAGAAAATAAAGTTCGGAATAACCCCCGAAAGGTCACAAAGATTTGGCAGAAAAAAATGAAATAAAGACATTAAGTAAGGAAAGTTTTTAATGAAACGCCAAACGAAATTTCAGGAATAGATCAAAAGAATTTTGAAAAATACCTTTGCATGGCATCCTCTATATTTATCACCCTTCCTCATCAGTACACGAACACATAAACACACCCTCTCTCTCATACACACGCACCCCCCATATATATATATATATATATATATATATATATATATATATATATATTTAGATTTTTCACTTAGAAGATTGTTTATTCAGTGAAGACCGGGATTAGGCCAATAAAAATAAGCTCGATTATACTCGATTACAGGGTACAGAGCATTTATATGTGATTTTTTGAAGGCTTACTAAACCATTCCGTTCAGGAGATCATTCATCACCACAAAATACTCTTTCTTTGTTTATCTCGAATGGGATCAAGTCAGACCTAGAAAAAAGGTTCGCACGACGACATGCATTCCGGCCGGACATTTGTGTTGTGTTTTCTTCTGATGGAATAGATGTGGAATGCCCACACTATCAGTGGATTGGAACGGTAACTGGTGAACTGTGTTTTGACAGTTTTATTTTTGTTTGGGGGTGCTTTTTATCGTTGTGCCGCCCGACAAGAAAATGTATTCTCGCATATTGATCCTGTTTCTTTTGAATTCATTTGGGACTAATTATTTCCTGTTTTGCTTAGTAGCAACAATACTGCGAAAATCTTATGAGCTATTTCTTTAAGAATTTCTTAATTTTTTATTTTTATTTTCATTTTTCTCTTCTGTCCTCTTCTTAAGTGACCTCAATTAAGACAACAACACATTGTGTATTGTAAGTTGTTGAAACCCTCACTCCAGGTACTTAATTCCCCTGATGATCTGCCAAGACAGGGCCCTGCTTGGTAGTGAAACACGGGTAGGTAGAAAACTCTTTAATTTGGATATATATGATAAATAACAAACCTTGTAAAGAAAAAGTATTTTGTGGTGAGTAATGATCTCCCGAACGGAATGGTAAGCCTTCAAAAAATCACAGACACACACACACATATATATATATATATATATATATATATATATATATATATATATATATATATACATTGTTCGTGCGTATTTAGGAAGCGTTTTTTTTTAATTTACACAATCATTTTAAAACACAACATAATTCTACCGCTTTACTATCCATTTTTTACTAAAACAAAAAAACTACAAAAAATAAGATTATTATGAAACCAGTTACTAAATTGAAAAATAATTACCGTAAATGAAATTTATCCAGTGACGCTTATCGTGGTGTCCTGGAATTTAAATTATAAACGTTTTCTGGAACTTACCGGTTTGTTCTTTTGATGTCTAACAACTTTGATATATGGCATTCTCGGCTGCTGTTGAAATTCTCTTATTTTCTCTCTCTTTTCATTCCTTTGCTTTTGGTCGCCGTAAGATGATTCGGCTTAGATGTAAAAGTGCTAGGGATACATATAGAACATTCATTATTTTGTTTATTTTGAAATAAAAAAAATATTAGAAAAATAGCAAAAAAAATGTAAAATTTAGCAAGACAATTATATTCATCTATACTAGAATTTAGTGTGGCGTAATGTGTATCGATGCGAAATATATAATCGATGATCCGAGATCGAATCCAACCCCTCTTGCATTAATTGACAAATATTTCCTGCATGGAACATAGTCCAGAAGGCAAACTCCAACCTTTCACATGGGATCTTTGCTAAAGATGACATCGTACCGCCAAGCTGCATAAGCTAAAATTACACGGGAAAGTTATCTACAACGAATCTTATTTTATAATAGAAACAAATAGTAAAAAAAAAATCAAACGTACTAAACCATCAAAAAGTAGGTTTTAATTCGAGTGACTCAATTAGGTTTTCCATTTTTTGTGGATTCAATAAATTTAGTTAAAACTTTTAAATATAATATATTTTTATAGCGAAGTCATAGATGGCTATTACAATGAAAAAAAAATGAAACATATCGCTGTTAAGAACATTAGCAGTTCACAGGAGTATCAGATTATTTGTAACACCCACCATTTTATAAAGAGTTCTTACCTCGAAATATTTTACATTAGATCAGTGTGTACAAGTTGTGAATAAACAAGTAAAGTTTACAATATAAAAAGGTTAAAAAATCACTTCGTTTTTTTCCTTTCTCTCAACATCGACATAGTTTTATGTCTTGCATTGTGATAGTCTTCTTTGGCTATTCGATATAGATATGACACACAATAATGCAAGTAAACTACATCACATTATTATAACTAATACATGTATCTTATTGTCCTTTGTAAAGAGAGCAGTCATACGAAAACAAAATGGAACTACCATGAAAAAAGTTTTTCCCAGAACATCCTATATGTGTAACACAATATCGTGAACCTTCTTCCCAGCCACCTACTACATAGTCGTCTTCAAGTCTAATATAAAAGTTATCTTGGATAATAAAGTCCTCTAAGTATCTTCTGCCCATTCCACCCGTAGTTACCTATTCTCGCGTGACGGCGATAATTGTTTAACTGACAATCTATTTAACTCTTATCATCGAGTGGCCCTGAAACCTGGATAAGCGGTGACACACCAGTAAAAATAATAATTTAAAAGTTAGAGATATTTTTTAATAAACCACACAATCAATATAATACATATTTACAATATTTTCGAATCAGAAATAGAATAGTTTACAATTTTACATCGATAGGTCGATGAAAGTTTTTACTAATATTATAATATGCTTACTAATATAAATGCGCTATATTTTAGTGTTATATTTAAATAGGTATTATAAAAGAAATTAAATTGAAGGAACCATTGTTTACTGGGTTTCTAATTTCTATGGGTAAACGCTAAAAAACTTTGAATTTTCAAATAGGAATTTTACCTTTTTATGTTCCATAAACGCCCTACAAAATACCCCAAATGAACTGCAACTTGATAAATAGTTATTTAGTCATGTCTACTTCCTTAAATTTCAGAAAGAGTTGGGGGTATCTAGATTTTCAAGAAATGCTTTAACACTTTTTCATTGCCCCCTCTGAATAAACTAAATTACAATAACCCAATAATCTATGTTTACGCCTAACGGCTCTTTTCCAAAATTAGTAACAATCAGTTATTAGTTTAGGAGTGAATATTGTACACACACAGATATCAACATATACACATACCTAAATTATATATATATATATATATATATATATATATAATAATGGTAATAATCCAGGTGAAAAATATCCACAGGGTGGTAATCCAGAGAATTTAAACCGGGTTTATAAAAAGTGCTCAATATCAAAATAGAGCTTTATATATGATAATTTTATTTACACAGACATGTACAAAATCTGCGACACTGGCATGTCGATGTTATCGATCAACAGTTACTATAAACTGAGATCTCATCAGGCAGAGTTAGAATCCGATCTTAACCTCAGATCATATTTGGAGAGAATGAAGTGGAGGGGTAGAGAAAGAGAAGAAGAAGGAAAGAAATTTAACATTTCAAAAATTAAAGCCGTTAAAAAATTAAAATTAAAAATTAAAAATTAAAAAATCTAAAAATCTAAGGTCTAGAATCTGAAACAGACAGGGCAAATAAATAAATAAATAAATAAATAAATAAATAAAAAAATAAAAATATATGGTGGAAAGAGGAACAAATAATGATGAGGGGAGAGACACATAGAGGAAAAAAGAAAAAGAAAAAGAAAAAGAAAAAGAAAAAGAAAAAGAAGGAGAGAGAGAGAGGGCGTCTGTTGATTTAGATCGGGAGGGAAGGAGGGGGGTGGTAGGCATGCACGAATTAGGTGTCAAAAAACCGTCGAGTTTATAAATGTATTTTTCCAAGTGAACTGTAGTATGCGTGCGTGCAAACTGGGCTGATTGTTATATTGGTTGGGGCGGTGATAAAATGTGTCGCGGTTCTGGGTTTATATTGTCTTTATAATTTGTCTGGAGTTAATTTGAATAAATAAGTATATTCCTTAAATGTAACAGGAATAGTAGTAGTAGTAATAATAATAATAATAATAATAATAATAATAATAATAATAATAATAATAATAATAATAATAATAGATACCCCTAATGATTGAGGTGAAATAATGAAAATAATAATAAATGAAGTATAATAAAAATACTAAAAAATACCAAAAAATATTAAAAAATATAACTAAAAGAATAACTGGAAAATGCTGGCGTTATTAATTATTAATAATAATAGTAATAATAATAATAATAATAATAATAATAATAATAATAATAATAATAATAATAATAATAATAATAATAATAATAATGATAATAATAATAATAATAATGATAATAATAATAATAATAATAATAATAATAATAATAAAAATAATAATAGTGGTCAATAATATTTTAGAGTTTATAAAAATAATAGTTTAGGAAAGAAATAGAATAATTAAGGAATATTAGGAATCCTAGGGGGTAGTGATTATCATAATAATATTAGATAATGATAAGATAATGTTTGCCGATATTATGATATGGGTTAATGGTTGCAATAATGCTGATCATATAAAAATAGTGGTTTAACAGACAACAGTAATCAGAGTGGTAATCCCAGTAATCTTAACAATAGTAATGATGATAGTGAAAAATTATAGAAGTAGTCATAATGGTGGCAATAACAATAACTCTGCCTGATGAGATCTCAGTTTATAGTAACTGTTGATCGATAACATCGACATGCCAGTGTCGCAGATTTTGTACATGTCTGTGTAAATAAAATTATCATATATATATATATATATATATATATATATATATATATATATATATATATATATATACATTCAAGAGGTCTTTAGTAAGACAAGGAGAACTATGGTAAAGTTTACAATATAAAATTCAGAGATATACTACCTCTTTAAATATAACACTTAAATATAGCGCAGTTATATTAGTAAGCATATTATAATATTAGTAAGACTTTCATCGACCTATCGATGCCAACACATATGTGATAGGGAAAGACAGGGTATATTGTCCAAAAATACTGCAAGCGTAGAATCAGCTCAATGGTTAAACTATTAGATCAACCAGGGCTATTAAAAGATAGGCCTTATGTAAATATTTTTCCATTATCATTTATTTGCGCTCCAAGAATTGAAAATATCAACTGATGGTGAACGATCGTTTCCGAAACGATGTTTATTAATATCGGATCTTATCATCAACACAGGGAGTATACATCAATTTAAAAGGTAACAGACAGCATCAAGGCTATAGTGTTTAACACTCACAATTATAATTACAACTAAAAATAATGAAGGGAGTCTGGGTTAGGATACATTAAATCAATACATACCGGGTAAAAACACTATTTAGGGATTTAGGGATGTACAGTGGAATTCAGAGTGGGGAAAAACGTATTTTAAAAGGTTATTACTGATTAAGACATTTCTGATTCTTGGCCTTTTGTCTAAGATCAAAGTGTAGTATCTGTTCCGATAGATACAACACCCCATAAACTGGTATTGTATTGGCCTTCTGGGCTTGATTTACGCCGTGCTATGGGTCGGTCCTGTGCAGTTCTAGGAGGTCCAACCTCCCAGGCTTTGCCTTCCCTCTTTGGGGAGGAGTATGTTTATTTCTTACTACCTGAGGCGCCCCTACCGGGGAATGTCGACGTGGCTGCCCAGTCAATTTTTAATGGCCAGAGTGCTCACTTTCTCGGGTATTGGCTTTTCAAACCCCACTTTCCCGACCCGACTTTCGGTCACATCTTACTTGTGGGAGTAAGCATAAACTGGCCTTGTGCCTAACTTCACGGAGAAGAGGTAAATAAATACCGATTCAGATTGTTTATTATCAGTTTTAGAGTAATTGGTTATTATGGCTTTAGTATGATAGCGAATTTAAACTTAGTCCTTCTTATTCTCTTCTTTTGTTTGCTTCAGCATTCTGTTGTCAGATCACAAGCTTGGATGGGCAAAGCCATGCCAGCTTTGTGTCGTGTAGAGCAGCTATACTGTCTTCGCCGTTTTGTGGTCGATGCTTTAGACATGACTCCATAACGTGGTCAAATGTCTGTTCAGGGTAACAACAGTCGCAGAGAGACGAGTCACTATCACTTCATGGTCGCCGCGAACCGGCCGATACCGGTCTTGAGGTGGTTAAGTATTGTCTATAGCCGGCGTGTGAGAGCCATGTCTTGTAATTCGTCCGGCTCCTCCACGAATCTGTGCAGGCTTGATTTATCTGCTGCCTGCTATTCCTCCGTCCGGCCACGTTTGAGTCAGGTTCATTTTGTGCGAATGGTCGTCGTGACTTCAGGCGAGCTCGTGGAGGGGTCTCTGTAGCGAGCTTGTTGAGAAAGTGGTCTTCATCGATGGTGGCTTTCGGGACAGTGCAATGACAGGTGCTTCACGGCGCAGGGCTGGTGGTGCGATGCCGACAAGTATCAGTAGTTTGTTGACGGGCGTGGCGCGCAGGCAGCCAGTGACTGTGCGTAAGTTTGTGTTTATCGTTATGGCCAGCTTCTTTGTGAGAGAGCTCCTAATAAATTAGAAGTTATAAAGAAAGAAAATAAAAGTAAATTTAACAATTTATTAAACGATGGGAAAGTTAGTATTCATAAAAAAAATAATAGGATTAGGACTCAATATATAAAAAAAGGTGTAATTAAGATTTCCGGTTAAGACTAAAAGGCACTGTGGAAATTCAAAACTCAAGTATATAAAATACTTAGTATATCTGTAAATAGCTAAGGGAGAGACAAGACCAGTAATTATCTATACAGTAGCAACATTTTATCAATAGTAATAATGATAAAATAAGGAGTAATAATACTAAGATAATAACGTAAATAGTGGACATAATTTTAATGATTATACTAAACGTAACTATACTCAAAGATAATACCTTATTTAGGAATATTTATTCTATTATAATAGGCCCAAGAGTGCTTAATTCCGAACACGTTCGCTCTGGAAAAGGCAAACTCCTAATACCCAGAGCTTTAAAGTAGAATATTCTGCTAGAACTGATAGTTAAAGGCCTAAAAATGTAAAACTTGCTCTAAAAATACAAGGACGAGCTAGAATTATTTCACTATTATACCCAAACGTGTTTAATCTAAAAAAGGGAAAAAATAATTTAAAAAATTAAAAAAATAAACATTTATATGGCTATTAGAAAATATAAAATGCATAAGGCATATCAATAGAGAATACATAGCAAAAATATATACGTGTGTTTGAACATGAATACAGCACACACATACGCACATATATAGATATACAAACACCTATATATATATATATATATATATATATATATATATATATATATATATATATATATAGAGAGAGAGAGAGAGAGAGAGAGAGAGAGAGTAGAGACGTTTTTTTCCCCTGTACCTTCTCGGAGTATAGGAAAATAACCACATGCATCACAGGCTACTAAACTCACCACTATACTACATTAATTCACTCGAGCGTGTTTTAGTAATTGTTTGATTATTTTCTTCTATCTAACACTAAATATTACATTTGGTCCACAATCCACGTTCTCCGAAAAACCAACTCCATATAGGTGATAGCAAAAACTTTCCTCCCTAACAATTATGTATTGTCACTCTACTCATCGACACCGTGACCTAATACACACGGTTTAATTTTCACAAAACACTCGTTCTTATTTATTATTTGCCTGGTATTAATTTACTACATAATATAAAGCAATACGCAAAGACTTAATGACCGCTCCCGTTCACTCCGATGATTTTCCGCGAATATCAGATTACGTTATTTCTAATTCTAACTATGACTTCTACATTTATATTCATTCCGGAATTAAGCGAATAAAATTAACGAACACAGTTCCTGCAACATTTATTCATTCAACATGGCGGCTACAATTTCTTCATCGAATCGACATCCTATCTAATTCAATAAGCGCCAAGATACTGGTAGACCCCGATACATTTACATTTTCAAAATCATAAACTTTTAACACGCATATTATAGAAAACTTGCCCAAATCCAGTAATTTTCATCATCTACAAATGACATACACCGTGTCATTGCTGAATCTTAAAATAACACGCATGGCCATTATCAAGCTTAGCTTAATTGACCTATTTTCACATGCATTTTTAACTCGAAACGATGGCGCAGTCGTTAGGAAGGCAGGTTTCCTGAACACCAGTTTCAGCGTTCGATCCCTTTCTACTCTACCCCATTTTTCTTTTTCTTAAAAATTTTGTCAGTTTCAGCGTTCGATCCCATAGTACTCTACCACTTTTTTTTCTTTTAAATTCATAGCATTCGCCAACACGGTAGAGGGGAGAGAAGCAAAAATAGGCCGTTTTCTTTTTATATTCGACGTCATGCAATACTTCTCCCGTGCAACGCCGGGCTACGGGTTTCGCTAGTATACAATATTATGACAAATCTTTATAATCTATATCCACATACATATGTGTTTCATTCTTTTCCAAGAATCATAAATGTTAATGATGACTGTTTAGCCCTTCATACGATTCGAACCTGAGACCCAAGCCACCGTTTAACTTTTCCAGTCTAAACTCTTCTTTTAATGCGGTCCCCCCAACAGTCATAGCGAAAAAAGATATTTAAAGTATTTTTATCTCTCTACAATCAGACATATCCAGCAGACTGACATAATAGTGTTCAACACTCAAACGGAACATAGCGTTACGCATTCATTTTGCAACTTGTTTTGTATTCTCTTAAAATGGCCATCCTTGAATTAAGAGGTCTATAAACAATATTATGATGAATCTTTTGAATTAATATTCACATACCATGTGTTTTATCCTTTTCTAAGAATCATCAGTGTGGAGGAGGATTACTGTTTTGCCGGTCACACGATTCGAACCTTAGACCTTTTAATTCACCTTTCAAATTTTTACGTAAGTAAGTTCGAAAACGCATCAATGTGTTCGATTGTAGATTCTATAATTAATTATTTTTTGAAAAATACTATACATTACTACGTCTGTTGGGGGTATCCGGTATTCATATATCTGCCCATCTTGGATTTAGGATAACATCCGGCTGTTTTTTTTTGGCCAAAAAATAAACATACGAATATGTATATTATCCGAAATCTAGGAAAACAAAATATATGAAACCGGGGTACCATCAACAGACGCAGCAATGTTGTATAATATTTTAATAAGCTTATTATATATATATATATATATATATATATATATATATATATATTTATACATATATATATATATATATATATATATATATTTATACATATATATACATATATATATATATATATATATATATATATATATATATATATTAAAAGCTAGCGAGTTATCTGTTCAAAAATGTCGTAGAAGTTCAGTACTTTCGTATTTCTAATGTTTCTCTGAATTCAAAATGTGTCCTTTATAAAAATAACGCTGTATTAAAAAAACACACATATATTCTCAAAATGTTATTTTAAGTATAATATCACTTGCTGCAGTTAATTTACATTCAATTGTTATATATTTTATGATATTTTTAATATGTGAGGTAATTCTATCTGTAAGGGTGTGTCAATTTGTATAGGTCAGTCATTCTATCCTGAAGGACAATATCATTTTCAGACATTTTTTATTTGTTCGTATACTACATTTTACCTGGCCACATCCGATGTACATTTGTTTTTATCACAGTATATTGTAATACATACGTGCAAGAACCTGTGGCGCAACGGATATGAATTCTATGCTATAATCAGTTCTCAGTGACGTCTAGATTTAAGGGTTAATACGCAGGACGGGGGATACTAAGAATACAATGAGTACTTACTTAATGGTTCTACTCGGTCATTGCTGACTGGATTCTTGGCCTTTTGGCTAAGATCAAAGTGTAATATCTGTTCCGATGGATACTGCACCCCATAGACTGGTATTGTCTTAGCCTTCGGGGCTTGATTTACGCCTGTCTATGGGTCTGCCCTGTGCAGTTCTAGGAGGTCAACACTCCCAGGCTTCGCCTTCCCTCTTTGGGGAGGAGTAAGTTTATTGCTTACTGCCTGAGGTACCCCTACCGGGGAATGCCGACGGGTCTGCACAGGCAATTTTTAATGGCTAGAGTGCTCACATCTCGAGCGCTGGCTTTTCAAACCCCACTTTCCTGACCCGACCTGGGGTCACATCTTACTTGTGGGAGTAAGATAAACACTGGCCTTGTGCCTAACTCCTGGAGAGGAGTAAATCAATACTCTGTCATTGCTGACGTAACGAAAGAAAGCAATCCCCGTTTATTAAATAAAGGTTCCCGTTCGAAATTTCGTACAGATTCCGAACTTCGGCATAAAGATTCCCGAGTTCGACGACGCACCTGAAGAAGGTCAGGGCTGCATTGATCGAAATGTTGTGAGAATAATATCCAAAATTAAAACAGTAGCCCGAATAATCTAATTAATACAAATAAAGTATTCTGGTATATATGTTTTGTTCTATAGGATGAAAAATAGACTTTTATTGTAAAAACAGCTTATTAGGTGTGAATGCCCTCCCAAGATATATTTAACAAAGAACTACTTTGCAAAGTCATTTTACCCCCAGCACATCGGAAATCCAATCCATCAACTATTAACCCCCTCTTAAACACACCCTCCAAAATAATTGTGCATTAGTTATATACTGGTAGTGGCTCTGAGCAGGTTTTAAGTATAAACACCTCGAATAAAGTGTGTGTATATGTTTATATACACGTGTGTGTAAGTGTAAACTCCGACACTAATTAATTGATCATTATGAATTTTTGAACAGAGCTTCATAATGAGGGATGTATATGATTTACTGTTGTTTTATGCAACACATAAGACTGGAAGCTTTTCGTGAACATACGAGTATGTCTGGTGTTTATTAAAATGTCAGACATTAGACATTAATTCATTAACATACCAAAAAAGCCCGTTTCTTGGACAAATTAAGAGCGGCAAGAGAGGGTCACAGACATTCGAATATACAAATATGTTCAATTTGCATAAAATCTGATTCATTGTTTTGTTTTAAGCATACAGCAGATGCCCTGAATTTCAATCTATTCTTAATACATCTTAAACTTAAGCTGTAAATGTTAGACATTTTTCTGGAATAAATATACTTTTGTAGATTTTAATTAACAAAGAAAATAAGACTTCTAAACATAATCTCTCGAAGCATATACATCTTGATGTTAACCCTCTTCACACAGCGTTAGACTACAGTGGGCAACATATCAATATTGTCATCCAAATTAAGTGTGAGACGATTTTAGACGATGTGAGGCCACATGTCGTTGGAAACACCATCAACGGCGATTCACAGTAGTCGAGCTTCCTGTTGTTCAGCGTATTGTGTCCTGGAATAGAACCAGAGTATCATCGGCTGAACTTGATGAGGAGTTTTTTAGCTTTTGTAAGACACTCATTTAGACCTTGCGATGAGTTGTTTGCCTTTGTTACCTTTGTAAAAACGTCGTAGTTTTTAAAAAAAACTTGTGTGGCGTATGATTAGCTGCCAATACCTATATATATATATATATATATATATATATATAAATATATATAAAAAATATTTGTTGTTGTTTATTATCTATGTACGTATACGTTTCGTCCCTTTTCAATCAGGACTCATCAGCATAGAGATATGACTATTCACTACCGGTCGTACGATTCGAAACCCTGGATAACAAGTATTTTTCAACTTGCATCACACGTCGTTAACCGCACGCCCAATATTTGAATAGCCGATAAACAATGATAATTTAACACGTTTAAAGCGGCACGATATCCAGGCATTCTACTTCTATTAAAGAAGGAATGATGCATTATTAAGCAAGTGACGTCATGCTGTGTTTGTACTACCATTAAGAGTGCTCTACTTATTTTACGAGGAGCGACAAATATAAATATAAATATATATATATATTTATATATTATATTACAGAAATTCAAAATAAAATGGTACCCTCGGTTTCAAATCAACGAGTCTTCGAGTCTCGCCGATTATCATCAGTCATTGTTGTAACTCTTTTTTTTTGCGAAAATTGGAGATAAGACTTTACAAAAATGACTGATGATAATCGGCGGGACTAGAACTCTCGTCGATTTGAAACCGACGGTAACGTGTTGTTTTGACCTTCTTTAATATAATATATAAATAAATATTAGGCTCTTATTTAAATTTTAAATCTTGGAAAATCTTTATTTAATAATCGAGAACTATGCTGAATTTCTTCCCACTATTCTTACCAAGCCGTATATATATATATATATATATATATATATATATATATATATATATATATATATATATATATATATATATATATATATATATATATATATATATTTATAGCTAAGATAAGTGGGAAGAAATCCAGCAGAGATATCGATTATTAAATATGAAAACAATATAAGAGCGTAATATTATTTACATATCGTATTACAGAATAATTTATATTGTTCTAAACCTTTGTAACACAATATATATATATATATATATATATATATATATATATATATATATATATATTAGTACTTCATGTATCCACATAAAATATTATAAGGAGATATAATTTTTTATGTGTCAGTTTTCAGTATTTACTTCAACAGTGCTCGATACGTAAGTAGAGCTAGGTAGCAAGCAATGAAAATATATATGGCAATCAAGCTACATAGAGGCTCCCGTGTTTCATCCCCGGGGGGAATCGTCAGGCTAAATGTCATTTAGCCTGACGATTCCCCCCGGGGATGAAACACGGGAGCCTCTGAGTAGCTTGATTGCCATATATATTTTCATTGCTTACTATATATATATATATATATATATATATGATTGCATATACAATAGTGTGACTATGGTTTCAATACCATTGGTTTACAGGACCAGGGATCGCAATTTTGCTAGTTTACTGAAAATTTAGGACCATCTTTCGTCAAGAATTAACAGCACAACATAAAGTAAAACAGATATTAATAACATACGTATATTCAATCTACGCGTTTTTAAATAAACGTAGAATTATCAACAAGCGTGACATACAAATTAATATGCTATTTCAAACTTAAGTTTTACAGCCTAACGATAATTCTATTCTAAACCTAATCTTTAAAGATGAACGAAAATGCAATTTTACATTTATGTTTGACAAACGGTGGAACATACTATTTGAAACTTAAGCGTGACAGTCCGACAGGCGGACGGAACCTTTATTAAGATGTGTAGTTAAAAAATGATGAGTCTATTTAATCAGCGTGTGTAGTGATAAAATTACTTTTCAAAATTGATTCGTGACAGACAAACAGACATATCGAGAGATAACCGAGAGACATAGCGTTTTATTCAGATGTTTATATAGATCTAAAATAAGATGCGTCTATTCTATCTGCACGTTTTAATGATAAAAAGGCTATAACAAACTCAAGACTGACAGACCGACAAACTGAAGACTGACAGACCGACACACTGAAAGCTGACAGACCGACAAACTGAAAGCTGACAGACCGACAAACTGAAGACTGACAGACCGACAAACTGAAGACTGACAGACCGACACACTGAAGACTGACAGACCGACAAACTGAAAGCTGACAGACCGACAAACTGAAGACTGACACCCCGACAAACTGAAGACTGACAGACCGACACACTGAAGACTGACAGACCGACAAACTGAAGACTGACAGACCGACACACTGAAAGCTGACAGACCGACACACTAAAGACTGACAGACCGACAAACTGAAGACTGACAGACCGACACACTGAAGACTGACAGACCGACAAACTGAAGACTGACAGACCGACACACTGAAAGCTGACAGACCGACACACTGAAGACTGACAGACCGACAAACTGAAAGCTGACAGACCGACAAACTGAAGACTGACACCCCGACAAACTGAAGACTGACACCCCGACAAACTGAAGACTGACAGACCGACACACTGAAGACTGACAGACCGACAAACTGAAGACTGACAGACCGACACACTGAAAGCTGACAGACCGACACACTGAAGACTGACAGACCGACAAACTGAAGACTGACAGACCGACAAACTGAAGACTGACAGACCGACACACTGAAAGCTGACAGACCGACACACTGAAGACTGACAGACCGACAAACTGAAAGCTGACAGACCGACAAACTGAAGACTGACACCCCGACAAACTGAAGACTGACAGACCGACACACTGAAGACTGACAGACCGACAAACTGAAGATTGACAGACCGACACACTGAAAGCTGACAGACCGACACACTGAAGACTGACAGACCGACACACTGAAGACTGACAGACCGACAAACTGAAGACTGACAGACCGACACACTGAAAGCTGACAGACCGACAAACTGAAGACTGACAGACCGACACACTGAAGACTGACAGACCGACAAACTGAAGACTGACAGACCGACACACTGAAGACTGACAGACCGACAAACTGAAGACTGACAGACCGACACACTGAAAGCTGACAGACCGACACACTGAAGACTGACAGACCGACAAACTGAAAGCTGACAGACCGACACACTGAAGACTGACAGACCGACACACTGAAGACTGACAGACCGACAAACTGAAGACTGACAGACCGACACACTGAAAGCTGACAGACCGACACACTGAAGACTGACAGACCGACAAACTGAAAGCTGACAGACCGACACACTGAAGACTGACAGACCGACAAACTGAAAGCTGACAGACCGACACACTGAAGACTGACAGACCGACAAACTGAAGACTGACAGCCCGACAAATAGAACGCCCGACGCATCTTACATCAAGAGTGGAATGAAAAAAAGAGAGAGGGATAAAAAATGAATGAATGCATAAAAATCGACAAGAAATGAAAAAGAAATAAAAACAAGAATGAATAATCCATACTAAAAAAAAGAGCGCTCCCACCCAAAAAAAAAAACAACGTCACCTCATAAAAAGAGCACCCCAGCCAAAGGAAGAACAGCTACCCCCACCCCCCAAAAAATATAAACGAGAAAGAACACAACGCCATGAGTGAGAAAGTCTAATAAACAATCACTGTGTGTTAAATGCTTCCAGGAGAAAACAAATATGGATGACAAAAAGAATGACGAGACCGTCATTTTGAAATATACATAAAGACACGATGGCGACAAACTTGCAACATTTTTTGTATTGTGTGAATCATTGAATGCATATTGGAAGACAGGGCGATTGACAGATGGACAGACCTAAATATAGAGACAATGACATCCACTCACCCACCCACACACACATCCACACACACTCATAAATATATATATATATATATATATATATATATATATATATATATATATATATATATATATATATATATATATTCATATACATAAACTATACTTATATATATATATTTATATACATAAACTATACTTATATATAAATGTATATATATATATATGTATAGAAAACACATCTATGTATATGACAATATACATACATATATATGTATGTATATGACAAATACATATGTATGTATAAGACAAATACAAGAATGTATATGTATGAATACAGAACAAATGTGTGTATATTTATACAGACATATATATATATATATATATATATATACATACATAAAATATATAATTATATTATATATATATATATATATATATATATATATATTATATATATATATATATATATATTCACATTGCTACTTCGACCTAAAGGGAGACGGTAAATTCCGATTCATATACATAGGAATATCCTAAATTGGAGGATGTTTGCTCGCATTACATTGGAACTTCTACATGTTAGTAAAGTCAGGGAAACAGTAAGAATGAAGAACATTCTTAAGGTTAGCGCTTCGAGTAAATAAGCTATTACAGTAGAAAGCTCTCTGACATCTGGGAACCTCAAGAGTGAAGGGGTGGGATTTAGCTGATAATCTGGTTGTTAGGGATATTTACGCTGTAGGGCTTT
>OY744546.1:43197392-43207392 GCA_963556195.1 Sepiola atlantica
ATATATATATATATATATATATATATATATATAGTTTCAGTGATAAATAAACAATGTAATTGTCCTAGGAAAGTATATAAATAATTGTTTTTTCATTTACAGAGACATCACCATATTTTGTTAGCAACATCTAACTTTTTTGTTGCGCAAAATAAGGCCTGCTATTCAAATATATCGATTTATTTATTCAACCAATCAGAAAACATGTACGAAAAGTGATTTATCAATCGCAGAAAAAACCCTTTAAATCATAGCGAAATTTTGAATTTACTTCGTAATCCTAAAAACAAAACTCAGACAACAAATAAATGGTTAGCTGATCGTAATCAGCAGTGTAGTAAGCGCACACCAAATACTGTACCAGCATCACAAACGCTTCTATAAGCAAGTTGTGGTAGAATATACATACAATGACATACGCGCAAACTCACACACTTCAAAGACCGGAGTAAAAACCTGCGACCCTGCATCAATAATGATAGCTAATGCCAACAAGGAAGATATGATGCAGACACGACAATCCAGAGGTACGATCTTTATGGGCTATCTGCATAAGTCTGATTGGCTCAACAACAACATTGTTTTAATGAATGACGTCACAAATAGATTATCTCATCTACGGCGCACGAGGACATGAAAACAATATAACATTATAGATCGATACAGTTTTAGTAGTATACATGAACTCAGACCTTTGTTTAAGTAAAACATCTCTTTCCCGTCCCTCTCTTTGTTTAATGAATGATGCCATCAGACTTGCATGTACATCTTGTCGCGGTCTGTTCCGCTATGTTTGTTTACTTTTGGATCAGATGCCATCTTTGATAAAGATGACAGCAGCAGCAGTTTCTTAACCCCTTGCATGCTACGTAAGACGGAAAACTACGGGCTGCTGCCTGTGATTGCCGTCGCGGATGCTCTTAATAACTCGTCGTCTGGCAATGGAAAAATACTGGGTTTCACCGAAAATTCTAGAAGAAATATCATAACAAACAGTTTCACCCGTATCTTCTAACTTTTTGGATAAAAGGATTAAAAATATAATTTTTGGGGATAGCAAATTATATCACTTATAAAGTCCAGCAACTTCTGGACTGGATTGGGCGACGAATGATTCCCACATGAATTATTTGTCGTAATCAATACATTCAGTAAAACCAGCGACTGTCATGGCACACTCTCTCCATGTATTCGCCAGCTGTTCACTCAAAAAATGTATTCAGCCGGGGGGTTAGGACACCCCCACATCCGACTGGGTGGACCGACACTGCTCCATCCCCTGAACTCCAGCCTGCCTCTCCAGTCTCCTGTACCTGCTGCGACCACAGCACCTGCACCATCTCACTAGGCACCTGCTGCACTAGCAAGCCATAGCAGACTCCAGCTCTCTGCAACACTCCCCGGCAAACTCCAACGACTACCCCGGCACTCTGCAACACGACACTATCCGGCAAGCTCCAACGTCTACCCCGGTAGGCACAGAACTCTCCAGCTGCCCCGGCGCTCTGCAGCACACTCCGTTGTCCTGCCTGCTCATCAGCCCAGCATCGAGTTCTCCAGCTTCTTTTTCCAGGACCAATGACGTCATTCTAGCCTTTCCTGCTTCCAGGGACGCCACCCTGTTATTTTTACTTTTCCTTCTCACCAGTTATTACCTCTTATGGTAAATAAACGCCTCTTCTTTTTAAAACTGTTAATCTGCGTTTGTCCTCGCTTCTTTGCCATTGTCGTAATTTGCCTGTGCGCACTTTCTTAGTTGCACAAACACCTACCGCAACAATCTCCAATTCTGTTTGAATAGATGACGTCAACATTTTGTGATACAATTCTTTATATTAAAATGCATGGATTTAATCTGTAATTAGGTATATATCTGAAACCGAAACTACTTTACGACTGACGTTAAAATTTGTACGCTTTTTCTTTGAAACTACTTGATTCGCAATTCAAATCTCGCTGACCAGAATAAACGATTAACAAAATTATATTTGCTGAAAAATTCGTATCATGCAATTTCGTAATGAATACGTAATAAATACGCTCTTTCTAAAATCCCAATGCAGTGGACAAAGTATATTTGTGTAGCTTGTTTAAGTAATATTCTGAATTTCTTTACAAACATACATACACAGAATCTACATTATAGATTTAATATAGAGATCACAACATAATTTGGTCGTTAAAAATCAGTAAAACATGTGACCATTTGCTGAAGGGGAATCGAGTAAAATATACAAGAATTTGTAAAAAGAAATATTGAGAAATTAAGTTACTATTATTACTACTATATAATTAATATTAACATTATTATTAGTAGTAGTAGTAGCAGCAGACGCAGTAGTAGTAGTAGTAGTAGTAGTAGTAGTAGTGTTTGTTGTTGTATCCGGTAGTTCAAAGAGGTCTATATAACTGCTGGCTTAAAATGTGTTTGTATTGTGCCGAAAATCCCGTCTCACCCGGAAATCGATAAATCGAACAGATGCAGATGATTTCAAAATGGAGGGGAAAAGAAATACTCAGATCTACGTTTTTTTCAGATACACAATGGGTATTCCCTAAATGCACAGAAAGTGTAATACAGTCCCGTCTCCCAGCACCGCCTCTCTCTCTCTCTATATATATATACACATCCATATATATATATATATATATATATATATATATATATATATATATATATATATATATATATATATATCTTTATTTATTTCATACAATCTTTAGGGTTGATGTAAATCTCACTGTAAACACTGAATATAGCATTTGTCTATGGTTTATAGTATTTATATAAATATTGTTTCTTGTTACCGGAAAAATTTCAGAAAAAAAGCATGAATCGCGCGCCCGTCTAAAAAAGTTGAAAAGATGTGATACGGCGAAATATTTTCTGTCGATATATATATATATATATATATATATATATATATATATATGGGTGTGTGTATGTGTGTGTGCGCACGCGCGTGTGTGTATATATATTGAAACTATAATTCTTAAAACAAATATTCAAACAGTTCTTTTACCTGTACATATTTTTCTGAAAAAAGCCAACCTGATCGAATATAATTTTACATTCTTATAAAATTTGAAGGGTGAATTTCTGTCTTTTTATCTCTCTCTCTCTCTCTCTCTCTCTCTCTCTCTCTCTCTCTCTCTATATATATATATATATATATATATATATATATATATATATATATATATATATATATACACCAAGTTTAGTGCCGTTAGGGAGCAATTGTTTGACGGTACGTCTCGTGGTGTTCTTATAAATTCTGAAAATCATAAGAAACATTGACGATTGTCTCTAGGGGTTAGAACATGCGATTTGAATTGTAACTTTACGGATTATATCAGTAATATAAATTTAATTCATAACATTGAAAACTTGACGAAAACTATTAGTCTCATGTAACATACAAACACACACACACACCCATATATATATATATATATATATATATATATATATATATATATATATATATATATATATATATATAGGTTTCATACCCGAAACATTTAAGACAAATAACACAATTTTTTTGCATCTAATCAATGGTTTTCAAGGTCTTTTTGCTTAATTTTGAAATAAAAAAGATGCTTAAATAACTTTCCGAATTCTAATTTTACATAACTGAAGGCCACGTGCTCAAGTTCTGATTAAGGGGGTATACACACCTTTTCATTATGAAAAAGAACACGAAAACATCAAGTGTGTTTACGGACTTTACTAACAAGACCAGAAGGTTACCTTTTTTACAGTCATGACACGCTTTATCATCTCTGAAAATACGTTTTTACCCAAAAAATGTAAGACAATAGTATAAGAATGTATATTAATAGTTAATTCACGTAAATTAAAGTACGTTTATGTACATAAATTATTAATCTAATCTATATATATGAAGTGACAACTTTTCCCCATGTACGTTTGGTGATAGTAAGAAAATAACCACATGCATCATAGGCTACTAAACTCACCACTTTATTCAGCTTATTCACTTGAGTTTATTTGAAAAAAATTATGATTATTTTATCCATCTACCAATAATGTTTACTTTTAGACAACTATCACAGACTCTCCCCAAAACATACTCTTAATAGTTTCTTACTAACACTCTCCCTTCATGACCGGGCACAAATAAACAATGGATTCTTAAAAAAACGTAACCGTTATTCATTTTCCGTTAATTTAATACATACTACAATACATTACACAGAACTTTAATAGGCGCTCCTTCATATTCCACTGACATTCGAATATATCGGATTACATTTTGTCTTACTATCACGTATAGACTTTATCCTGAATGATGATACTAATTCCATTGAAGAACGTTTCATCAGTTTCTCTACGAACCTTCCATTAAAAACTAACAGACAACACAAGTTCATTGTTTTACTTTTTGCAAATATCTAACATTAATCCAACATTTATGTTTTTATTTTCATGTTAGGTATTCTTCTTTTTATTTTTAATGGTAATTATTATTTAACCGTAGCCGTTTTCTTTTCTTCTTTAGATTGAGATGTACCTATTATAACCGTCCATCATATCTCCCCCTCTTTCTACCTCCTTTCTTTCTCCCCCTCTCTTCATTCGTAACAATTTATTAAAACACGTGTTTACATTTTCGCCGACTTAAATAATCGCAGCACGCAACAATACCTGCAAAGCAATACACATTAAACAGAAACGTGCAATTTTTCTAGTCACATTCGATTTAAATTAGCATTCGTCGATGTATTTAAGTATATTTTCATCATAGTTATACGTCGGTTACGAATAACGTTCTTTTGTTTAATTCACGACATTGAAAAGGCTTTGAAAGAAATTCCGAACACGTATTATTTCAAATCATTATTTCTATCTACAGGTTAGGGTTAGGGTTCCTAATACCGAACATTATTAAAATGTATTTCATAACTTTTTTTACATATTTCTTCGACGCTAAAACTGCTACTGATATTCCAAAAGTATATTAATTTCTACTTTTCTAAATATACTTGAACTTAAAGTGCAGTATAAGTTACTTTGTTTTTTCTTTTCTCTCTCAATGAAGGAGAAATCTTTTTAGACTGCGGCAACCTTTTATTACTTTCCATCTATTTAAGTATTTGTTAATTTTAGAAGAAATCATTCTAGGTTGTGACATTTTTTCCCCGGGGAGATGAATGTTCAACCTATTAAATATCACTATTGCATACCTCACCCCGAGGTAGTTGATTTTAATTTTTCCGAATAAACCGCTACTTACAATCGTAGAGGGATGTGGGCGGGTCACACAAAACATAGAGACATCTATTTTGTTTGATTAACAACATCGATAAATCCTACTTTAATCACTTAAATTGCAGGGTTGTTTTACACTACTTTTAGAGGAATTAATACTCTAATACTTATATTTTTAAAAATTTAATCTATATCCATCTCTGCCAACGCCGGGGCACGAGTCCTGCTTCGATATATAAGATAAAACAATGGCACGTCCAATCACTGAATGCAATATTCTACATATTCTCAACGGCTTGGGAAGTGGGAAACTACTACAAGAACAACACTATTCAATCGTTAGTAAAACACTAACGGAATTATATATATATATATATATATATATATATATATATATATATATATATATATATATATATATAGTGTGTGTGTGTGCATTTAGGCAGCATTTTGTCATTTATACAAACATTTTGAAAAATAAAAAAATATATATATGTAACAGCACTTCGCTGGATACTCCACCAGACTAGATGAATTCTTGTTCTGGGCTTCTGTAAGACCCAAGACCCCAAGAAAGATATACTATAACATAGTAAACGGGTCAATTTACGAGAGGAAAATTGATATTCTTAACTTCTTTACTGATTCAACGTTTGAGAGGTAAAGGAGAAAATTAATAGAATATTCGAATATATATGTATCTTATATAGAGATAAAGTGTTAGCCCCAGGAAGGGACCCTTTGAATTCTGAGAACTTCGACTTAACTAAAATGCAACAATATAGGTGTGTGTATTTGATTCACTCCTAAACCTATTAATCACTCATGCGAAATTAGAGAATATCTATTATAGCAATACGATGAGTAATTTATTTTACTTTTATTTACTTCAAACACTGCACATTGCCACTGAGGCGTAAAGGGCTACGGTGGATTAGGGGCCAGATGTATAGGTAGAATAATATGTGAGTACTTGTGCAGCGAGGTATTTGTTCCCGTTATATTTACATTTTTTCTATATTGGTCCGTCAGGGAAACAGGAAGCGTATAGAGGATTCAAAAGCCTAAAACTTCTAGGAAATAAGCTATAAAAGTAGAAAGCCTTCTGCCACTTGGAGACATGATATTTTGCTGATTATCGGGTTGGCCAGGGGTATATACATCGAGCAAGCACCAGCTTAGAATGTTCATCGGAGCACATTCCATTCAAGTATTTGTAAAACAAGAACTAGGATGCACAACTTCGGCGATAGGACAGGGGTTGGAGCTTTGAAGCAAGTGTAGGACCTTTTAGATTATAGGCTCTTTTTTACCGTGTCTAATAGGTAGAGATAAGGAGTTGATGCACCAGTCTAGATGTGACAACAATACTTCATGCATGGGAGAATGTTTGCTTTGTAGAGATAAAGGATACGGTTAGGTGTAAGAAGTTTACCAGCAAGGTAGAGGAATCCTACTTTCTCTACAGCAGCCTTGATAGTTTATTATATGTTTTTTTTCATATTCAATTTTGAATGTTAGGCCAATGAGTTTAAATTATAGACTCTCGAATAGGGTGCTATTAGTCAAGGCGATCGATGGTTAGTCAGGTTTCTCATGATTGTTAGTGAAAATGAGTGTTGTCTTATCATCATTAAATGTTACCATGCATTTGTGTGCCCATTCCACTACAGACTGGAGGTCATTTTCTAAGGATTCAGCCACTGATTTGGATATATGTGCGTTCATTCTAGCCACATTTCAATAAATTTGGACACATTATAACCTTTAAGTACATTTTATTATTTCGGGGGTATTTTTCTCAAACTCGTTACCCCCCCCCCCCCAAAAAAAAAACATTTGAAATAAGCGAGATACATAAATATAATAGAAAAAAAATTACTCTACCTCAAATTTTAATTTATAATCTAATATATAAAGTAGAGACGATTTTTCCCCTGTACCTTCTCGGAGTATAGGAAAATAAGCACATGCATCACAGGCTACTAAACTCACCACTATATTACACTTATTCACTCGAGCGTGTTTTAGTAAATTTGTTATCATTTTTTCTACCATCAACGTCTCTCCAAAAAATCAACTCCATATAGATGGTAGCAAAAACTTTTCTCTTTAACAATTCTGTACTGTCACTCTACTCATCGACACCGGGAACTAATGCACAGTTAAATTTTCACAAAACACCCGTTCTTATTTATTATTTGCCTGGTATTAATTTACTACATGATATAAAGCAATATGCAAAGACTTAATGACCGCTCCCATTCACTCCGATGATTTTCCGCGAATATCAGATTACGTTATTTCTAATTCTAACTATGACTTCTACATTTATATTCATTCCGGAATTAAGCGAATAAAATTAAGGAACACAGTTCCTGCAACATTTATTCATTCAACATGGCGGCTACAATTTCTTGATCGAATCGACATCCTATTTAATTCAATAAGCCCCAAGATACTGATAGACCCCGATACATTTACATTTATAAAATCATACACCTTTAACACGCATATTATAGAAAACTTGCCCAAATCACGTAATTTTCAGAAACTTGAAATTTCCTAAACCGTGTCATTGCTGAATCTTAACATAACACGCATGCCCATAATAAAGCTTAGCTTAATTGACCTATTTTCAAATATATTTTTAACTCGAAACCGTGGCGCAGTCGTTAGGAAGGCAGGTTTCATGATCGCCAGTTTCAGCGTTCAATCCCATCCCATTCTACTCTACCGCTTTCTTTTTTTTTTAATTCATAACATTCGCTAACACGGTAGAGGGGAGGGGGAGAACCAACAATCGGCCGTTTCTTTTGTTATTCGACGTCATGCAATAGGTAGTACTTTCTTCCGCGTAACGCCTGGCGACGGGTTCCGCTACGCTCACGTGTGATGGTCAATAATATGCATGTTCGCGATAAGATTAAACTAGAGAACTTATTATTATTAATTTTGAGATACGTATGCAAGGCAACACGATTAATAACGTACACACACATTTTTTGCAAACTTTACAGTTAAGAGATGTGCTCTCGAGCCCCATTCCCTAAAAATATTTAAAAAAAGAAAATATATTGTTTCCTACCATCGGACAGAGAATTATAAAAACACAAATACTGATGATGACACGCCATGTGCAAATATGTAATCCAATGTATATCAATTCAATGTTTAGTTCCTATCTTCGCACGTAATGATGGGGCTTGCAAATTCATAATTCACTGAATATTCCACCACTATTTCCTTTCCTTCATACTAAAGTAGAATAAAACAAGTAGAAGTTATTTGTGGTATTCTGTATTTATCCCCAGCACCGCGGACTAAATACCTGTTTTATTTACTGATATTACATACAAAAACATTAACCTCAACCCAAAACGTAGCATAACACAGAACACACACACACACACACCCTTCAAAGTACAAAGCAAGCGTCCGAGTAAGTTTGTTGAGTACTTTAGATTGTCTTGATGTTTATAGCCTGCTGCATTCGGTATGATTATACCTTAATTTCTCCGTATTACGTGCTAATTTTGTATGGCGTAGATGATAGAGCAGAAGCAAGCGGAGTCCAAATTGATTCAGTGAACCCGGTTCGCGTTTTGTGTCCGCCTGAAATTATCCCCCTCTACACTAATGAGAGCATAAACTCGAAACGACGTCGTCTAAAGATAAATAAATATATATATATATATATATATATATATATATATATATATATATATATATATATGTTTTATAATTTCAAGTATATATACATTTAATATTATAAGGTAATATAATATATTACGCATATATGTATTTTCAATATTTTCAACAGTGCTAAATATGTGAGTAGAGGTTAATAGTGGTATGTAAAGGGTGTTTATGGCAAGTGATCTACAAAGAAATGTTTATGTTTAATTCCCGAAGGAAATACACAGGCTTAATGTATGTTTTGCGATTGTTTTGGCCTTTTGGCTAAGATCAAAGTGTAGTATCTGTTTCAATAGATACTGCACCCCATAGACTGGTATTGTCTTGGCCTTCGGGGCTTGATTTACACCGGTCTATGAGTCTGTCCTGTGCAGTTCTAGGAGGTCCACCCTCCCAGGCTTCGCCTCCCCTCTTTGGGGAGGAGTAAGTTTATTACTTACTGCCTGAGGCGCCCCTACCGGGGAATGCCGACGGGGGCTGCCCAGGCAATTTTGAAACCCCACTTTCCCGACCCGACCTTGGGGCACATCTTACTTGTGGGAGTAAGATAAAAACTGGCCTTGTGCCTAACTCCTGGAGAGGCGTAAATCAATACTCTATGTATATGCCCAATCGAGTTCGATTGTTATACAGGGTGGGCCAAAATAAGGGTCCTATCTTTAAATTTGAATAACTTGAATTTGAATAACTTCCACAAAATAAAAGTTAAACTCACCAAACTTTATGTGTGTGTAGACTGACCCTTCCGAGATTTTTTGAAATAAACAAAACAAATTTTAGCCGAAAAACACTTCTTAAAACTTACAAAAACTAAAGTATTGTTTTTTACACTGTTTTGAGTTTTTTAAGCAAAAATAATGTTTTCTAAATGAGGGTACGTTCCTTAGGGCTAATACGGCTCATGCTTGCTTCTGAAGGGGTCCTTTACTTATTCTAAAAAAAAAATAAAAAAAATCAATAAATAAAAAAGTTATGAATTTTTAAAAATAGGACCCTTATTTTTGCCCACCCTGTATTATCCGCTCTCGGGCTATCATGGACAGTGTTTCAAAATTCATAATG
>OY744546.1:43222392-43254892 GCA_963556195.1 Sepiola atlantica
CTGTTTCGCTGTATTACAGCTCTTCAGTGCCTCAAGCCGGGATTAAAACTCAACCGTCGGGCTGACAGTCGGCGTTTCTACGCTATCATATGACACTGACTGTGTATATATAAGTAACGTTTACCGTATGTGTTTATGTATGCCGTGGAATCAAACTTAAACGGCTGAGCTATAATAATGGTTTAATAACTCCTACCGCTGCAATTCCTTCTTACACTTTTCTTTTATCAACTCAACTTCTCCCACTGCTACCATCTATTTGTAGCTCATAATTTATATTTTCATAAGCGTTTTTAAGCTTTTCTCCGATCACTATCAATGTTTCAAATATCTGGTAATGTGTGTGTTATTTTCATCCGACCAATTATCTTGAGGAAGTCGTAATGAACACATAAGTACTATTCTTGTTTCAGTTATATATATATATATATATATATATATATATATATATATATATATATATATATATATATATAAAGTGGTGTACTAAAAGCGAACTTTTAGGAAAAGTGAAACCTATTGTGAAGAGTATATAGCTCAATATCCAGGATAGAGCGACTTCCTCTGATGATAAGATTTTGATCTTTGAAAAGCCTGGCTTAAGGAAAATTTAACTTGAATAAATTGCCTTTTTTCGGAATATACCTTGCTCTGAGCAATTGAATTGAATTATGATTTGACTTTTGCTTCTCTAATTCCTTTCCATTCTTCTTCACTATATATATATATATATATATATATATATATATATATATATATATATATAATGAAAAGTCACACTTATGCGTTGATAAAATGGCAATAATAAGGAAAATATTTTGAAAACACACATATAGAAAAACCTGGACAACGCCGGTCTTTATTATTTTTTAAATAAATGATATATTTACTTTAAAAACTTGAACACTTTCGGTGTATACACTCTTGTCAAAAGTATAAGCATTTTTTTTCCTCTTCTTTTTTCGTTTAACCTTCTTGTTTGAGACATATTTATCGCAGTCAAGTTGGAATTCGTTTTGATGTTATCGTCGATTAATGTTGATATGCCGGTGTGTGTAGCACGCGGTTACATGAATAGGGTAGAATAAAATGTCACACATGGAAGCGTTGATGAAATGGCAATAATAAGGAGACGTAGTCTATTAGTTTCTGTATATGTAAATCCGTTGAAAATTTAGTGTTTATAGAAAGTACTCAATAACAAGTAGAACTGTTTTTAAGTATAAATTTGTATTCATACCCACATTATTGATTACATATGTGCACACTTCCTTGTCTTTTTTGGTCTGAAGAGGTTCACTCTCTGTGAAGAGTACAACCGAAACATGTATGCACATATGCAACAAACAATGTTCATATAAATAAAAAAATATACTATATATATGAAGAGTTCGAATGCAAAACGCGATAAACGCCATTTTCAAAATCACGAAACTCTCCCTACAAAAAGTGTTGCATTTGAACACTCGATGACACCCCACAACTATGTGTTACATAATATGATACCAAATAATTTATTTTTGATTTCAATTAAAATCAGCTTTCATTCGAAGTCTAGATTTAATATATTCGTGTTTGTATTGTTTAAAGTCTCAATTTAAACGAATTGGATTTATCGGGTTTTGCGTTCGAACTCTTCATATATATATATATATATATATATATATATATATACGACGCCTCGATAAGTTTCGACACAACATTGATATCCACTGTAAGTGTCTCTACGTGGTGAGTCTATAAGGAAGCAAGGGTTGCATTATCCGATACCGCATCTCTCACAAACCGATATAACTTAAGTCCAATGGACATGAAAGTTCCATGATGACTAGAAACATTGCAGAAATAAGCATCGGATTACTTGTATTATTTCAGAATTTTCCTTCTCCTAGACGTGTTGCACGAAACATTCTTGATGCTGTAGTCTAACCTCGTATTTTTCAAGAGTATTAGTGCGTAACTAACCAAAATAGATCCGATAGGATTTGAACTCTGCAGTGCGTTTCATAAGTCATGACGGTATCTAGTAGGTCAAACCGTCAGCCCGACAATTTCAACATCAATCGTGACTTGACAAAAGCGATCAACGTCCACAGAAATGACCCACTCATGAAACCAACTCAACTGTTTATACCAATTACTTTGATATTATTTTCTATGTCTTCTATTTTTAATCTAGCCTCTGACGGAGCCGATCGAGCACAGCGTGTTCAATCTCTGAGCAAAACATGTAATCGCTCATTTTCAGCCTTCTGTCATTCTTACTCTTTGGATGCTCAGGTATGCGTATATATTCGCCAATCTTTTCCATCTCCATCTCTACCCCTCACTCTCTATCTATATATCTTTCTCTACCCTGTTTTCCAAATCTTGTTACTTGTCATGTATTTGCCTTAAGTCGCATCGAATGAAAAGAATTCAGGCGGAGAGAGAAAAGAGACATTCGCCATCTTCCTTGTTCCACAGCTTTGTCACATCTCGTCTTATCTCGTCTAATCTCGTATCATCTCGTCTCCGGTGTTTGAATCCGCTAAATCCAAAATGGCAAAGTCTTAAGTCTTGATCCTTTTAATATTTGTGTAATCCAGTAAGCGTGGAAATTCCTTTTTGAAACAATAAAACAGACCTTACGCTCACATACGCCATCACCCTTAAAAGCATGTACACACACAGATTGCCACACGCTAACACACAAAGGCTTGCAGACAAAAATACACGTGTACGCATGTCGTTCAATCTGCGAGATATGCTGATATACGCATGCACATGTCAATGCGAAACGAAAGAATAATCAACTTATATGTTCGGATTTATTCGCCAATACGAAGTAAAGAAATGTATATATATATATATATATATATATATTTATATATATATATATATATATATATATATATATATATATATATATATATATATATGTGTGTGTGTATATATATTAGTCAAATACCTGTCAAAGACTGGATATCAGGATAAATATATCATTAGTTTTAAAGCCTTTTCTTTTTATTGAGAGTTATGATACCCTCCTAAACGGTACAAAAAAGTAAAAGAATGTGTCCACGTGACTCACCCTGTTTCCTGTAATATATATGCCAAATTTCATAATGATTAGTTAAAATAACAAATATATTGTGAAGCACACGCGCGCACCGATTCTTTAAAAGTATGTTTCTTGATATAAATATAAATTTGATATAAAAAAAAACTGTTTTTTACTGCTAATTGTTTTGTATGAAACTTATTTTAAATGTTTTTTTTTGCGGGGGGGGGTGCGAGTTTGGGTTGACACACCCAATAACATTGTAAGTTTATTAAAAAAAATAATGTTCTAATGTTACAGTTTTTTCGAGAATATATATTAAAAAAAATATAATCATTAGTTCATTAGTATATAGGTTTATACTATAGAACGATATATATATATATATATATATATATATATATATATATATATATATATATATATATATATATGAAGCAATCCAACAAAAGATATAAGCGTCAACTAATATCTTATAATTAGTGAAACATCCGGATAAAAAACTGAAGCTCAATATACTGGATAGAGCATTAATATTATAATATAAATTTTTATATATATTTTTCGCTCTTCTGGCTAGATGTGATGGGAGTCCGTCTTATTTTGCTCAATTCGGATTTAGCGGGTTTTCTAATTAAACAACGAATTTGGATTTGATTAGAGTTGCACATGTTGGGATCTCGGAACTTTGATTGGACTTTTTGTATTATTTTGATTGATTTATTTATCATTAACATTGAATATGGACACATTTCGCGACTGGATAACTTTGCCGGCCCCTTCAATTTCACATATTTGGACTGCTGTTTGTATCTTGGAGTAATGTCCTTCCTGATTATGCTTCTCAACTTGTATGACCTGGATGGACTGTATGGATTCAACAAAAGTATGTTTTTGGATTGATATGTTTGATGTTATGTATTTTTATATATTTGTGTATATAATTTTATATATTTTCAAAGCGTAATTTTATTGCCTGTAGTAGTATAACTGCGGTAATGGTCCTCTGAAGAGAAGAATTATCTTTGAAAACTCATGAGCTAAGGACTTAAGGATGCTTTGCATGAACTTTGAATTCTAATAAAATTTGATTGACACCTTATTTTATTACTTCATTTTATATTATAATATATATATATATATATATATATATATATATATATCTTAATAACTTAGGAAAATGAGACAATCGAAATGATAGTGAGCAAAATAACAACGAACACTGCTATCACCAATAAAAATAATTACATAAAAATACATTAAATATTAAGGTGATAAAAATCGTACACATTTCTATACAGAGCGTCTTGACTATAGACATCAATATCAAAGGTTCGATATCTGTGTAAGTTAGCCATGCTGATGACGGCTGTGAGACAGAAACACGTGTCCAGGGATTACTTTTATGTACGTATAAAATAAATAAATTAATTAAATATATATATATATATATATATATATATATATATATATATATATATATATATATATATATATAGGTGAAAGAAGAGTGATAAACATGTACGAATGTCCAGATTTATTTCAAACTTCAATTGTTCAATGCAAGGTATATTCTGTAATAAAATTATGTTTATTATTATTTCCTTAAGCCAAGGCTTTTCAAAGATCGAAATTTTATCATCAGAGGAATTAAATAGATAGATAAGTTGGCAGTGGAAAAGCCAAAATTCAACATTTGAAAAAATATTAAGAAATGGAGAGTGAAAAAAAGTTCGTGTAAAAAGATATGGGGTTTGTCCAGTTGGTAACTGTCCGTTGATAAGGTGTCCAATGAAAGGAGATTTAGATGGGGAAGAAAAGTATTTCGTGGAGGCAGCATGGAAAAGCGTTCAAAAATGAAGTAACTCCGAGATGTTGAGAATTTCTGATACTTTAGCTACATGATATAAATGTTGCTCTACTAAGGACATTTGTTTTTATGTACGGCAATGCTCCTTCTCACTCTGCCCATGCCACGCAAATATTCTTAGAATCTTTGAAAATCAAAGGCAAAAACGTTGATTATCTGTCCTCCATTATTCATCAGATTTAAATCCTAAGAGAAAACTTTTAGTTTATTATCAAACGAGATGTGTGTGTCTATGCACGTTAACTTTTGTGTATCTACAATGAACTTATGGGAAGCCACTAATTCTGCAGCAAGTGAAATACTATCACCAAACACTGTTAAAAAATAAAAATGATTCAGTCAAAACAAGAGATGTTTAAGTTATAACGGTACACAGTGGTTATGTGAGTAAATAAGGTATGTGTTCATTATATGTATTGAACTATATATCATTGTATATTTAATTATATCAATTAATTGTTAACTATAACTGGCATTCATCTTTATTTTATTTATTTCTTATTTACACGAATATTTTTTTATTTTCGTTGTTTTAATTTAAAAGCTATCACAATTAGTCGGTAAACTTTCAGTGATTTTAATATTTTACAAATATTAACTATTAGCTGTAATTATTTTCTAGCAACACTTATATAACACATGTCGAAATTTAGTCATTGAAAATAGAGAAACAACTATATTTGTGAAAAACTATTAGTGCTGGTCCCACTGTACATATAAATGTATAAACATAACATATATTTGTTTTACAGATGCCTAATTTTGTATAGAGTTTTGTTTGTTAGAACAATAAAGGCTGATTAGTATGTTTCGTACCAATGACTCACGGATACTAAGGCCTAAATTATATTCGAGGATAATGATTAATTTATTTGTCAGATTCACGCCGGGGCAGCACCGTGACGACTGGACACAGTGATTGAAACTGGGAAGAAATTGATTATTTAAGATAACAGCTCGACAAAAAGGCTTAACATTGGACTTTAAAACGACCATGTTTTAGTCAGTTTGGAAGCAGCCCTGTGGGATTGTGTTCCACATACGGGTAGTTCTTGGATGGAAACTCTACCAATACAAGTTCTGTTTAGCCCCAGGGAAATTATTTACAGTGGTTGGAGCAAGACGATCTTTTATGTTCATTTTTTACAGAGACAACCACAGATTGGGGCTCAGTCGAGCACCTAGCATGAACATAACAATAGAGTAGACCAAGACTAGCAACCTATTTTCTGTGAGAAAGAAGCTGTTAGGAAGAGAATAGAGCATCCATACTAGAATTGGAAATCGATGTTTTCAATACAGGAAAGTGTGAGCGGTTTCTCCACATGTGGCAAGAGTACGCCATCTTTAACGGGACTGACTCTTATACAGGTACAACATTGCTTTCAAAGTTGATTTATGTTCCCATTTTCGAAGTGTTCTATACACAATATTACATTCTCAATAACTGATCCGTACTCTGTAATAAATTCCTAAAATGTTCTTTCGAAATACAATTTTTGTGAAAGAAAAAAAAAGAAATACGTATAGATTTCCTACAGCAAAGCACAATAATTCTATCCCAGAGCTCAGATGCTACAGGATTTTTTTTTTAAATTTCCGCAATGAACCAGACTTGAACCAGGGAAAAATACGTGACATTCATGCTCAAACTCGTTCCTAATACTTCCAAAACAGACGCCCTAATCAACAGCATATTGTTAAAGGGTTCATATGTAATCAGACAGTACAAATGCGGTTTAATAAATGTGGGAGTTGTAATTAGAAATTAGAATATGGAGAAGTTTGAGAACTGCATGAATGGAGATTCTAAATTTTCTGAGAAATATTTAACGCACTTGATACTAATATTTTTACGATGTCTGACAATCTGAAATATCCTTAGGTGAAACATAAACCGGTCCCGGATAAGCGAAATGAATTAATGTTTTTTTTTAATGAGATCGTTAATTATTTTGAACTACTTAATAGGTACAAAAATACAAAAATCTATATTGATTGATGATTATAGAAACGGTAACTAGAGAGAACTAAATATATACATAGGCAGATATATAGATATGAATATGAAATAATATACTAAAATAAATATAGAATTATTTTAATTTTTTATCAGAATTCGATTTCATGATTTTGACTCTAGATAATATCTAAAATTGAAGGCTTGACGTTAAGGGGTTTTACGATGAAATTAAAATCCAGGAAATCGTGTTTAATAGGTGTGATTTCTTTGGATAACATGTAATACACATCTGATATATTTACATATTTAAAGAGGAGGTTTTATCTATATTATTAATCCTATAAAAATGTAAAGTTTCTAAATAAATTAACATTTGGGGGAAAATCATTAATTGATGTTTTATACCGATTGTTAAATTACACAAAAAAGCGGAGCTCTTTGAATGTTTACAATGACTTTTCATCACTCTTGCATAAAACGCAAGTAAACTAAATATAGCACATATTACGATCTGTTACGTCTAGCGGATGTGTTCTAAACTTAATAACGATCAATTAATTTCTTGTATTTATTCACCTCCTCTCCAGGAGGTTAGGCACAAGGCCAGTTTTATCTTACTCCCACAGGTAAGATGTGACCCAAGGTCGGGTCGGGAAAGTGGGGCTTGAAAAGCCAGCGCCCGAGAAGGTGAACACTCTGGCCATTAAAATTTGCCTGAGCAGTCTCGTCGGCATTCCCCGGTAGGGGCGCTTCAGGCAGTAAGCAATAAACTTACTCCTCCCCAAAGAGGCCAGACAAAGCCTGGGAGGGTGGACCTTCTAGAACTGCACAGGACCGTCTCATAGACAGGCGTCAATCAAGCCCCGAAGGCCAAGGCAATACCAGTTTAGGGGGTGCAGTATACATCGGACCAGATACTAATTTCTTGTACGTACAACTATATACATACCTAACTTTATATAGTTGATATGAGTGAGGTAGATAGATAGATAAAGCAAGGAAGCGAATAGAGAATCAAGATATTGATTACGTGTCGGTGGTGAGGCGCTGGGTGAACGGATGTATCATTTTTGAATGACAGTGAAATGAAGATGAGACTTACGAAGGTGCGATTACCGGTGGAATGTTGAGAGCTTTAGTGACACGCGGCAAAAGTGTGACGGATTTTAAAAATTGAGAAACAAAGGAGATTTGAAAAATGATACAGACAAATCAAACAACATAAATACAAGAAAACGAATGAAAGATAAAATAATAAGATTAAAAAAAAAAAAAAAAAATAATAATAATAATAATAATAATAATCATAATAATAATACTATTACTGCTACTACTAATAAAGGCAATACTAATAATAACTACTAAAATAATAAAAATAATTTTCATCCACTATATAATAAAGGACAATGTGTATTTATTCGTACATTTATATCTATTAACATAGATTGTTCGGTATATATATATATATATATATATATATATATATATATATATATATATATATATATATATATATATATATTATATAAAAGTATAAAGGTATACTCAAAAAAGAATAAATGGGAAATACCAGCAGAGTGCTCAAGCAAATTAAATTAAGAGCATAATAGTATTTGATATGTCTGATTAAAATCTGTATTCATAAATGAAACAAATAAAAAAAATAATATAAATATATATATATATATATATATATATATATGATTATTTTTATTTACACATACATGTACACAATCTGCGACGCGGGCATGTCGATGTTATCGATCAACAGTTATTATAAACTGAGATCTCATCAGGCAGAGTTTTTGATTTTGATTTTAACATTTTGATTCTTAACGGTCCCAACCACGTGACTTCCAAAATTTTGAAATGTTAAATTTCTTTTCTTCTTCTTCTTCTTCTTTTTTGTTTCTCCATTTCATTCTTTCCAAATATGATCTAAGGTTAAGATCGGATTCTAACTCTGCCTGATGAAATCTCAGTTTATAATAACATCGACATGCAAGTGTCGCAGATTTTGTACATGTCTGTGTAAATAAAAAATTATCATATATAACAGATCTATTTGATATTGAGCACTTTTTATAAACCCGGTTGAAATTCTTTGCATTACTACCCTGTGGATGTTTTACCTGGATTATCATTATTATTATTGTTATATATATATATATATATATATATATATATATATATATATATATTTCTATGTATAGAATTCACTCTAAAACTACTTAACCGAGAGTTATGATATTTCGAACAAGTGTTGGGCGTATATGATAGGAGTGTAGGCTATATTTTGTTTTCTTTTCTTTTCTGCAAATGGGGCAAAATTGGGTAGAAGCAGTTCGAGAAAATTAGGTACCTCAGAATTTTATAGAAACGTAGACAATAGGTTGTGTGCATGGGCATTAATAACGTGCATTAATAATAAAGCTATGATTGATATAAACTATTGATTATTGAGCTTGTGATTATCGCTGCATATCCGTGATTAATTGTATGTGTGTTTTATTACTTTTAATAAACACATATCATATCTGAAATAATCTTTGGCAGGTTGACTCTTAAATAGTTTTAGTTCATTAATTTAAAATGTTCCTCCCCTATCTGTCTCTAGAAGTGAGAAAATACATGTTTTTGCATAAACGTTCTATTATTCATGTACACCAACCTTTTCTAATTGAAAACTCGATGATGGTCGACTTGTAACAACAGAGCGTATAGAAATAAACAATATTTTGTTACGGTTCAAAGACCAATATTTTATTCATATTACGAAATATTTTTTTTAAAACAACCACTTTTTGGTACAATTTTACGGCCCCGTTTCGTTAAGTAGCAGACAAACCTTAATTTCTATGTCAATATAATATCCCTCTTCCCTGACAAAAAGTTCTCAATTTGAAAAACATATGTGAGAAAATCAAAACTACTCACAGCGAATGCACCTCTTCGACAGGCAGCGATATTGTAATTAGAAGCAGATCCGATATTGACATACAAATGCTGGTTAGTCCCCTATTGAACGAAACAGAACCGTAAAATATGATAGAAAACGTTTGTCTTGAAAAAAAAATTCGTAAGATAAATAAAAACTTGGTCTTAGCAATGTAACATAATCTTGTTTATATATATATATATATATATATATATATATGGATCGAAACAAGACGGGTTGTGTTTCAACAGTAGGACATTTTAATTGTTAAGTACTCAGTACTAACCATGATGAAGAGCAACTTTAACTGATCAACTGCCGTGGAGTGCTAATTTTTTTAAGAAAAGATGTGCGGGTATATGTTACGAGACTCAGCAGAGGCGCGAACGGGGTCCAAAAAAAGAACGAGAAAGGGTTTAAAAACATAAATTTGTAACAAGTGAAGTTGACCTACGACGAGAATAGATATTTTTCTACTTACCTATGTAATTTGTTTTTATTTTTACGTATTATAAATGGGTTTTCATTAGATGTAAAAAAAAAAATTTCTTGTTTTTTTTCCCAACGTTTTCACAAAAACAATATGGTCGCTCCTAGTGATTTCGTTAGTAATCCCCCCCCAAATCGGCCATGTTTTTTTTCGAAATTACGCTGTCAAAACTATTGATTTCTAATAAATAGCACTTCAAACGGGTTTAAAATACAAACAAATAGCACATGCAAGTTTGAAACTAACTTTTACAGCTCACAGTTACTTTTATTTGTTGTAATTTGTTTTTGTTTGCGTTTTTACTCTGCTGAGTCTCGTAAAAGATTCCCAGATGTGCTTTCTTAGTAATGTATGTGCCTTCAAAATAAAATTATTTCCAAATCTTCATTTCTGAAGACGTTCTCCAACAGAACGAAACCGGTCAACATCTCTTATTTTTGTTTTTCTCCTGCACTTTAACTTGTTTTCCGCTTGTCATTTTTCACACACATATATATATATATATATACATATATATTTATACATATATATGTATAAATATATATGTATATATATATGGGTATATATATGTGTATGTGTATATGGGTATATATATGTGTATATATATATATATCTATATATATATATATATATATATATATATATATATATATATATATACAGAGAGAGAGAAAGAGAGAGAGAGAGAAAGAGAGAGAGAGTAAGATAATACTTTAAAGATATAAATACTATCTTTAACCAGTAGACTATCAGAAAAAAAAACAGACTCAATATAGTGTATAGACCAATAATATTAATTGAATGCCATAATAAAATGAGAAATTAATCAGATTTTTATTAAAGTTAAAAAAAGGAGTTATAATGTGTCCTTCACTGATAGGTTTTCAGAGGAAATTTAACGCAATGACATTACTGCACGTAATAAAATTAAGCTTTGAAAATATATATATAAATATACATAAAGGTATATAAAAGTATATTAGACATCAAATATATTGGCCAAACACACACATTTTTGTTAAATGTATACAGTTCATCCGAGTCATAAAGTTTAAAACAATTTCAAGAAAGACACATTATATATATATATATATATATATATATATATATATATATATATGTATCGAACGTCGGTGTATGTTGAAAATGAATTATAGTGCTCGGTAGCAAACATGATAGAGCTAAACTACACATTATTTATTTAAAACCATACATTACATATTACATATTACAAAGCCGTACCATGGTTTTATTGACATTGATTGTTTTTTTTTACTTTTTAGAAAAGGTCGTTATAACCCATCCCAATCATCGAAGACTCACAGATTTGCTTGAGTCGCTAATGATTTTAATAGGGGGTAACGTAATTTTCTAAACACTAAAAAAGTCAATACATATGAATGAAACAATAGTACATTCTTGAAATATGTAACGCATAGGTTTCAAATAATATATATATATATAAAACCAAACAATAATCATAATACAAGGGAGTAAAAGAGGAGAAATTAAAATTATGAACACTCAGATATACATCTCAAAAGCAGAAATAAAAAATCATGAATTTTTCGAACCACTGCCTTTAGATCGTACGGATACATACGAAACAGAACTAGTAGATCCCAAAGAAAATCTTACACCGTATTTATCCTCTTGTTTCTATTTATAAGTCAACATCTATATTTTATTTTTATCTACATTCTCCCCAATATCCCCTAACTCATGTCAGAATATATTTTCAAAAATATATTTCACCCCAAACAAGGCAGGCTGCCACTGTAGACGTAAGGAGTTACTCAGAATTAGGGTGTAGGTTTGGGGTGTCACCCCTAGTGTGGAGCAGTGTAGCGATATGTCTGTTTTAAATCTCTGCATGTCGGTACTGTCGGGGAAACAGGAAGCAGAGAGAGAGAGAGAGAGAGAGAGTTGTAGAGAACGAAGAAAAAAGCTATTGGAGTAGAAGGCTCTCCGGCATCTGGGGACCTCCACAGTGAATGGATGGGATTCAGCTAATTGCCGAGTTGGTCTAGTAAATTTACGTCAAGGGGACACCAGAGTAATCAGCTCATCGGAGCACAATCCATTGAAGTATTTGTAAAAAAGGCACAAAGAAGCAACATTGCGACGATGGGACAGGGCTAGAGCTTGGTGGATAGGGAGGGACCTATTAAGTTGGCGACTCTTATTTGGGCCTTGTCTAAGACGAAGAGACTACTGGATAATGCACTAGCCCAGATGTAGCAACACTACTCCATGCATGGGCGGATAGTGGCTTTGTAGAGATACAGGACAATGTCAGGTGTGAGAAGTTTACTAGCACGGTAGAGGGGACCTCCCTTCTTTGCTGCAGCCTTGGCCGTGTCTTCAATGTATTTGTTCCAATTCATGTTATCTGTGGAGGTTAGGCCTAGATGTTTGAATGATTAACTCTCAGGTAGGGTGCTATTTGCCATGGCAATCGGTAGTTGAAAAGGTTATTTGTAGTTATTGAAGGAAAGTAGCTTTGTATTTGCGGCATTAAAAGTTACCAATAATTTATGACTCGAATTCACTACAATCTGGGGGTAATTTTCTAAGGATTCAGCCATAACCTCGGATATGATCGCATCCGTTTTGCCCACATGACGAGAGTAAAGCGTAGTGTCGTCAGCAAATATACCAATCTCAGACTCAATGTCATCAGAGAGATCGTTTATGAAGATCAGGAACAATAAAGGTCCAAGGATAGATCCCTGAGATACACCATACATTTATGTCATTTTGCTTAGATGAACGGCCATCGACGACAACCTAGATATTTCTTTTGATGGAATATCATTGGGTTGAATACACGGTATTTGGGAACTATAGTAGAAAAAGGTTAAAGAAGAGGACATCGTTTGCGTTAACTTTGGAATAGGAATGCAGAAAGACGAAACGGCGCTTGAAGAGCGTTAAGCTTCCCGGAAGTTGAGATGTCCTCAAAAGCCGATCGTCGGAACAAAAGCGACAAGCGAAAGCGGAAACAAAAACTCACACACTTTGATTATTGTTGTTTAACTACTAATAAAGCTGTCGCCATATTTCTTGTGTGGAACTGAATGAAATGGGAAAACTAGACATAGAAAATTGGTACACAAACACATACACTTCCGCACACATACAGACACACACACATAAACGGCGAGCATAGACATCTAAATATTCGATAGAACTCAACGACAGAGTCAGAACGATTCATTGAAGCTTTTAGGTGAATGTTTTTTTTATAAATCTTTCCGACAGTGCTCAACTTTCAATTTAACTGCAAAGTCGCTTATAATAATATACAGTTATTTTAAATAGTTTACCTACGCACGACGTGGTTTCAGGCTTATGGCTCTAATCAGCGCAAAAAATAACAATCTCAGAAAGTTATACGGCGCGAAATCGGTTCACAGATAGACTTTGAATCTGTAGTCGTTCACCTAGCCCCATTAGACGACGCGGGATTGCCACGTAATAGACCACAATGACCTGCTAATTTGTGCACGTCTTCTTATCGCCTACAGTGTTACGTAGATTATTTGTTATGTTTTTGTATTTGGTTTTGGCGATAGCGACCGGTGTCTTTACGGTACGTTCCTATTTTTCGCTACTTTGAGTGTTTTGTATTTATTATTTAAGAATATGCAAATGAGCGCATTTTAAATCGTTCAAATCACATGTATATACTTAGTTTGATCTGGCTAAATATTGAGCTGTTGTTTTTTTACAGTTGATGATTAGTCTTTGCAGACGCAAAAACATTATTCTATTTGATGTAAATTTGAATATATATATATATATTAAAGAATAAGGTAAAAAGATTTACCTTTTTTAAGCATATAAAGATGCGATATCATTTTTTTTTTTAAAGAAAATAAATCGAAACCGATTTTTTTTTTCTTCTTTTTCCTTGTATAAACCTTCATTCTTTTATTGGTTTATAATGATACAAATAATTTCGCCAGTAGAAAACCTGGCTTCTTCAGTGTGTCTATATCCCGATGTTAATGGATTTGGAGGTTTCCCGACTACTGTTGTGGTAAACGGGCTTAGCGGAAGTTGTTGTTGTTTATCCGTTTTCAAATATGAAGGCGCGTATGCTCGCGAGACAGATATAAAGTTTAAAGTTCATATTTTTTTTTTTAAGCATCTATTTGACATTTATTAAAGAATAAGGTAAAAAGAATTACCTTTTTTAAGCATATAAAGATGCGATATCATTTTTTTTTTTTAAGAAAATAAATCGAAACCGATTTTTTTTTCTTCTTTTTCCTTGTATAAACCTTCATTCTTTTATTGGTTTATAATGATACAAATAATTTCGCCAGTAGAAAACCTGGCTTCTTCAGTGTGTCTATATCCCGATGTTAATGGATTTGGAGGTTTCCCGACTACTGTTGTGGTAAACGGGCTTAGCGGAAGTTGTTGTTGTTTATCCGTTTTCAAATATGAAGGCGCGTATGCTCGCGAGACAGATATAAAGTTTAAAGTTCATTTTTTTTTTTTAAGCATCTATTTGACATTTATTAAAGAATAAGGTAAAAAGAATTACCTTTTTTAAGCATATAAAGATGCGATATCATTTTTTTTTTTTTAAGAAAATAAATCGAAACCGATTTTTTTTTTCTTCTTTTTCCTTGTATAAACCTTCATTCTTTTATTGGTTTATAATGATACAAATAATTTCGCCAGTAGAAAACCTGGCTTCTTCAGTGTGTCTATATCCCGATGTTAATGGATTTGGAGGTTTCCCGACTACTGTTGTGGTAAACGGGCTTAGCGGAAGTTGTTGTTGTTTATCCGTTTTCAAATATGAAGCCGCGTATGCTCGCGAGACAGATATAAAGTTTAAAGTTCATTTTTTTTTTTTTAAGCATCTATTTGACATTTATTAAAGAATAAGGTACACTGAAGAAGCCAGGTTTTCTACTGGCGAAATTATTTGTATCATTATAAACCAATAAAAGAATGAAGGTTTATACAAGGAAAAAGAATAATAAAAAAAAAAATCGGTTTCGATTTATTTTCTTTAAAAAAAAAAAATGATATCGCATCTTTATATGCTTAAAAAAGGTAATTCTTTTTACCTTATTCTTTAATAAATGTCAAATAGATGCTTAAAAAAAAAAAATATGAACTTTAAACTTTATATCTGTCTCGCGAGCATACGCGCCTTCATATTTGAAAACGGATAAACAACAACAACTTCCGCTAAGCCCGTTTACCACAACAGTAGTCGGGAAACCTCCAAATCCATTAACATCGGGATATAGACACACTGAAGAAGCCAGGTTTTCTACTGGCGAAATTATTTGTATCATTATAAACCAATAAAAGAATGAAGGTTTATACAAGGAAAAAGAAGAAAAAAAAAATCGGTTTCGATTTATTTTCTTTAAAAAAAAAAAATGATATCGCATCTTTATATGCTTAAAAAAGGTAATTCTTTTTACCTTATTCTTTAATAAATGTCAAATAGATGCTTAAAAAAAAAATATGAACTTTAAACTTTATATATATATATATATATATATATATATATATATATATATATATATATATATATATATATATCGTACATGTATTGCATTAGTTTCTGTAAATGTAAATCCGTAGAAACTCAAGTGTTTATAAAAAGTGCACAATAACAAGTAGAGCTGTTTATAAGTATAACTTTTTATTTATACAAACATTATTGGTTACATATGTGCATACATGTTTCGGTTGCACTTTTCCACCAAAGTCAACCTCATCAAGCCAAGAATTTTCGAGAAATGGATGGATTTGAAGAATTTTCTCTCATAAATAAATCTTTTTGGGGTTTAGTCATTTTCTATCGATACTAATTCATAAGAAATAGAAAATTACTAAACCCCAAAAAGATTTATTTAGGAGAGAAAATTCTTCAAATCAGTCCATTTCTCGAAAATTCTTGGTCTGATGAGGTTGACTTTCTGGGAAAAGTGCAACCGAAACATGTATGCGCATATGTAACCAATAATGTTTGTATAAATACAAATTTATACTTATATATATATATATATATATATATATATATATATATATATATATATATATATATATATATTCATCAAGTTCATATGTATTTCTTAAATTAATGGTTTTTCAAAAGTGCTCAATACTACGTAGAGCTTGAAAAATATTCATTTTATAAATATTCGTTGAAACACGGTCACAGTTGTGTTAGCCACATGAATGTTTATAATATATATATATATATATATATATATATATATATATATATATATATATATATATTATATCAACTTTTTAACGTCCACACATAGGTTTATATAGTAGCTCAATATTTTATAGTCCGCCTAGTACTCTCAATTTAACATCATACAATCATTGTTATTCAGAAAAAAACATTCAATTTTTTATCCACAAAGATTACGAAATCATACATTTGCGTCGTATACAGAATTTTTACACATATTTTAAACGCTTCATTGTTATATAATTCGCCACTGTCAGCCTGAAAAATCAAAAGTCATCACATATACATCCAATTCATATATATATTTACTTTTATATTATTTTTCTTTCTTTGTTTTTCACTGAAATCAAAAAACTGTTAGCATAACTAACACTTTGTATTTTTATATTAAAGAGTTCGTGAAAAAGTATGTCCATCAATTTCATTTACATTTTTAAATTAAACTCTTCATATTCGATCGATAATAACAATATATCAAAATACACACATCAAATGATAATAAATGGTCTCCATTAAACCATTATACTCATTTTTCTTCTTTTCTTTTTCTTTATTTTTATCTCCCTTTTTACTAATTGTTATCATTTTTTCTAGTAAAAGGGTACACATTCTCTATATTGCTGCCCATCAATCTCGTATGAATCACTTTTCTCTAATCATACATAACTTCTGAAGTAATTCGAGAAAATCACTAATCTGTGCAATTTAAAAAAAAATTTAATTATCATTTTTTTCTATGACGTAATACACAATTATTATAATATAAAACATACAAATAAAGAACGTAATTTAATATTTATTCAATTATTACTTCCGGTAATATTTATAGCACCCTATTCTTATTCATGATTCTCGATTTATAATTGTAATCCATTAAACGTATTCGTATTACACTTTATTTTATTTTCCAATACAGTTAAACAAATCTGTATCTTTTTTCGGATGTACTAAGCATCCAGTTGTTCATAAAATGCCATTAATTCATTACGATTTCATTTTGTTTATAATTATGAATAAAAATTAGCGATTAGATCATTATTAATATTATTATTCCAATATGGAGACTAGAATTTCAACTACAGCTTATGGGTGAAATTTTAAAAAAAAAAGTGAAGTTCATATTTTTTTATTTCTGAACTGTCTCTGTATCAAATAAGTCATGTATTCACGTTGCGATGACTACGTAGTTAAGCATTTATTTTCCAGGTGTTTGCTTGCTTTGCCTGTGCACAAATCCTTATTTGTCTGTCTTTTTTTTTCTCGCTAATATTCTGCGAGGCTATAGAGGGGTCAACGCGTTCGAGGTTGAAATGTTAAAAGGTTGCGACAGGAATGCTCAGGGGTTCTTATTTATTTCCGTAAACGCCCGTGTGTCGGGAGGGCGCAAATAACTATTAATTCTGCGATGATAATTTCAATAAATGTTACCATACAAAGAATACCTCCAACTGAATTAATGAGTACTATCTTGTTCCTTCTTCCCAAAATTGAATATTATGAAATGTAAGAAACAATAAAAAAAAAATGTAATTCTCTCTTATGGGCTGCGTGCTATACGACATTCATTCCCGGGCAACTCTGAACCTTACTGCTAGTAGAATGTGAACTACATGCATGTTTATATACTTACACACCCGCCTATCGAATTTGCTCCTCACTCCATAAATTGAATGTTATTAAATGTAAGTAATACAAAGAAAAAAGTAATCTATTGTGTTATGAGCTGCGTGATTTACACATTCAATCCCGAGCAACGTCGTGTCTTCCTACTAGTAGTATATAAATTGTACGCTGTAACCACATTTACACTTCCACCTATTAGATTGATGAGTACAAACTTGGATCCCACCAAAAAATTGAATATAAGGAAATGTCCAAGGCTGTTATAAGAAAAGAAGGCTCCTATTCTGTGCTAGAAAACTTCTCACAAAGCCACACTCCGTCCATGCATAGAGTATTGTCACATCTGTGCTGGTGCACCAACCACTAGTCTCCCTCTTAGACAGGGTCCATAAGAGATCCTCTAATTTAATATCTTCCGCACTGTTCACTAAGCGTCAGTCACTGTTCTATTGCCGCAATGTTGCATCCCTGTGTTTGTTTTACATGTGCTTCAATGGAATGTGCTCCGACGAACTTGCTTAACTGGTTGCCCTGATCCTCGACGTGAATACATCTGACTAATCCGATAATTAGCTAAATCTCAACCCTTCAATGTAGAGGTCTCTGGATTTCGTAGGGATGTCTACTTTAATAGCTTCTTTCCTCAAACTGCTAGCTTTCGGAATTCCCTTCACTGTTCTCTATTTTCCTGACAGTACCAACATTCAGAAATTTTAATGCAATGTGAACAAACATCTCGCTACGCACTTCCCACTATAAATCTGGCCCTTAATTACCAGCCGCTATATTTAAAATAAGAATTTAAAGGGACTATTGTGTTATAGTTCTTGTAATTCTTCTCTCAGGATAAAAGCCAATGCTTGTTTGTGTGTTATACAGGGTGGGCAAAAATAAGGGTCCTATTTTTAAAAATTCATAACTTTTTTATTTATTGATTTTTTTTTTTTAGAATAAGTAAAGGACCCCTTCCGAAGCAAGCATGAGCCGTATTAGCCTTAAGGAAAGTACCCTCATTTAGAAAACATTATTTTTGCTTAAAAAACTCAAAACAGTGTAAAAAACAATACTTTAGTTTTTGTAAGTTTTAAGAAGTGTTTTTCGGCTAAAATTTGTTTTGTTTATTTCAAAAAATCTCGAAAGCGTCAGTCTACACACACATAAAGTTTGGTGAGTTTAACTTTTATTTTGTGGAAGTTATTCAAATTAAAGTTATTCAAATTTAAAGATAGGACCCTTATTTTGGCCCACCCTGTAGAAATCGATATGTTGACAGTAAGAACATAAGTTTCAATAAAGACAGCATTAAAAGTTCCCTGCGATTCTATCTGGAGTCACTAGGGGAACTTATTGGTTAGGCCTATTACATGATTGAAATATATTAAAACGTGTAGAAACAAAATTCATTTTTTAATAGATTTTGTTCGTAGCATCAATAAAAATTAAAGTAAACAAAGAATATATCAGTGAAAGTTGTATTTAAAAATGGTTTACACATTAAAATAATTATTTTCATTAGTATCTTTTAAAATTTGAAGTAATAACATTTGTTTCGATTCTTCCAAAACGTTTGCCGTTTCACAGCTGTCTGTAACAAATGCAGCATCAGCAAGTAAGTTTTATTTTCAGAAAACACCATCGCGGTAAGTGTTTTTGCTACTTGACCGTACATTGCAAATGTAATTATTAACTGTGTTTCACTTATATAATGTTCTACAACAAACATTTAAGTTTTCTTTCATTGTAAACATTCAACTTTTTTTATCAATTGTGAACATGACTACGTTTGACATTATTTCCTACCAGCAATATATCTCTACACGGGCGACGTCGGGGTAATACGTTCAGTAGACTATTAACAGTAAGTATATTTTAGTCGGATACTGTGCTGTAGTAACTATGTGCAACGTTCAGTGTTCAATTAGCCAACCTGTGTCGTAAACGCAATACGCTATGAAAGAGTTGCAATAACTCCCAAGGCGGGAAGCGAATGGAAACGTAGAGCAATTAGAATGTGAAATAGTACTCTGCGAGAAAAAAGAGAGAATATATAAAAGAAATATTAAAGGAAAAAAAAAACAATTTCTATCTGGTTACTCAAGGGAAAAATAAGAACGGTCTTTTTTGTCTATTTTTGTTTCAACTTTTGTTCGTGTAAATCAGTTTTTTATTCATTTATTTATTGTTTCATTTTGTGTGTGCTATGTCGTTGTTATGACAACATCCACGAAGATAAGGAGTCAGGATGACAATGTCTAGAGAGAAGAGCGCAAAATGGCTGAGAACGACAAGAAATCTGTAACGATGTTTGCAATTATTAGAATTACTAAAAAAATACGACCTAGTATATCACTACCCCCTAAAAATGAAAGGAGGTGGTAATGCATAGGAGAATGGTATCATTACAAACGAATATATACAACACTACTTCTTCTCAAACGAGGAGATAATGCCTGGCAAGATGTGTTCATGACAAAAGAATATATACTATACTACCGCCAAAGAAAGAGCTAATCCATGGGAGAATGATATCATAGGAATTAACATATACTACATTACTTCCCAAAGGAGGAGTTAATGCCTGAGAGGATAATATAATAACAATAGAAACTATACTAAAGTATGTCTTGAAAAGGAGGAGGCATTGCCTGGGCGTATGGTCACATGACAACAGAACAGACACCATAGAACACCACACCTCCTAAATTGCGTATTGAAAGATAGTACATTAGTGTGAAATAGTGTAGTAAACTGAATTGAGCATTAGTTGATTGTATACTTAATAACAGTTATAATTTCGGCTTCAGACATGCAGCTACCAATTCTCCATTCGTAATAGATTATGAGTATGCTAACCAATTGGTAATGTGTATTATTTTGATTATTCGCACTACTATTCTCATCTGGGATGTTATTCTCATAACGTTTCGACCGATGTAACATCCGATCATATTTAGGTTCAACTTTTCGAAATCAAGAAACTTTGTGTCATAACTCGGCAATCTATGCAGAATTTCAAACCGAACCTTTTATTTAATCAACGGGGATAAATTGTCCTAGTTCCGTCAGCCATGACCAGGTCAAATTATTAAAAGCGTAATTTGTATTCTTAGTTATTATCGCTTGGAGTTAGGATTGAACCCTCAACCTCTAGAAGACTGTCACGTTCTTATCCGTTGCGCCACGGTTTCATGTGGCAATCAAAAACTTAAAATCAGTTGGTCTTTATTATGTTTAAGCTGTAATTAGATTGTAACTGGGGGTTTTGTTCTCAACGTTCTTATCCGTTGCACCACGTGTTCATGTGGCAATCAAATATTTAACATAAATTGGTCTTCATTATTTTTAAAACTTAAATTAGATTGTAACGGGAGAGATTTACGGCATATCACCCCTTTTCGGATTATTTACTGCCGCATACGGTTATGCTAGTACGAGGGTGTATGATTCAAGTTCTAAATATCTTAGTCGTTCTTTCTCCTTATCCTTTCGTATTTCAAGCTTGCTCAGAAATCACCATCTATTTATCTCCACTGTTCACTGAAGAATTGAAGAGGATTATGGATATAATCCTCTTCAATTCTTCAGTGGTCAATACTGCGTCATTACTCAACTGGTCCGTATAAGTCACTGGTAGTGTACCTCTTCTCTTCCGCACAGTTGTTTCCCAAAGATGTACCTTATGTACCAGCCCATGCTTCCTCCTCCGCATGTACCCAACATTCATTGAGCACGTACTTGTTAAAATCCTACGAAAATCTAACTGAGTCCTGTATTTAATCCACTTGACCGGACTGCTCTCATTCCGCGTAAGGGAGTGTATAATCAATATCTCGCATCAGTTAATTACTGTTTTATTTTTATACTAAAGATTGAACTCACAGCCACTGTAAAATTCAGTCTGGAACATTTGTTAACGAATGCCATTATTCTTTGTGCTATGTTTTTCAGTTGGTACAAAGAACTAAATCAGTGTACTTCAGTGGATGAAAACGGGTACTGTTCAAAATCTACAACATGTTACCTACAATAAAATACACATGAAGAAGGCCGGAAAAATAATATTTGGTCCCCCGATTTATAAAATCAGGGGCCTTGTGTTTTGAGGCATGTCCGTCCGGATTTTCCTCCGCAACCATCCATTGAATTTCTCTGAAATTTTGCATGAAGTTGTAACTTTGGTCAGGCTAGAAAGTGACATTCTCCGATTTTTGAAAAAAAATCAGGTTAGCCGCCCAGGGGGTCAAAAGGGCTCGAAATGGCAAAAAATAACATTTTTTGCCCCATAACATTTCATCCATCCATTCAATTTCTCTAAAACTTAGCCAAAATGTGGAGGCAATTGTTCCTAATAGAAAATACGTATCGCTGACCTTGGAACAATCTAGTTTGCGCCCCTAGGAGGTCAAAAGCCCCCAAAAGTGCAAAAAGTGACCCTTTTCTCCCATAACGTTTGATCCATCCATTCAATTTTTTTGAAACTTGGCCAAAATGTAGAGGCCATTGTTCTGGATATAAAATGAGCATCCTTGACCTCAGAAAAATTCTGCTTCGCGCCCCCAGAGGGTCAAAGTGGGGTCAAAAATACCCCAAATTTCCCAAATTTATTGCATTTTACACTCGCCACATCGCGTCGCATACAGAGGGTGACCACACATGCGCGGCTTGTTGAAATCCTTATGTACATAATATTAAGTAAAATAAGGAAAGGCGTCAGAAACAGGTTAACAGAGAAGCCATAGTGTATGGAAATGTCCAAACCTTCCTAGTATCTGGTGCGGCATTCACATTGGGCGGGGGGAGCCGGCTTTTACAAAATGAGGAAGTTTCTAGGGAATATAAAATTCACAAGCGGCTCCCAGTCGCATGGATATCTCGGTTAGAAGAAACGTTAGTTGTGTGCATGTTTTGCAGGGAGGTGTCGACGTCCTTTTACATACAGCGGCAGATGTTCTCAGATGGTCCCCCATCTGCTATTGACCAGGCTTAGTGTCGCTTGATTTCGATGATCTAATGAAAACCTGTGTGTCAACGTGATGATGTTGCACAGCTATGGGTGAGCTAAAAACTAGTGTTGAATTAATTGTATATGATAATTAACTTATTTCGGTAGATATTTACTTCGTGATTGTTTGATTGGATTCATTCTGGATACAAACATGTAAACAGGGTCACCATCTGGTCGTTTACCCGTTCCGACTTTACTGTTACATGGCCTTCAATTATAAAAGAGACGGACCACATATAAAAATCATGAAAACATATCTTGATTGAAGCTTGGAACAATATCCCACTTGAAGTATACTCTCTCTACTGTATCTTTATGTTCATGGTAGGTACTCGACCGAGCTCCAATCACTTGTACCTTCCTCGCAAAACATTCACAGCAATAACCCGTCTAGGTACAACCACAGCAAGCAGAATATTTCTCTCTCTTTACCAAAAACAAAATTTCAATTCAAGGAACAACGTTTATTTTCTAGACATTCTCATCCGTGTAACAAGATAGCACATGTCTGCTTCCCAACCGACTTCATCATGCTCGTGTTCACGTCGAATGTTAACAGATACTTGTTAATCTGTCCTCTTCGAGAATCAATTCCTCTTAAGAAATCTGCTTCCAATCCCACTCATTGTTGCCGATACTCTATTTAACCCTTATACTTAAGTGGCTCCCAAGCCTTGGTATAGAGATGGTCCAAGCTAGAAGTTGGCCAGACGGTCTACGTTGTTGTGTAGATGCTCAACTACTACATATCATCTGACATTTGTGTGTTCTTTTGTTTTAACGATGCTTTTGTTATCGACATCTGTGTTTGATTTCTGCCAATTATATATGTACAGGTGAATTAAATGCGCTAAAAAATGTAAATCTACTCTACAGCATTCTTTGATTTCAAAATAATTATGTACATGTTTATTGTGATTTATGACTTGCTGTAATAGTTTACTTTAAAGAACTATGTGTTCATTTTTATAGATATGTGTTTTTTCAAGTTAACATCTCGGCTTTCGATTCCTACAAGTTTTAATAAAATAGCTGAAAATAATCTGTCGTCTTTAGTGTCACCGGATACGAACTTACCGGATCCGTGTGTTCCGGATTTGAGAGAGACAGGGGTAGGATGCTGTAGTGTACAAAGTAAACATCTTTTCAGGAATTCAGATGAGACCTCGTCGACATTGCAGAGATCACATTATTAAATTTGTATCTAACAATAAATGAAAAAGTATATATTTTTTTCTTTTTTATCCTTCGCCTTATTTTCTTTCTTTATTCGTTCTTTTCGCCTTATTTTATTTCTTTTATTTCTTTCGTTGTCCATTTATTTCTTCTTTTTTGTTGTTATTGTCGCCATAGGCCATTTTCCCGAGCGAAGTTACAAGTTCTCCCTCGTTCTAAATTCTCTAGATTAAAACGTGATCGGATTTGTCCGAGGTAAAACATTCGGAAAATACAGGCTGTGGAAGGGCCAGAGGCACACATCTAGGAAGCAGTCAACCCTTAAATCATCCTGACCACAGGGCTTCGCATAAAAAATAGATGTGTCCTTTACTTTTTTTTTCAACGGTCATAATCGCTCCGATTATCTTTGTATGGTAGCTGTGTACTTTGAAAGAGAAAACGTGGGTTAATTTGAAGAGCGGTAACTCCGTGTGTCGTAGATAAAACAACTATTATTTAAAATAAAATGTAATATTTAAGAACAAATTTAGTGTGAAAAGGAAATTTACATCAATGAAATAGATGAAGCAATTTGCCTATAGTGTTTTCAAAATTTAAATGCCAAACAAAACCATAAGTCAGTTGTTGGACTGTATATCGCCGTCTGACCACGTAAATATGAGCCTTACTTCTCCATATTGTATGAAGTATTTCCGAAGTTATGTAATGATAACGTTGATAACTCCCAAACTATTTACTTGATCAGGCTGGAACTTTGTATGGTAGTTACTGTTACGAAAGTGAATCAGATGCATACATCAAGTTTGGAAAAATCGGAAGTTGACATTCCGTCAAATTTCCGACCAAATCCGAACTTCTCTATTAAGATATAAAATGCGATGAAAATGATTTAATTTAAAGAGTTTACAGAGTGATACAAAAAAAGACAAACTCGACCGAAAACATCACCTCCTTGGGAGAGGTAATGAAGGAAATGTAACTATTTCCGATTTTTATTTTTATTTAAAAAAACAGAAAGAAAACATCACATCACCATCTAACGTAAACCTTACAGTTGAATCTTATTGCTAAACAGACATCTAGCAGAAAACGCACCTAAACAATGCAATATACCTCGCCACTGCATATCAAACTCCGATCCTGGTTAAAGTACTACTCATTTTACTGCATTTTATCTATGTTACCGTTTCTTTTCCTTTTCTTCTTTTTCTTATTTTCTTTTCCCTTTTCGCATGTTAACGTCTTTGTCGCACATGCTATATAATTATGTTTCTCAAATAGTTATGCAAATACGAATATCTTACCGTTGTGCTTCTTTTTTCCTGTGTTTTGTTGTTATTAAACAAGTTGTAAACATTCTCTTTTCTGAAGATGTTCGTTTATCCGAAGGAAACCGGTAAGTGTCTTGTTTTTTATGATTTCTTATTGTGCTAATTTGTTTTTCTTTTTGCCCTTCTCTCTCACACACACATATACACCCCCCACGCACACATATATATATAAAACCATTTTAGATAAATAAATATTAATTATATTTTTAACCTAGACACACTAGTGTTTGTTGCTTTCGAAGTTATCTGTGTACAAGATAAACAATAATGCTGGTCGAATTATTTGAACCCAATCACAAACTCACCTTAAACTTTGAAGTCTGGCATTTTTCCCCTCGGCCACCAAAGATTATCGCGGGAAAGGAAAACTAATTAAGATCTACATTACATCGAGGCAGTGGACACACATAGAAAGCTAGTCAAATAGTGTTCAACTACAAACGTAGGAACATTACATTACGCTTAGGTTGACAACTTATTATAACTCTCTGAAAGAGACCCAAATACTATTTTGAAGGGGACTTCTAACAATATTTTTAATAAATATTACTTTTTAACTTTACACACACTAGTGTGTCTTGCTTTCGCGGTCAGCGGTGTAGGAGATGACAGTTACTGCTAGTCGAAGGATTCGAACCCCGTCACGAAGTTTCCTTTGATTTTTCAGTCGGGGTGAATTGTCTTAGAAGAAATCAAATTTTAACCAAAAAAAGTTTCAAAATATATTAATTCATTATGTTAATCATGCAGAAACATTTAAAACATGAAATATTAACAAAATGTTAAATATATTCATGATACTCAAATCAGATGATCGATCAGTTTGTTTCAAAATCTTCATGCAGTTTATAAAAACATATTTGCGGTAATTCAGTAGAGTCGAATCCGATTGTAAATAATATCGATACAATTCCAGTGTTGGAAAAGATAAATGTTCGAGAAATCCGTGTTGTGTTGATAGCACGTATTAAACGTTTATTACTAAATTAAAAAATCTGTCAGTTTTTGTTTTTCAGGAAAATGTATTTCCAAATAACTTAAAACGCTTAGTTATCTTAGAACTCTGTAATACTGATTTGCTTATCTTAAAACAATATTTTGTTATAGAGATTCAGTTAATTGTGAATAAAGTCCTACCAGTGAATTTGAATTTAGAGAAATTAACATATATAATTATATAATTGTATATGAGAGGTCATGATATTCTTAAGGTTCAACTTTCTATGCTAATGTTTAAAGATTCATGGGATCAAAATTATTGCAACGTAATGTCAAATGTAATTATGAATAAATAAATGTCTTAAATACAGTTAAATTATTATAACTAAAGTGTTCATGCCAAATACGCCCCCTGGAAAATAAGAAGTACAAGCGGTATTTCATTAAAGTTAAATCTATAAAAAATATTAGTTATAAATATTAATTATGAACTTATTGCTTTGGATTATTAAGCTATGAATAAATTCGTCAATTGTATATTGTATCAGGTACATATCTATGTGTTTTAGTATGCCAATAATGGATGAGGTTAGAAAATAGTGGATCTAAAACTTTATTCACATAAGCAATCCGTTTTAAAATAGAGATCGATGCAAAACATATGCAAACGTAACCGTTTCCTAAATAATATTATATTATAGCGATACGTAATATATTGCACCTCTAAAATGTTATATTTTATCTATCGTTACATTAAATTGATTTCAGTCACGGTAGTTGCTACCTATGGCGGGAAAAATTATTTAATCAATTAAACTAATTTGAAATAACTGATATTTAACCTTTCTTTCGTGTAAGCAGTTTGCTATGATTTCCGATTTATTATTAAGCGAAGTACGGGTTTCACGGCTGTCATAAATAAACAGAGTGTGCATATGATGAATCTCTATGCTTAAATTTAGATTATGTAGACACTATATCAGTATATGTATATTAGAGTTTCTCTCATGCTTGTCATTATTATTTTTATTATGCGTAGATCGAGTGTCATTGTTGTTAATGTTACTATCATTACAAGTAATGTTAATAGGTTTAATGGTACTTACATTCTATTAATACATAATACGTATCCCATCATTCATAATCGTAATTTAGTTAATTTAGACGTTTATGCCGCACATACATGGTTTTAACTTTCAAGTGTGAGCGCAGCAGTCACGTTAACATTTTATTACATGCTATAACTCAAAATTATCTGCAGTGAAACTCTTTTCGCTATTAGATTATTTATATACTACTAATTTTAAAAGTTTAAAAAAACTTAGTTATTTAGCAGGGGCCCCCTAAACTCGTCCCTCAACCGAAATTGTAAAGTTTACCAACAAATAATGTGCCGACGATACTAACTGCGTTGTCTAGAATATATATTCCATAAACCATAATAATCGATTCATTCGTTTAAAAGTACATCCTATACATAAACATGATGGTCTGTACTACTACTAGGTTTAAAGTCGCCTTGGACAAACATTAAGACGATATATAAATGTCTGTTTGATGGCTTGCTGCAGTTTGCTAGTTTGCCAATAAATATTATTGATTGTTACACATATACACATATCTAACATTTTACATATATATATATATATATATATATATATATATATATATATATATATATATAAGTATGTATATAAAAAAATAAAATGAAAAAAAGTTTATATTGTGTTATAACTTTTTATTATTTATTTTTCTATTTATTTATTTTGTGACGTGTAGGAATATAAGTTGTTCTGTAAAGAAAAATAGTTTTTTCTTGTTGATGGTATGGAGAACAAAATTTTCGACTGATCCTTCAGTCTTCATCGGTGTTTGGGGTTTGCGTGTGTACGGTGGGAGGTTTTCCCAGGCAATGAGGGGGAAAGAGTAGAAAAATCATAAATTAAATATGTGTATAAATGAGCACACGCACATACGCGTCCACACACACGTAATGGGACGTGTACATGTACATTGATACACACACACACACATACACCGACACGTGCCTATGCGCGTAAGCATACATATATATATACATACACCCATTCACAAATACCTTTTTTATTTCTCCTTTTCTTTCTCTCTTACTGCTCGATACATACACACACACACACACACACATACATACATACACACACACCATGCGATCAATCATACACATCTCTTAGCGTTGTAGTTGACTTAATTGTTTTAAAATTACTACTACTGCGTTCAATTTAACCGTTTAATGAATAGTTGTTTTTCCCTTTCGCTCTTTCTCTCTTCGTCTGGGCTTGCGTGCCTTTTTTCTTTCTCTCTTTCTTTGTCTCTTACATATATATATAACTCTTTTTCTCTCTCTCTCTATATATAATATATATATATATATATATATATAGTCATCCACATACACACTGTTTCGGTGTAACACAGCTCTTTAGTGCGGCTAAACAAGCTAGTGCTTCAAGCTTGGATTGAAACTCAACCGTCGAGCTGAGAGTCAGCGGCTCTCCCTCCCTTTCTCTCTATATATATATATATACATATATATATATATATATATATATATATATACATTTGTAAATATTTTTTGATTGTGTTTGTCCATGAACCCTTATGTTGTAATATGTTATTGTGGGAAATATATAATGAAAACAAGTCGATTATATATTGCTGCCACTAATTGTGGTATTTCTAAAAACATTTTTGTAGAAGAATATATATATATATATATATATATATATATATATATATATATATATATATATATATTGTTAAATATATCAGCATGTTGTTCTTTTCTCTTTACGGGATAACACATTTTCGGTAACCCCTGTAGCCTTTATCAACCAAATATGAAATTATGAAAATAAATTGTTTATTTTAAACACGTTCAAGAATAAAAAGAAAAAAAAGTCCAATCCGGCACAAGTAAAAGTAGAAAAAATATCTATATATTGTACAATATATATATATATATATATATATATATATATATATATATATATATATATATATATATATATATATATATATATATATATCATACTTCTAAAAACACGTCCAATCAACCCAGAGAAAATTAATAAAGTAAACGATGAGTTGCTGCGATTTGTAATTTACTTGTTCTATTTATTTATTTTTGATATACACACATACAACCACAAACACACACACTATACATATATATATATATATATATATATATATATATATATATATATATATATATATATATATATATATATATGTATATTGGTTCGAAGAGAACACTAAATCTGCTCATTTTAAATTACGCTTGATTTATAATGTAATACCACAAATTTCGCTTTAGCAAGCCAGTGCATATTTGGAACCTTTACACTCCAGTGGGAGATGAACACAAGTTTTTGGGCTAAGGGCAATTGTGCACCATTTTATGCAAAATGCACCACCCTTAAATTCATATGATTAATGTTGGCTAAAGACAGTTCGTTCTGCGTAATGAGTTTTTTGACCCGAACTCAATATGTGAAATATGTTACACTTCGCTAAACCCGTGACACTTTTACTAATACGTCCGCAGGGCTTCAATCATTTATCTCCGTTATTTTGTAAATGATCCTACACCGAAATCATTTAAGCAGCATGTAGATAATATTGCGTTCATTTCGCCATTTAATTCGATCGCACAAGGTCGCATCTCTTCAATGTTCATCTTTGTGATAATCTGTATTTACTTGCATCCCGACGAGGGCTGGGTAAAAGCAAGGTCGTTTATTATGTGATGAGAATTCCAGATCCCCATAAAAGGGCCGTTTAGATTGAGACAAAAATAAAGGTTTCTTCAGTCTGAAAAAACATTTTTTCATTGAACGAGGACAAAACGGATGAATTGTTGTATAAAAATATATACTACACTTTGCTCCTGGCTAAACGAGCTTGCACCTCCGTTGTAGTCGTTATATTAAATCATAGTATTGAGAAGGTTATTTTAATCTTTTATACGTACGCGTTTATGTACTTCGACCGTGTCCTGAGTTGTTCGCGCTGGAAACTTTAGGAACACCCATCCGTAAGTGGATTCGGGAAAAGGGGAAACCCCTTTCTCCCGTCAAATTTCATCGAAGCTCACATTTCATGTGACATGACAATCAGATGTCTCATATAAAACTTGGATTGCGTTATGTGTCCCCACATTTACAATATAAGCATAATAGATTTACTATCTTATTAGACAGTAATGTGTGTTCCGAGTGATCAAATAGATCCTGCGTGATTGTAGCAATTGTATTTTTCCACGCTTCTTGCAACATCTGTGGCTTTCGAGCTTTTTTAAAAGTGTAGCATCTGTTCTGGTTAGACTCAGAAGGCTCTCCACTTAGGTATTACGCTTCTTTAAAGAAAAGCAGTAGCTTTATAGCCGATCGTATGATACGTCCTCACCGGGGAATTCTGACAGGACCGGTCATGGCTAATGTTATACCCGCCCCATCTCATCCCTGGCTCTCTACTATGAATTGAACTTGTGTCTACCTTTGCTGCTGTGATAGAAAGATAAACACTTATAACATTTGCCGTCTAACCATTCATAACAGAAAAGCCGCGTTCAATTCTAATGTGCGCGCTTACCTTTTCTGGTCATAGCAGATGAGACAGTATAGTCCAGTGAGAGGTAATAATATACACGATGCGTCGGATGTTTGAGGAAATATTTGATTTTTTTAGTATTAATTTCAAAGCTGGAGTAGGAATGAGTAACTCCAAACAGAATTAAGTCCTCAGCTTTCAACCCATAACCGCGTAAAATAAATACGATAGTAATCTCATTAGGGGCAATTTTTTCGTATTATACCGTCTGTCAGCTTACAATTTAAGGATAGATTTGCTTATTGAAGAATAAAATAGGTTCCAAAAACTAAATATACAAGTTTCGTTGTTTACTTTTTGACATATCTTTTTATTTGGTACTTCTTCAAATTATGATCTGAGCATACTATGACGTCAACCCTGACCTTAACCCTGACCCTAACCCTAACCCTAACGACGGGATCAAGGTTAGCTTGGATCTTAATCTAAAGAAGCAATTTTAATTTAAAAAAACAGCTATTTATGAGTGGAATATACATATACAGGATGTCTCGAATATTTGAGAGAAAATATTATTATTGAAAAATAAAAAAAACTGCATTTGTTCGTATCTCAAATATCCTGGGTGCGTAAAGTATTTATAATAATAATTTTCCTTTCATTAACGCATCTATATCAGACCGAAAACCAAGAGCTTTGGGTCTTGAAAATGTCATTATCTATTTTAAAATTCGAATAACATCAAAACTGTATTTCTTATAATAAAAAAAACTTACACACAATAAACAATATATATTAACCATGTATGCTATTTACAGGAATGTATCCTACTTGCCACACATTTTTGCATCACATTTTACAAAATTTCCGAAGTTGTTCAAACGTTTTGATTCATTAAATGACTTTAATTGATGAAACATTCTTGTGGTGTTCTTCTTAAAGCTTCATATTTTAAAGAAACACCACCAGCAAAATTCAAGAGGCACCACTTTACCGTAATAATAACTATTCAAACATGCTTGTGTGTTATATATATCAAGATGGCGGTAAACCTTAAACAAGATGGCGTAGTAAAAGATGAAGTAAAACAAGGTGGTGTAATACAATGAAGCAGTAATGCAGAAAACAATGTTTTATTTCGTTTTTAGGGTATAAGTTTTCTTATTCGGAGAAATAAAGTTTTGATTTTTTTTTATCATTTTAAAATAGATGATTACTTTTTGAAGACCTTGTATTTCTTGTCATTTCTTACACGTAAGCATTACTGCCTTTTATTGCATGT
>OY744546.1:43259892-43264892 GCA_963556195.1 Sepiola atlantica
AAAGAGGAAAGAGCAATGGTGGGAATAAACCAGATATGTGTAGGAAGATAGGTGGAATATATGGATAAAAAGAGATAAAAGCGTACGGATTTCAGTTTGTCAAAGAAAATGGTTTTTATCTCGAAATACATAATAAGGAATACGCGAAGATGAATACAGCGAATAATGAAAGAAAGGGGATTAAGAAATAAAAACTGGCGTTTGTCTGTCTGTATATTTATATATCTACCTATCTATCCATAGATATGTTTATCTGCCTATCATATATATATATATATATATATATATATATATATATATATATATATATATATATTAAACAAATGCAATGTCATTCGTCCATTTTTTTTTTCTAAATAACTACATTTCTCTACTGATTTTCATAATTTACTATTTGGTTGAAAAAGGCGACGGGAGTTGGCGAAAATTTTCAACCCCGCAATGGGAAATGAAAATAGAAATAAAACTATATATTTAACAATAGATATGTCTCATACCTCTAAAAAAAAGTTCAATAAAATTGGACGGAGTTAAATAAAAAAAAAACCAAAGAAACAATGAGCCTCAGCTATCTGTTAGTGACTTAGTTATGTTATTTATTTTCTATAAGTACATCTTACAACAGAAGTATTCGAAGATAAGCATTATTGAATTATATATATATATATATATATATACTAGCTGGACCCGGCGCCGGCGTTGCCCGCGAGAAATATTAAAACATGAATTAAAATTTGTCAACATCTAACAGAACGTAAATAGGTTATATCGGACCATTTTAATGTTTATAAGAAATGTCGGTTTGGAATTCTGAGTTGAACAAAAATAGAAATTGCCACCGTTTAGAAGGATATCTCCTTCATTGACCGATTATGGAAAAGGTTACTTGTTTCGTGCCGAGATATTTGTAAGAAAATCATATTTTAGGCTAGTATAGTAAACATATATTGTATAATAATAATAACAAAATTAAAAAATTAAATGGATTGTTATCTTAATTGCGCAAGTTAAGATGTTGATTAATTATTATTTTAGTCACGTAAATCCCAATTTAGTATGAAGCTAGACATGCAAAACAAATCTGAGGTGTCGGTCACTAAATACTGTATGAAGCAAGTATGAGTGTAAGGAGACGAACCTATGATTATTTTGTTCTGGCCACATGTATGATATCTATTATTAAAATGCCGACAGAAAACAAATAGGTCACATATGAAACACAAAATAGATTGTGGAAAAGTGTACTTCTTTCTTCTTCTTTCGTGTGAATCAGATGATTCTGGTGTTGGCATTAGTTTCCCCAATGTTTTTTTTTTAGATATAACTCTTTCTGGAAATACATCGGGTACTTACGAGAAGGACCACAAAAAGGTTGCCAACATCCCTCAGTTAAAGTAGTACTGTGGTACCGACTGGATTCGAATTTGAAACACCTAGGTATCCAGTCCGTGTCGATATTCACTTAACCGCCGTCACCTTCCAGGGTACTTCTTTCAGGCCGAGATATTTGTTGGATCTGTTAGTTATTTTCTCATCCGTCATTGAAAGCAACTACTTATAGAATGCAGAAATGTTTATTTATGTTATTGGATTTTTGACACAGTAAGAAGTTACGTTGTGTCTAACACAGTCCTCCTGGGGAGTCAAATATGGCTTAAAATCGACCCTGTGAAACAAATGTAAATTCTAGTTTAGGCACGTAAGGTTAATATATATTGTGTAATAATAAAAAATGCTATCAATTTTTATATGAATTGCGCAAATTAAGTTGTTGATTAATTACTATTTTAGTCACGTAAATCTCCATTTCGTATGGAGCTAGAAATATGAAAACGAATGGGATGTGTCAGTCAGGAAATACTGTTTGAAGCAAGTTTGAGTGTAAAAAGACGAAACTATGATCATTTGCTATGGGGCACATATATAATAGCTATGTTAAAAATGCCGAGCGAACGCAAATAAGTCACATTATCAGTAGCAGTTTTTGCGACGACGAAAGTATATAAAAAGTTATTTTAAATGTTACGCCAGTCTGTGTTCTAAAATGATTTCGAACCATTTGAAGTGTCGTGATTTAAATACAGGAACATTTTCTGTCATTATAAAATATACTTTAATAAATCGACGAATGCTAATTTAAAACATCGTATATTACCAGAAAGTACTGTACGTATTTTTATTGGCTGCAGAAATGTGAACATGTTTTTTTTAGAAATTTAATGAATATATATATATATATTTATATATATATATATATATATATATATATATATATATATATATATATATATATATATATATGAGGAGGGAGGGGGAGTGAGAGAGAGAATGGAGAGGAATAGAAAAAAGAAAATACCACGTCTTACGTGAAATGCTTCACACACACTAATACAACAATTACATAACGTGAAAATGAAAACACAAATGTTGGATTAATGCTAGGTTTGTATGGATGGTCGAAAGTGAAAAAAATTAACTAGTGTTGTATGTTAGTTAAAGTAGTGTAAGATTCGTGAAGTTTGCTATAATTGTGTTTTTAATAGCTTTTATTAAATATGCTTTAAGTAAAAAATAAGTTATTTTTATTTATTTTCAACAAAATTCAACAAAATTATTTTTTATAAATTATATTCACCAAAAATTTAAACAAACGAAATAACGTTTTGTCTTAGTGTTTTTTTATTTGATTACAAAAAGCGACGAACATTATTTGTACCTGAATTCGGAATTTGTTTTTATTTTTTTCACAATTTTTGTTAAAATCATTTTTGAAAGTATATTTCATCATAATATTTATTATAACTAACAGATTTAACCCCAAAATATATTTAGAAAAATATAACAATCATTTAATTTTTTAATGATAACTGAAGTTTAAATTTTCATTCTATAAAAATGAATTCATACGAATTGTAGTTTTCACTGAGCACTTAAATTTAAAATTTAATATTACAATTTAAAAAAAAAAAATTCTGAAAATAGATAACATTAAAACATTGGAAATGAAAATCAGACGGAAAAAATATAGTCACCATCTTCATAAAAAAAGAGAAATCCTTTTTCCTTAGCTGGCTTCTTTGGACTTGTTTAGATGACTACTATATGGGTTCTTGGCCTTTTGGCTAAGATCAAAGTGTAGTATCTGTTCCGATGGATACTGCACCCCATAGACTGGTATTGTCTTGGCTTTCAGGGCTTGATTTACGCCGGTCTATGGGTCTGTCCTGTGCAGTTCTAGGAGGTCCACCCTCCCAGGCTTCGCCTCCCCTCTTTGAGGAGGAGTAAGTTTATTGCTTACTGCCTGAGGCGCCCCTACCGGGAAATGCCGACGGGGCTGCCCAGGCAATTTTTAAACCCCACTTTCCCGACCCGACCTTGGGTCACATCTTACTTGTGGGAGTAAGATAAAAACTGGCCTTGTGCCTAACTCCTGGAGAGGAGTAAATCAATACTATATTTTTCTGACTTAATTTGTATTTCGGTTTTTCAAGTGTGCAATGAAACGTAGCATAAGAAAATAAGAATTAACAAACAAAGATTGTTTTTTATTATTTTAGTAAAACATGGGTTAAGTTTTTAAAATTTACAGGATCCTTCTTAAAATAAATCTATTTAACTTTAAATGATTTACGTGACTGAAATAGGAATTAATCTCAAATAAAAGTAGTTCGTTACCTTTACACGCTCGGTGTTGTTGAAAATGTCGACCTGACCCGACAATATTTTTTCCCGACTTTAAAATAAAAATACTCTCGTATTTAAAACACAATTAAGGGTTTTTAATGTTTTTGTTGTTGTGCTAGGTTTCATCGTACACGTGAAACGCCGAAATACAAACTAGGTCGGAAAATATAGTCCTCATGTTTATATAAAAAAAAGAACTCGTTCTTCCTATTCAGTGTTGTTGAAAATGGCGAGATGACCAGTGCCATGGAAAAGCAGGGAAGATTCTTATTTAAAAAAAATATTTTTTAATTAATTAATTTCATCCAAAATAAGCGAGAACTTCAAATAATAGCTATCGTACAATTGAACGCTGCAATTCATTTTACGTTGTAAGTATTTGGCTAATGTTTTAAATTTTCTAAGTGTTTTACTTAAAAAAAAAATTATACATGACGCCAACGAAGACTTATAAGGGAAATGTCTGAAGTTGATTCGCTTTTTTTTGAGTATTGATTTACTCCTCTCCAGGAGTTAGGCACAAGGCCAGTTTTTATCTTACTCCCACAAGTAAGATGTGACCCAAGGTCGGGTCGGGAAAGTGGGGTTTAAAAATTGTTTGGGCAGCCCCGTCGGCATTCCTCGGTAGGGCGCCTCAGACAGTAAGCAATAAACTTATTCCTCCCCAAAGAGGGGAGGCAAAGCCTGAGAGGGTGGACCTCCTAGAACTGCACACGACAAACCCACAGACAGGTGGAATCAAGACCCGAAGGCCAAAACGGTACCAGTCTATGGGGTGCAGTATCCATCGGAACAGATACTACACTTTGATCTTAGCCAAAAAGCCAAGTTGGAACAGTTAGTTGTATTTTTGTTTGTTATTTCACTCCAAAACACGAATAACCTATCAAGCAAACTTCCGTCATGTGGTTAGGGTTCAGATATGTTGAAAATGTAACTCTAATTCGGGCGGACTTTAACGAAATATTAAATTGTAATAAGCACGCTTTAAAATGTTTTAAAACACAAAAACAAGATTGATAGAAAAGTAAGTTTATTTCCTTTGGTAACAGTTACTTGTTTAGTATTTGTTTTTTCACATTTTCTTCTTCTCTTGACAATCGCTTGAATATCTTTTGCGGTCTTTGACGCTTTATTTACTTCTTTACTTGACTTATATGCATACCCCAAATAGCTTCCTCACATACTTGATTACATAATTCGACCACTTATTGTGGCATTGGGACAGTCTTTCAGCTTAAACAAAATCCTTGTTTAGTCCGGCCAATCTCTTTGGTGGTCGTCTTTTTTATCTGGCTGTAATGAAATTTTTTTTA
>OY744546.1:43269892-43309892 GCA_963556195.1 Sepiola atlantica
TTAAAACCTAACTAATGCTATATATTTTTCTTAATGGATCAACTCATAATTTTAAAATTATCTGACATTTTTGACGTAATGTTTCATCTTCAAAGGTAACTAATTCATCACAAGATATAGCCCACTCGTGAATAAAGACAAATATACTATCGTTCTTGTTGACGAGTAGTGAAAGTGAAAGTGAAAGTGAAAGTAAAATCCGATGTGTTTTTTTGTTGTGGTAAGCGCTATTTTAAATCATTAAAAATACTAGTAATAATTTTACGAAAAGAACGTTTTAAATTGTGTGACAAACTCTTTCTATGAAACACATTTTATTCATGACTCGGCATATTTAAATGAATGAATAATACACTGATATAATCTACTGTATTATCTTTAAATTGTGGTTAGTAGTTTAGTATCTGATCTGTTGCTATAAGACCGTCCTCTTATAAATCAACCCTTCCTTTTTTGATAGGATGTATGTAATTCTCCCGGGTATTACCTCCCTCTTTTTTGGATGAGTAATGTAGTATCTGTTCTGTTGTCATGAGATTATCCTCTCTTAGAACATCTTCTTTGTGGTGGGGATGTAATATCGGTTAAATTGCCACAATACGATACCCGCAGGCATTTCCATCTTCATGAGGATCCTCTTAAGTATTATTCTCGTCTATTTTATACAGGATAGTGTAGTATATGTTTTGTTGTTATTATAATATCCTACCAGGCATTACTTCCTACTTGTTCGGGCAGAGGGGGTAGTGTACTATATGTTCGTTCATAAGTATACGACTCTCCCATACTTTACCTCATATTATAGGTCAACGGTTGAACATTTAAATTCCTCATCATACATTCGTCCCAGGCATTATCCCATCTTTTGGTGGCAGGATAGTATATTTCGGTCTTCATGATACCATTCTTCCAGGATAACGTCCTCCTGTTTTTTTTTTTGGGGGGGGGGGTATTGTATCTGATCTGTTGTCATGATATCATCAGTAGTAAAAGGCTCACAAAAAGATGTGACCTCGGAGGAACATTCTTATTTCTAGTATTTCTATATAGTCAGCATTCCTTAATATATTCTACGCCAAACCTTCTCTAACTTTGCATACAACTGCTGAGCCATGTTGTTCTCAGTATCGGTGTAGTTCAGTCAAAATGTGGCTGAACCTCAAACAAATTGCTTACAGAGGTTTTTAACTTGTATATCGGGCATGAATAACCTCTCTTTCAGATAAAAAGAGTTGACCAAAATTAGCAACTTAACAATATTAAATTTCGAGACAGAAAATTCCTGACATTTCCTTACAAGTATGTTCATTATTCGTGAGAATTACTGACAAAAATAAACGTTTTCTTGACAAAAAACCTTAATTAAATTAGAAATAAAAACATACTTTTTGCATGAACATTCACACAGGGCCCACCCCAAGCAAAATTGACATTTTCTTGGTGTTTGAAATTGTAATGATAGGAAGCTATATGCTTAATAATAAACTAACACCAGAAAATGACTAGCTTTTGCTATTGTTTTCATGTTTCTTATCTCTAATAGAAATATGAATATAAAAGGTACACAAACAGACGTAGTAGCCTTTTTCAAGGCAACAATTGTCACATTAATTCCTGACATTTCATAAAAATAGGTACAGAATAAGTACAATTTACAAGAACACAAATGGTCAGTTGGTCGAATGTTGGTGAAAGGCTCTTGCATAACCACCACAGAACAAGTTCATGAACGGACCAACGAACATTTCTTGTCAGGAACTAATGAAAGGTAACTTCATCATCATCAAAATCTGGCTGTAATGAGTTGCTGCAGTGGAGGCCTTTGCAATTACCACACAAGTTTCAACAGTCAATGCCATGTTTCCTACAACTGAATATTGCTGTAGTACACACTGTATAGCCAACAAATGTACAGGACAAGCTGACAAGTCAGACTTGATTGGTTGTAAATTACCATCGAAAAGTGTCCATCCCCACTCGTCAGGTTTTAGCTGGTTTATATATTTCCATTTTGAATTTTGAAGTAAACTCGAAAGCTGTGGAATTTCGTAGCTGCTTTTGTTCGTGGCAATGATTTGGCCTCAACATACTGTGAGTGTTTTGAAACCTTTTCCTTAGAGTTCCTCAGTCGGAGATGATTGATGTTTTCTCGATCATTACCATTGCACAGGCACAATAAAGCCTTCTCTCCAGCTTCAATAATTTCTTCTGCACTGCTATCCTTGCCAAACACTTCTGCCAGTTTGAGGAAGTTTCTATTGTTTATCACCTTTCGAAAGTATGCTGCCTACACACTTCCATAAACACTGCATGCATGAAGAGAATGTTGGAAATGACCACATCTCCCAAAGATTTCCTCATCTCTTTGATGTTCCAGACTTTCACACTTTTTGCACTATCCTTTGGTTGTGGCGTAAAGAAGATGATATAACTATCATCACTATTGGCATGATAACATAGAAGGACCAATAGGTCAGTGTCATCTGCTATCAAACTGGTATCTTTTGTTTGTGCCTGTTCTAGAGCAGTCTTCACAATCAATACGTCAGGGTCTGAAGATATAAAGACAACTTGACAACCTGCTTCCTCCAAACTCCTTCCCAGCAAGTTGATAAGCAATTGTTTGTTTTCTTGATTAGTTAGGAAAACATCCTTTTTTAATTCGAACATCATAAAAGAGGTCAGTGACACATTAACACCAACAGATCCTTGGCGTCGGTGAGTCTCGTCTTTAATATATGGACCACTTTCATACCCATCACAGAAAATGCATGCTTTTCCATATATAGTTGTGACATATCTGCGGTACAGATCTCATCAAATATGTGACCTTTTTTGCCATGGGAATCGTTGAAGTAGTTCTCCACCATCTTAGAGATACTGTGGATCTGAAGACTGTGGACCTGATTGTACAGAAGAAGTAAGTTCCCATATTGCGTCTCCTAAAGCCGGTTTTTTGCCTCTCGCGGTAGTTCGAAAAAATCAAAAAGTGAAAGTGGGTAAGCACAAAGCTCATACTGGAAATTTTCTTACTGCTGCTGAGTTGAGTGTTCATTGGTAAGTAGCACACACCGTCTCTGGAATAGGAGTTGTGGATCAGTCTCAACTGCTTGATCTTTGGTAAGGGAAACTTTTGACCCAAGTGTAATTGCCTGATCCTTTCTTTTAAAAGTATATTTGTGGACATTTTCTTCAACCATTGAAGCTATGATTGCCTCTCCTATAGAGTTTGCTCCGTCCACATTCACCTTTTGTTCTCCAGTTACTCCACTTCACATGTTGTGAATGGACGGATCTTCCGTGAAAAGAGTAATATGTCTGGAGAAACACAAGGAGCTTCCATGTGTGCCTCACATCTTGCTATCTTCCTGCTGAAGTATCCTCCTGGTGCTGGTCACTAGTGCCATAACGAATGCCTGCTAGTTCTCGCATTGTAGAATTGATTTCAGCGCACGCTGGCAGTGATAGCGTCCAACCCAACTGGTGGATTTCGTCCATTCCTCTGCCATAAGTAAGCCCTCCAGACGTCTTCATGCTTTTTATTAGCACCTGCTCAATAACCAGATCCGTTGACAAGCCAACCTAGTAGCGATCACTACGTCTAATCACATTGAATCCTTCAGAACATTGCTGGTATACTCCAGGATGGCTTTTCGGCAGCCCCTGTATTTGGTGCAAGTACAAGCAGGCTGACTTTGCATATATACAGACAACAAAAGCTTGAGGCACAATCTTTTTGAGCACCATGCAGAACGCTGACTCGCTCAAGAATCACAACAAAACAATACAAACATCATCCCAGGCATTAACTCCTTCTTTTATTTTTGTTTGAAGGAGTGTAGTAAAAGTCTTGTTGCCATGATAACATATTACTAGGCACTACTTTTCCGATTTAGGGGGAGGGGTGATAGTGTAGTGTATGTTCGTTCGTCATAATTACATTATCGTATGCATTCTCTCCTCTTTTGTTCATGATACTTTTCTCCCAGAATTTTTTTTGTCTTTTTTTTAGGGTTACTAACGGATTGAACCCTACTGGATTAATTTAAATACGTGATTATGACTGGCACAAACAGGAATGTTGGTTTTCTTTGCATTATAATTCTGACATCGTAGATTACTAGTACATTTATATTCTAAAACATTCGTAGCCAGCAAATTGAAATAATAAAGCAATAGTTTAAGGAACTTGTTTGAGATTAAAATTGTCTTTTACTCTTAAACAGAATACACACATTATATATATATATATATATAAACCATTCATAACGACTAGTTTTTTTCAAAGATTTTCAAAAGACTTACCAATGTATTTTAATCCTAGAAAAGTTGAGGAAAAAAAGCTTATTGTTATGAATTGTGTCTTTTTATCAATAACATTTGTTCAAATGAATATTTGGTGGCCACAGAGGCAATATATATATATATATATATATATATATATATATATATATATATATATATATATAATTAGCGGATGGGTCTGCGTAAGCGAATGAGTGTATGTGTGCGTTATGCATCTATTTCACGATTGGAGTAAAATTGGAAATGGAAAAGAATGCAGGAAAACAGAAATGGCCGTGTAAATATATTAGGGCCAAGAAAAAGTGTTTGAAGAATCCGATAAAAAAATGGTAAAGAATTTCCAAGAGGAATGAACATTCACCAAATAGAATATCTGGAGAAAAAAGATAAATTAAATAAAAAAGGTAAAAATTCCGAGAACGGAGAGAAAAAAAAAAGATTTTTAAAAAAGGAAAGAAAATGTGCAAGTAAGGTGGGCTTGGGGTATAAAAACAGAACCTTGTGTTCTTAGGCGAACAGAAAGAACGTGTACAAACGGTAAAGGATGCAAAATACGGGAAACTATACAAAAAATAAACGTAAAAAAGGGGCCTCGAGTATAACGTACTGAAGTAGAAAAGAGGGCGAAGGTATTAAAATAAATAAACAAATAAATGAATTAAGAAAATAAAGGGAAAATGGGAATAATACGAAGTAAATACATATATAAATATAAATAGTGGTGTAAGATTTTATATATATATATATATATATATATATATATATATATATGAATAAAATAAAAGACAACACAATGAATAGATGAATGATAAATGAAAAAATATAACATGAAAACAAAAAAAAATTAAAACTAAAAAAGCACTCGGTAAAGCGCATATTTCAACCGATGTCCGACATTGATAAACCTAACCGTAAATAAATCTTCATTCTCATTAAGTTACATGCATTATTCTATGGGAACTTATTACGCTAAACGATAGTATAATAAATTAATCATCAATACATACATACATACCACACACACACACACACACATATATATATATATATATATATATATATATATATATACTTAGGCAGCATTTCTTAATTGATACCCAATGGGAGAATGTGTCTCCAAAAACAACACATATATTGGTATGACTATGAGTAGTATCTCTCGTCGCCTTACATGTAACCTCTCCTCCTCCCATATCTCTATTTACCAACACTTAGTAGAACACGACACCCGAAAAAAGAATTCAGGTACATATTAGTCAAAAAACGCTGCTATCCTCGCTGTCTTTCATTGCAACCTGCAGCTCCCTATAATTGAAGCCTTACTCATTCGAGCAAACAAAACCACCACCAATCAAGCTCGATATGAGGGGGAGAAAGCATACTGAAATGCCTTTAATATGTTGATAACAAGTTTAACTCATCAGTTTTATTTAGCATAACTCATCACGTGTCCGTAAAAGCCTCATGGGAGTCAAAAACGTTAGCAGTTTTGGCGAGTTCCTGTTAACACTCGAACAAAAACATTAGATCATTAGTCCGTAAACATGACAAGATGGATCAAAAAAGAAACAAACAGGAATTATTTCTATTGTTTAACATGCATCAATATATATATATATATATATATATATATATATATATATATATATATATATATATATATATATACACATATATATATATATATATATATGTTTTAAATAATATAAAAAATATATACATTTTTATATTTTTTTCTCTATTTATTTCTTATTTTTTGACGTATAAGAATACAAAATGTAATTTCGTTGAAATATTTTTTTTCGGAAATAACTAAATTTTCGCTCGTTCCTTCGGCTTTCATCAGTGTATTGAGAGATATGTGTGTGAGGTGAAGAAATCTTTAAATGTGACTCGTGTATGTAAACCAAATTATTTTTGTACAAAAAGTCATCAGCTTGGGTGGAGTTGTTGTTGGCTTTTTCCAAGGCAAGTGGGCAATAAAAATATCAAAGGCTATATATATATATATATATATATATATATATATATATATATATATATATATATATATATATGCACACTACCGCATGTGTATACATATATACACGTATATAAGAATACATACATACATCTATCAATAAGGGAGATTATGTATCTGTCTGTCTGAAACCGAAACTCCATCAGAGTAATATTACTATTTACTTAGTCTGCCAGCTTCTATATATTCTTCTACAAAAACCACCGTAAACACTATGCGCATTACCCAATTAACATAATTAATTGCTTTTACACTTCTAATGAATTAATATTCGCAAATATACACTCATGATTGTTTTCTTCAGATTTCCACATGTATTTACGCTATTTTGCTCGCTAATAATCTTCATTATAAATCATAATTATTTCTTTTATTATTTACATATATATATATATACTAAATCAGTTACGTAGTAAATCTATCTACTGCAATACTTATTGAACAGCCAGCGTTACTCCATTGAATTGGTTACCTCCCTCTGATTATTCAGCATCTACCTACTGCGAAACTGATTGAACATCCAGCGTTACTCCATTGAATCTGTTACCTCCCTCTGATTATTAAGTGTGGACGCAACACGTGCGCGTTATTTAAAATGTAAACAAAACGCTGGCATTTACCGTGTTACTTCTACTCTGAATTTTTTTTATTAAAACGTTCTGAGTTTGTCTATTTTCTTGATCTTATTAGCCATTATGTTTTAAAACACTAATTCATTCAATCAAATTGTTTAATATAGATAATAATTTATTTAAAAATTACTATTTAAAAACACACACCCACACATTATAATGAATTTAGCTTAGGTAAACTTTTTTTTTCGAGAGCATTTGAAAAATTATTCGTGTTTACTGTATTTTATTATTTAATAGTTTTATTTTAGGTACACCTTTTTCTCCGATTTGAACAACTTCCAATATCAACATTTTTTCTATTTATGGGGAGTGTAAAAAAAAAATTGGGGTGGGGTCGAAATTTTTTTCTTCTTTATTTTTAACTAAAAATATTCTTGGTCGGAAACACAGAAAATCAATGTCTAACAACCCAAGAAATATGACTGGGGCTCCATCGGTTTACGAGTGAGCGTTCTTTTCTGACGCGGCAGCCTAGCAAAAATATGCGACCGGAGGGAGCATATATTTGCTAGTATACATAATACATACACACACACATACATTCACACACATAAACACAAACATATATATATATATAGAGAGAGACAGACAGACAGACAGCCAGACAGACAGACAGACAGACATACATACATACATACATACATACAGACAGACAGACAGACAGACAGACAGACAGACAGACAGACAGACAGACAGACAAAAATGTTTCGTTTTTTCTAATTTTGAAAGGTTTATAAATTGGCAAAAAGTACTGGGCAGAGGAGAAGGAGAGATTGTTAACACCCCTTCTGTCTGCCCTTATTTGCCGTGCAGTGGGCGGGCTTGCTCTATGATACGGTTATTCGAGAACATTATATATATATACATATATATATATATACGCATATAAATAAATATATACATATATATATATGCATATACATATATATATATACATATATATATATATATATATATATATATATATATAAATATATGTATATATATACGCATATAAATAAATATATACATATATATACGCATATACATATATATACATATATATACGCATATACATAAATATATATATACGCATATACATATATATATATATATATATATATATATATATATATACGCATATACATAAATATATATATATATACATATAAATATATATATATATATATATACGCATATACATAAATATATATATATATATATATATATATATATATATATATATATATATACATTCGTATATAGAGAGTGGTAAAATAAAATACATATTATATACGAAAGTTATACTATGAAGAATGTTTATATTCGCAAAAAAACTTGAAAATTTAGTGTTGTTACTGAGGGAAGATAGCTATTTTCCTATCGTATACACTCATCTACTTCGTAGGATAATGCTATTGTTCAGTCTGTGTGTTTATAAAATGAATAATCATTGAGAGGTCCCACATAATTGTTCAGTCCTTAAATGTGGGTGTTGAGGTTCAGAATGCGTTTGGCTTCTTATTTTTTGTCTCTGTTGCTGCGTCTTAAAATTGGAGGCTATGGGGATGCATTTGATGTTGTCTTTCGTGTGAGGAATTGTAATGCTTGGCTCCTGGGGACTGTGTTGATTTGTCTCTACTCGTCCGTTTATTATCATACAGGTATGAATATGTCGTTAGTAGTGATGTGCTGGCGGCATATTTTGCATCTAGGTGTGTTGCATCTTTTGTTTCTATTGAGGTGCGAAAGTGTGGTGTATCTTAGTGGAGATATACATATATAATGTATATATATATATATATATATATATATATATATATATATATATATATATATATATATATATACATAAAAATAGATGCGCTTTAAGATATCCTTTCTGATCTCCCTTAATCGCTTCTGTGACAGGGCGTTGCTATATTATTACATCTATACAATTGTTATGGCCTTGTAAGGTCACATTAAATATCACGAACAGAGGACAATTAAAAATAAATTATATTAAAAGAGAATAGAAAAGTAATGGGTTGACTTCACTTCTCTTCCCATGTTTACTGATTGGTCATAATGACTTTATTCATAGAGGCAAGTGAAGTCTATACAATGGCATAATAGGGGAGACTACCATGACAAAAATAATAATATACGAAGGCATTTTATTTATCGTTTTTAACATACATTTTGAAATGTCAAATCGTTCGACCAGCAAAAATGGTGCCTGGTCGGTAATCTAGTGTCGCTAAGATTACAATTTCTGGCTTTACAGATTTTAAAATTCATTGTTCGAAAATCAAATTATGTCGACTAAAACAGATAATAAAAAAACGCATTTCTAAAAATTACATTCGTTTCATGGATTTGAAAAATATTGAGATTATAATTATATTTTTCTGTAAGAAGGCGGAGAATTCATTTGTTTTACAAATAATTAAATTGCTACAATTTACAATCAATGAATGCACCATATACATATTTATTTCATACATAATTACATATTTATTTAGCTGACAATTATGTTCCGGAAGAATAAAAGAGTCATAACTTATGAAGAGCATTTTCCCTGACAGACATTTATTAATTCAAAAAAATATGATAATTAACAACCAATCATACAGATTTATGTAGAAGGCACCGTGGAATTCTCATGGAGTCATTCTAGTAAATTTAAAATTAAGTAAGGCATGTGTGTCTGTTTTCATATCTACATTTATAAATAACTATTAATTCATGTGTAAACTTGATAGACGTAATTTAGTTTGCATTAAAAAAAAACGCAAGCAGCAGCTGAGTGAAGTTTCAGTATTGTTTGTGTTTCCATAGTTCTAGGAGGTGCAACCTCCCAGGCTTTGCCTCCCCTCTTTGGGGAGAAGTAAGTTTATTGCTTACTGTCTGAGGCGCCCCTACCGGGGAATGCCGACGGGGCGACCCAGGCAATTTTTAAATGGCCAGAGTGCTCACCTCTTGAGCGCTGGCTTATTTAATCCCACTTTCCCGACCTTGTGTCACATCTTACCTTGTGGGAGGTAGATAAATAAATCCATATGAATTGACTTATACAAATTGTGGATAACAAATTATGTAGTGGAAACGAGAGATTGGCTTTGTTTCACAATGTTGTTCATAACTATTACGGCTTCAACTAAAAATATTAATTAAATTACATGAATAAAGTGATCACCAGACACACATATTTAAACAGCAAACATGATAATTTCAAGAAAAAGTAAAGTCACACCTTACATAACTTGTTAGAGATCATCTCACTTGAATAACAGTTATATATAGCGATCTATAAGTGTAATATATATATATATATATATATATATATATATATATATGGACAATGTAAATCATATTCTAAATAAAAAAACACACACATATTATAGTTGTTTACGGCTGTCTCAAGGCAGTTTTAATTTTAAGTCACATAATGATAATAGAGATAACCATTCACGCCAGTCGCACGACTCGCACCCCGAAAAAGTAACAATTAACTCAAATTCCGAGTGTTCTAACCAATAAGGTTTGTGCCAGTTGACACGATTAAGATTCGGATAAAAATTGTTGTTTGGGATAAATACAATTTAGGCGCGCAGTGTGAATATAATTGTATTGGCGCGTGAAAGATAAAAAATAACGCCCACGCAAATTCCGGCGTGGCCTTATATATTAAATCAACTCAAAACGAGCGGGCGTAGTAGGGAGCACACCACATTATATTTCTGTCCAATGGGATTTCTCCAAAGACATTTTTCTAAACTTTTCTCCTTAAGCTCGCTGGAGCCTATCCAAATAGTATTTAAGCACACACAAACATCAAACCCTCTCTCTCAACTGACTCTTCATTCGGAGGTTACACGCGTCTTACTATCACTCTTCCATTTCACCTTTCGCGCGCTTCATACAATTACACAGGCGAACATTACCTATTGCCTCTCTTAATATTTTATAACACATGAGCATTTCAACAAAACAAAAGACATTCTCAGTTTTACTTACCCTGAAACTAAAGAAAGGACTTCTGAACTCATTACAAAAGGAAATATGTTATATTTATTAATGGTTTATTTCAGTGAATAAACTTCCGTTGGTTTTGCATGTAAGTCTTCTTATTATTATTTTTATTTGTGGAGGAAGTTATCACCAAAAAAAGGCATGACGACCACCACAGGTTACACTAAATTTCTACAGACGAGATAAGAAATTCACCCTATGTACGTCAAGGGAAGCGGACAGCTATAGTCGGCCGTCATGAGATGGACATGCATCATCCCGTTTGATAGCTTCTTTTATTTACTCATCCGAGGGCCCAGCTGATAAGAGGCTACACATAATTATATTAATAATAAATATTTTAATATTATCTACGTTTTATCCTTGCGCAATCATCAGTATAGCGTTAACAATTCAAGCCAGTCGCACAATTCGATACAAACTTACTAAACACTACGTTGCTATGGATTATCTGGCGAGTTTTTATATTTTGACAAAAATGTTATTATTTGTAAATGTATCGGTTGTCTTCGCAATATTACGTAGGAACCTTTTTTGTTACTCATGCATTTTATTAATAATTATATGTAAAGAGGTGGAGGTTAATTGCCATATTTTGTACAGAAATAATATAAATTCCGCTATTCTGACTGTCAACTAACATACCCAAACAAGCTGCAAATCTAATAACAGCTTGTGTTAAATAAATTGTATAAAATGAATCACACTAGGTGAATGTTTTGTATGCTATAAACAAAAAAATAAAAATAAAACAAAATAACTCGAAAACGGTCGATATGATGTAAGACCTTATGTTTACTAAAGACCCGTGACGCAACGGATAAAAGTGATAAGTGTAATCAGTCATAAGTGATAGTCTTCTGAAGGTTGAATGCTCAATCTTCAGTACAGATGATACTAAGAATACAAATACGAATTACTAAATACACTTACCTGGTAATAACTGACGGAAAGAAACCAAGCGCTCTTTATAAATAGAGGGTTTCGTTACAAATTCCGTACAGATTCCCGAGTTCGACAGAAAGATTCGCAAGTTCGATAAGACGGACCGAAAGAAGGTCGGAAGTAGCATCGGCTGAAACGTTGTGAGAATAAAAATTCTGAGATGAGAACAGTAGTCCGAATAATCCAAATTATAAACCGTAAAATATAGCTACCACAAATCAAATAACCGAATAGGATCTATATGTTGTAACGCAGAAATTAAATCAAAGAACAATCTAAAAGATTAATAATCTATGAAACGGAATGCAAACAATAAATTACAAAATGGGTTGATATGCCATAAAACAGATGAACCGAACCGTGAAAATCAAAATTGTTCTACATGTCGTTCAACAGAGAAATGAGATCAGATTGTTGTCTAAAAAAGTAAGATAATCCATGAGAAAGAGAGAAAGACCTAGATATAGATTGGAAGCCCGATGTATAGATAGATAGATAGATAGATAGATAGAGAACGAGAGAAAAGGGAGAGAACGAAAAAGAGAGAAAAGGGAGAGAGAGAGAAAAACAAAGAGAGATAGGGGGGAGAGAGAAAATCAATCCCAAACCGGCCAATTTCTATGAGTCTCAATTGAAAGTATATATATATATATATATATATATATATATATATATATATATATATAGAGAGAGAGAGAGAGAGAGAGAGAGAGAGAGAGAGAGAGAGAAACCCCTCTAGATGCGCACTGTAAGTGAAGTATTAACATAGCATGTCGTCGATAGCTATAAATGCATCGTTCCTTTCATTAAGTCAAGCTGCAGAAATAAGTGTTAAAATCATCACTATTTATTTAGTTATCCAATGCTGGCCGTATGGTTCTAGGTGTCGGGATTTGAGTTGTAAAATACTCGTGGCCGGGGATTTCGAATCACGCGACCAGTAGTGAATAGTTATATCTCTATGCTGATGAGTCCCGATTAAAAAGGACGAAACATATACGTACAAAGATAAGAAACGAAACAAAAAAACAAATATTTACTATATATATATATATATATATATATATATGAATTTGGGTTATAGCATAACCAGGGTTTCGAATTTTTGTACCGGTATTAATAATTACCTCTACACTGATAATTCTTGAAAGTTTGAAACACATTCGTATGTAAATAAAGACAAAAATATTTTGCGTTTGTAATATAGTATTTTCTATTTTGCATTAATCTTTCGAACATACCTGCGTTAGATAAAAAACGAGGAAGACAAATCAAATTTACAAAGAAACTATATATATAGCAAAGTGTTCTTATGTGTGTATGTCTGTCTTTATGTGTGTCGCGGCATCAAAGTTAACCGGTTGATCTAAGAGACAAACTAACCGCAGATTTTGAATCAGCAACAACAATCCGATATTAATTAGGAAGTTTTTCAACCCTGATTACAACTCTTTATTCAAAATTAAATGTATATTAAAATAACATTAGAAAAACAATCCGACATTCTTAGCATTCTCTTTCCAGTTAATTATTTAATAACATGAGGCGATCGAACAGCATACTTATAATAATCTGAATCTCTTCACAAATAGTAATAGATATAAATAAATATAAGTATAAAGATAAGTTAATATTGCAATCATGGTACGTATTTGACATCATTGTTCTTAGTAAAAGGGAACCTTTCTGTATGTCTTTATTTATTTTAGACAATCGAACTATTTTAGATTCATGCAATGAGCTTCTTCTTCTTCTTTCGTGTGAATCAGATGATTCTGGTGTTGGCATTAGTTTCTCCGATGTTTTTCTAGTTAGAAATCTTTCTGGAAAGACATCGGGTACTTACGGGAAGGACCACGAGAAGGTTGCCAACATCCCTTAGTGAAAGTGGTACTGTGGAACCGACTGGATTCGAACTTGGAACACCCAGGTCTTCAGTCCGTGTCGTTATCCACTTAACCACCGTCACCTCCCATGCAAGGAGCTAAACCAGATGTTTAATTTTATACCTCTACGCCGAACAACTCATACACAGGTTAAGTAAGTTAAAAGGGACAATATATTTTCGTTTAATCGTTTGCTGTGTGGATAAGCGTTCGCCTCAAGGTCTCATATGTTATGCCATCTTTCACGGTTCGAACTTCACACTAGACAATTGTTTTTTTGTTGTTTTTTTTTCTATAGCATGCCAGTTTATTTTTTAACCGTTATGGATCATCATCATAAACCTGAATAATGCTCCTCTCAGTTTGTAATGGTTTGTATTCTAGTTATTAAAACGTATTTTAAAATTTATTTGTTGCGATTTGAAGTGGAAAAAAATTAATAACGATTTTTTATTTGAACTGAGGTGTAGAAGAGAAACATTTGAGAAACCTTGTGTTGGTAGGTACTTCAGTTAGTTTTTATATATAAGACACGGCGAGAAGAAAAAAAAACAGCACAGACACACGTACACAATTGAACGCATTAACTGATCGAAAACAATACACTAATAAATACATTGTTGTTGAGTAAATACATCAATATTACTGCTACTGATTTTCTGACAAAAAAAATGTTTGTAAATCCATTTATTAGCTCGCTGAAGCACATGTCTACATTGCGTGGTAGATTATATTATTACAAGCGTAATCGTGATGTAATAAATGGCATTATGTATGCTGTTACCTCAACGTGGAGTATCAGAAAATTGCTACAACTTCAAAAAATAATTATAAATTATAAAATATCTGATTTTAATATATGGCGCCTACGATGGCGACCACGTGGGCACCAAAACTGGACAAACAAAGGAAATGAAGAAAACATCATTTTTAGACACTGAAAAGGCGAAGGGACGGAAAATACTTCAAACAAGAATATCATTTAGTAGAATTACAAGTAGAATAACACATTTATATTAACGAAACAATTTATTTTTGATGGGACATTTTGTAAAGCTATCCAGTTACAGGGAATTTTAGTGTTCATTTTTAAGGAGTGACATGTTCTTTGTAAAAGTTCAATTCGTCAGTCATAGTGCGTGTGTGTGTATGCGTTGACACGTACGCGCGCGACATGGCCAGCTTGTACGAATTTCGGCAGTGTCTTTTTTTGTCTCGGCGAACAGGCCGAGCTAAAGTAGAACGTCTCCTTGTCTGTTCCTCCAAAGTCTGTCGGGTTAAAAAGACAAATAGAAAGAAACGAGCCCGTCGCTTTTTAAAGGTGTGGGGGACACTCGCGCTAGCACAATGACGTGTCGGTCCCTGATTGGCCAGAATTTTCCTCCAATGTGTTTCTACGAGACTTCCCTTTCTTTTTAGTCAGAGACAAAGAAAGGGTATCAAACAACGCAGAGAAAGCAGGGGGTTGAAATTAACGCCCTTTGCTTTCTCACATCGCTCGCGTCGTATTTTAGTTAACCACGTAGTCCCCCACGAGCAACCGAGCTGATTAGGCCAAATATTATATATATATATATATATATATATATATATATATATATATATATATATATATATATATAATTTAGGTCCTTTTGGGGTTGTGAATCGTTTAGTTTTATTTTGTTATAATCATTCTCAGTGTAGACTTAGCGTGCATTTTTCTGAAGTAAAGCTGTTTTTGTTGCAGAGATATCAGCGTTCACAGGTGAAATTTAAAATGTGAGGTCATTGTTTTTTTTTGCCTGGTATTATTGGTAGGACTTTTGTGCGTTTTACCTCTCGTGCTGGAACTTTGTGTTAATGGGCAACTTTCGCCCCGACTAAGATTTCTGGTCTTAGATTTATTTGCGCATTAAGCTGGGTTCAACTTTTAACGCTTGGTTGAAATTTTAGCGTTCATGCAAAAGACTATTTGGCAGAATAAAAATGTCAGGTTGTAGATTTGTCTTGCATGAAGCCGGATTTAAACTGGGAGAGTTCAACTTCTGGCGCCTTTTTGTGTTATTTCCTTTGTATTTCGACTGAGTAAGATTTTTTTGTCGGGCTGAAGTCGTTTTTTTGTTAATTTGTGCGTTGGTGTTTGCCTAATCTTTTCTTTCGTCTTCGTGGTGGGATTTGGTTGTTCGTTGGTTGTTTGTTTGGTTGTTCGATACCAGAATGCAGGAGAAAGAACACGAAAAAAAAAACTTTAAATATCAAGACCTAAAATTGGAATTAGTTAGATTATAGAAATGTACAGAGGTAAAGGTGATTCCCGTTGTAATTTTAACGCTTGGAACCATAAGGAAAAACCACTATAAATGGCTTAAACAGGTTGACGAGACAATTACTTTTCTAATTCAGCAAAAGGTTTGCCTGTTAGAAACAGCGAAAGTGTTCAGGTAAAGCTTGAATGTCTTCGTGTTACAAAGAAATAGTCCAACTAAAAGCACCCAAAAGACTATAAAATAATAATAATAATAATAAAAATAATAATAATACTTATATTAATAATGACTAGCTGAAACCCGTCAATATCCCACGCTTTCTTTCTTAATTAATATAATATTTTTGAAATTATTTGTGTGCAACATCTTTATTTTAAAAGTTTTCTGTCAGTATTTCTCATTCTATAGCCATTCGGTGCGAAGGAAGACTACAAAATATTATTTTTTGGGAACTGAAACTTATTGAAGTATTCTGGTCCAGATTCTTTCAGAATATATCTGATTATTCGGGTCTATCTCCAAAACCCTTGTAAGAGCTCGTGACATATTTCCAATATATGGACATCCGGCGTAACGCATACCCTGCGATAATATTGCACCATCTTTGAACATACCGAAGGACAAGGACGTGTATGTTAGTTTGAGTTTCATGTTTGACACAACAACGACATCGGATGCTTTTTATAATTACCTTTTTGTATTGCATATTTGGCGATAAGAGATTAAGAGATCCCATCTTTTAAAATATGTGTGGAAGGTGATAACCTCCGTGCGAACATAAACTTGCCTAAGTGTATTGGATATATATACATTAGGGTAGGTCGATTTTGGAATCATAACAAGTGTATAGATGGGAAAGTTGCTAATTTCCATAAATAATCACCACACAAAATATTTTTCTCCAAAATTCTGTCGTTTTTTGAGGAAATGAACTTAAAGTGTGAAATAATTTAAGATTCTGTTAAAGTAACGGTGTTACTTAACAATTTTAACCGGTAAAATTAAGACCAGACAATATAGCAAATAAATGCAGTAAATATATGTAAGAGTATATTTTTTATGTGCAATATCTATACTGTTCTCAATAAATCGAATAATAGTTACAAAAAATTGAAATACTGTTAAATATTTTATCTAAAATAAAAATTATGATTTTAGAATCTGGTCAAATTGTTATCACGGTATTTATTTCCATGGACCGTAATAAGTTATCTCCCTTTTGTTTATATTGCTGTGTTGTCAAACATCGTTCAATAATACAAAACGAAACAAATATTATATATTTTTAATTAAAGTAGACTTATTTAAAACGTATTTAATATATTTTTATAATAACTTGTAATTTTCTTTCATGTAAGAAGTTATTGTTTTTATTTTTTCACACGTGGAATTAGACCGTCGTTTACTAGATAAGTCGTATCTTTTAATACAATGTATTTTGTTTTTACATTTAAAAAAGACTTAATTATTTAAAAAATGTTTTAATAAGCACTGTTATAATTTGTTTCGATTTTCAAAGTTATTGTTTATCATTCTTAAAATTCAAAGTGTATATCTGTTCTATCATCGGTCAGAGAAGATCCTGCTAGACTGGGCAATTTTTATTTTTGTTCCAATTAACAGTTTCCCCACATGAAAAAACGATTTTTCATCGAACTCTACCTTTGTGGTACAACATTTTAATTAAATCTAAATTTTTAAATTAAAATAGACTTACTTATTTAAAAAAAAAAATGATGTAATTAACAGTGTTTTAATTATTTTATATTTTCAAATTTATTGTTTTTCATTCTTAAATTTTAAAGTTCTGTTCTCGGTCAGCGAAAAAGAGATCCTCCTAGACTAAGGTAATTGAATGTCCTCGCTTTTTCCCCACCTGAAAATCCCACTTTGTGTCTCAGTTTGACCTCGTGGGGAGGCAAGTAAATAGACTTAATTACTTTTAAAAAGGGTGGTGTATTTTTTCATTAAAAAATTTATTCACAAAACTTTCCACGTGGTTTCTTCAGTATATTTTAATCAAATCTATTTTTTTTATTAAAATAGATTAAATTATTAAAAAATAAATCACTGGTAATGTTTCATTTTTAAATTTTTTTTTTTGTTCCACTAATGTGTCACCATTTACCAAGGCCAGCGACTACAGTATAAAGATGGGTGGATTTTATTTTTCTTATTTTATTTTCAATTTGGAAATATTAATTCAATATGTGTAACTTCTGATATTCTACATGTATTTTCTTTTAAGATATTTCAAGAAAAATGGTTGGAAAAAAACGCACAATTTCTACTCGCAGTAATGATGCCAGAAAATTTTCAGGTCCACCTGCCCCATTAAATAAAACGGAACCCCCAATTTTTCGACAAGTTATCCAATACAGCTATTTCCTTATAAATACATGTCCACACTTGACAGATTTTGCTATTTCTACATTAATAGCAAAGGACATAATTGGCATTTGGAAGGCAGTAAACCCTCGTTTACCTCTATTAAGTGAAATATCTATTACAACTAAGGTGAATATCATATGTTTCCGCAAAGCAAAACAAATAAATAGAAAATCTCTCCCTGCAGCCCAAGAAAAACATTTACAGGAAAAGCTAGATACACTGTTTGACATTGCTTCTTGTGTGTGTAAACTGCCTATTTTAAGCTGTGATGACAAAAATGTGAAGTGCAACAAAGAACATTGCCGGACTAAACACATACTTTGTACTTGTCCTTTGGAAAAAAAGGTAAGATTATTTTTTGTTTTTATTTTTTAAATATGTTCGAATAAAAAAGTCATTTACATCTTAAATTAAATGGATTTCCATACTTGTATTTAATATTTAAACAAATGTAAAAAACAACTCTCATTATTTTCTTTTGAAATAATATTGTGATATTGAGGTTTGTTAACAAAATTAAAATTTGATATTTCAGGTTCCAGTGGAAGACAGGGAATATCTGAAAGACCAAAGAGCCAAAAAAGGACTCAAGGGCACTTTCCAGCTTGGCCCAATAGACAAAGCTGCCATAAAAAAATGTAAAAAGAAAACAAAAAGATTGGAACGACAAAAGAAATTAGGTTCATCACCTAATGATGCATCAACATCTCATGACCAGGATGCTGTTCTTTCCCACTCCAGTGCTGATAGTGATTTAAATGAAATTGATTCTTTTGAGCCTGAGACACCTTTTCCGGGACCTTACAGTCTTATTAAAATTCCTCGATATGCTATGGAATTAATTAGGGGTGATGTTTCTTCCAACCTTGGAGCAAGCCTTGCTAACGCCTTTCTCTTAGACTTAGATGCCATGGGTCTTCTCAAATCTAATGTCAATATAAAAGATATCATAATTGATAAATGTAAAATAGATAGAGCTAAGGCAAGAATGAAAGAAAATGCCCATCAAAGACATGATGAAACAGTGGAAAACCTTGTTTGCATTGGGGTTGATGGAAGAAATGATAAAGACACACTGTTGTATAAAGAGATTTTGGGGTCAAATGGAGAGAAAATATTAAAAAAAGCAAAGGGACCAGAACGCCACTTGACCTTCACAAAGGAGATGGAACACAAAAGTGAATATCTCACTCATAGAATTATCCCTAATAATGGTGCAACTGGTGATATTCTTGCAGAGGAAGTTGCTGGTGTTTTGAAAGAATACAAAAGTGTATCTACAATTAAGGCTATTCTGGTAGACAACACCAATACAAATACAGGTTGTGAGGCTGGACTTGTAACACTTCTTGAGAAAAAAATACAGAGAAAATTACACACCATTGGCTGCTCTTTACATCAAAACGAACTTCCATTTAGAGCTCTTTTTAGATATATCGATGGAACCACAAGAAGTCCTACAACTTTCACTGGTCCTCTCGGTAAATTATCTGGTAATGACTATAACAATTTACCCCAAGTAGCATTTACACCAGTTGGTTGTCCTCTGGATGTTCGTTTTACTACTGAGGAAATAAGCGAACTAACTTGTGACCAGAGACTTCTATTAGAATATGCAATAGGTATTTCTAGAGGAAAAGTTGACCCTAAATTTGCTGCATGGAAAATTGGGCCTATAAATCAGGCAAGATGGTTAACTTTAGCCATCAGACTGATGTGCTTATGGACACGAGGTACTTATCCACAAGAAATGTCTGGCAAACTTCACAGCCTCATTAGATTCATAATCGAAGTATATGCAGTTAGCTGGTTTGAAATAAAAAGGGATAATAAGTTTCATAACCAACAATTGTATATTTTCAATATGATCAATAGGATCAAGAAACAGCCACCTGAAATACAACACATTGCATTAAAAAATTTACAGCATAATGCTTTTGCTTTACTGCCTGAAAATGTGTTGTATGCGATGGTAAAATCAAACGAACTGGCAGTGAGGGAAGAAGCAATAAAAAAAATTTTGTCCATTAGGTAAGTAAATATTTCTTCATATAAAATTGATTAATTTGGTTATGTCGATTTATCGAATCATTTTAAATTTCGAATTTCATCATAAAAATTTAAGTAGGTAGGATTACATTTTTAAGTTAACTCAAAAATTAACTTTTATATTTTTTCAGGAGTGGGGAGCCAGCCAATAAAAGATTAAAAAAAATAACAGACATCAACTTTAACGCCAATCATTGGTATGAATTGATTAGCCTTTCGCAAAGTGGAGTTTGCGAACCAGCATTTACAGAATCATTTTCTGAAGATGAACTTTTGGACTCACTCATGAATGGAACAAAGCTGAAGTTGCCAGATTTGCCCTCACATTCTCAAAGTGTTGAAAGGGCAGTAAAGTTAACAACAGAAGCTTCCCAATCAGTGTATGGGTTTGAAGCAAGACACAAGCATATACTTGCAAAGGTGTTGTGTCATAAAATGAGGCCTTCATTTGCTTCTAAGGGATCATATATAGAGAAATTTAATACCATATGTTAATTACACACAATTACTTTTATAATGCATTATTGTACATAATTTACATTTTCAGTCTGACACTTATTAGAGACATTTTTTCTTACTTAGTTTTCATTTTCAAATCCCTCCCATGGGTTTTTTGAGAAAAGTTAAAATTCAAATTGTGTTTTCTATATCAAATGATCCTCTACTTTGAACCCAGAAGTATACAATTTTGTTTTTTGTCTCATTTTTAACAAAAATTAATAATCTGTTCTTTCAAAATGTTATCACTGTTCCTACTTAATTAATAGGGTAAAAATTAGAATGTCGGTGCTGGGTATGGGGGGGGGGCGGGTAATATTCAATTTTCAATTTTAGTTACCTTTTATTTATTTGACTTTATTCATTTCATTTTAATGAAACAAAACGACCACCTTTTCTGGTTTAAACATTGAAATTTATAAATTTTGTAACCATTTCATCGGCTAAATGTTTCACAAATGAGGATTTTTCAGTACATTTATAGAGACAATCTTTGATTCCATTTCCTCAAAAAACCGTTCAAGTAAAAGATCTAATTTTTGGTATGAGTATTTATTATACCAATATACAACTTTCCTTACTAGACGCAAGTTGAAATTTTTCAAAAAGTGAAAAATCGACCTACCCTAATATACATATATATATATATATATATATATATATATATATATATATTGTATAATATAAGTAATAACTCATGTCTAGATATCCTTTGGTATATCCTTTCAATAGTCCGAAACAGGATCATAATTTCAAAATTCCTGCCAAAACCTCTATAACACCAACAGATTGTCTGTATCTGGTTTACCTCATCACCCTGAAGATGGACCCGGATAGGTCTGAAAGTACTTGGATGACACATCTAAACTATGAAAAATTACTCAGTCAATTCCCCTACGAAAACTAAGATCCTAATTCGGACTATTGAAAGGATCTACCAAAGGATATCTAGACATGAGTTGTCTCTTATATTAAACAATACTTGCCTGCAAGAGAAGATGCTGCCTTAATATATATATATATATATATATATATATATATATATATATATATATAATCAAAGTAAAACATCAACAGGGTAGCAATCCAAAGAATTTCAACCGGGGTTTTAAAAAGTTCTCAATATCAAATAGAGCTTTTATATATGATTATTTGTATTTACCCGTAGATGTACAAAATCTGCGACACTGGCATGTCAATGTTATCGATCAACAGCTATTATAAACTGAGATCGCATCAGGGAGAGTTCGAATCCGATCTTAAACTTAGATCTAAGGTTAAGATCGGATTCTAACTCTCCTGATGAGATCTCAGTTTATGATAGCTGTTGATCGATAACATCGACATGCCAGTGTCGTCGATTTTGTACATGTCTGTGTATATAAAAATAATCATATATAAATATATATATATATATATATATATGATAATAATAACAATGCATCTAAGAGTTTCACTCTCTCCTTCTTTGTTGCTTTTCTTGCTTCTTCATCATCGCATTTCCCTCCATTTGTTTCCCCTCTATATCCACATCATTTACTTCTGGTACGTTTACAATCTTTGTTACTTTGTTTCTATTTTTGTGCAGCTTTTATATTTTATGTGTTGCTCAATCGTCTTTATGCTTTTACTACTTTGTTGTATTCTTCTACCATATATTTCTTCTTCTCATCTTTCCTACTTTTCTTCGCTTTCTTCTTCTTCTTGTTCTTCTTCTCATCTTTCCTACTTTTCTTCGCTTTCTTCTTCTTCTTGTTCTTCTTCGTCTTCCGTTCTTCCCCACCCTCCTCCCATTCTTCATCAACTCCAGTTGCCATTTTCCATGTCTATCCTGCTGGTTTAATGCATGTTATTATTTTACCCGAAAAGAACAACACCAATAAAAAAAAGAATCTCCCATCTTTTGATATAACTAAGAAAAAATCCCACCTCTGACATCTGATCGACCACTTCTCGTACCACTACTTCATGCTGCGACTCCAAATCAGAAATCACAGTATGCAAAAAAACAGGCAGAGGTCATCGCGCACGCTCAGCTTGTAATACGTATAATAATAACATCATAGTCACGATTAGGTTGATTCAATGGCTAAGAGGAATTTGACCTGCAATCTGAAAGAATAATAGAAAGAAAAAAGTATACAATATAACTCGTCAAGCGTTTAGATATCCCAAGGTTGAACTGCAAATACCCACCAGACCAGATCTGTGAACTTTATAATGATAAGTGTTTATTTCATCAGATGCAATCACTGATGGTTACGTTTAGTCATTACGTAACTATTTCTTCACTATAATCACCTCATCGCGCAAGCCATCTATTAAAGGAGGCTAAGTTATGGTATTTATGTAACTCTTGTCTTAGCTCGTATCCTTTGTTGCCCCTTCAACAGAATCAGCCGAGATAACATTTACAGACCTACATCGTATTATCATATGTAAACATGGTTGTTCGATACCAGAGGGCAGGAGAAAGAAAACGAAAAAAACCCCCTAAATATCAAGACCTAAAATTGGAATTAGTTAGATTATGGAAATGTACAGAGGTAAAGGTGATTCCCGTTGTAATTGTAACGCTTGGAACCATAACGAAAAGCCACTATAAATGGCTTAAACAGGTATACGAGACAATTACATTTCTAATTCAGCAAAAAGTTTGCCTATTAGGAACAGTGAAAGTGTTAAGGTAAAGCTTGAATATCTTCGTGTTACAAAGAAATAGTCCAACTAAAACCACCCAAAAGACTATAAAATAATAATAATAATAATAATAATAATAATAATAATAACAAAAATAATAATAATACTTATAATAATAATGACTAGCTGCAACCCGTCAATATCCCACGCTTTCTTTCTTAATTAATATAATATTTTTGAAATTATTTGTGTGCAACATCTTTATTTTAAAAGTTTTCTGTCAGTAGTTCTCATTCTATAGCCATTCGGTGCGAAGGAAGACTACAAAATATTATTTTTTGGGAACTGAAACTTATTGAAGTATTCTGGTCCAGATTCTTTCAGAATATATCTGATTATTCGGGTCTATCTCCAAAACCCTTGTAAGAGCTTGTGACATATTTCCAATTTATGGACATCCGGCGTAACGCATACCCTGCGATAATATTGCACCATCTTTAGAACATACCGAAGGACAAAGACGTGTATTTTAGTTTGAGTTTCATGTTTGACACAACAACGACATCAAATGCTTTTTTTAATTACCTTTTTGTATTGCATATTTGTCGATAAGAGATCTCATCTTTTAAAATATGTGTGGAAGGTGATAACCTCCGTGCGAACATAAACTTGCCTAAGTGTATTGGATATATATATATATATATATATATATATATATATATATATATATATATATATATATATATATATATATTGTATAATATAAGAGACAACTCATGTCTAGATATCCTTTGGTATATTCTTTCAATAGTCCGAAACAGGATCATAGTTTCAAAATTCCTGCCAAAACTTCTATAACACCAACACATTGTCTGTATCTGATTTACCTCATCACCCTGAATATAGACCCGGATAGGTCTGAAAGTACTTGGATGACACATCTAAACTATGACAAATTCATCAGTCAATCTAAGATCCTAATTCGGACTATTGAACGGGTCTACCAAAGGATATCTAGACATGAGTTGTCTTTTATATTAAACAATACTTGCCTGCAAGAGAAGATGCTGCATTAAAATATATATATATATATATATATATATATATATATATATATATATATACTCAAAGTAAAACATCAACAGGGTAGTAATCCAAAGATTATCATATGTAAACATAGTATGACATGTAACATCGGAGGTTACACTGGCCGAAATGTTCCGAAAATAACACCCAAGATAAGAACAATAGTCCGAACGATCCAAATAACAGATATTATCAATACTCATTTAAAAAATTCTAAAACCTTACATCAAATAAATATAATAAAAACATCACACATTTTGAATGTAAACGACCATGGTGAAAAAAGAAGAAAAATATTCTTTCAACCATTCACCAATTAGAGACATTGTCAAGATACACCTGAAGACTGTCCGAGGCTAAATCGACCGAAACGTTGTGAAAATAACATTCAAGATGAGAACACTAGTCCGAACAATCCAAATAATACATATTATCAATCTTTATTACAAAAATTCAGAAACGTAATTAATAAAAGTTGCTATTATTGTAACATTGAGATATGACATTTTGAAAAACCAACTAATTAAGATGTTTTCTTAAAATAAAGGAGAGTTTCTGCGAGATTGATGTTCAACTCGTCGTGTGTTTATTTCGTAGGGGAACAAGTCAGCCCTTGAAATAAGGCTCGTCTGACCGCTGGCATTCCGGACGAACATTTATGTTGCTTTTCCTTGTGATGAATTAGATTTAAAATTCCCATACTATCATTGGATTGGAATGGTAACTGGTGAGCGGTATCTTGAATGGTTTAGTTTTTTTGTGGTAGGGGGCTTCTTCATCATTGTGCCGTCCGACGTGAAAGTGTATTATCGCACATGTTCCGTGTTTTTTTTGGTTTTTTAATGCATTTGGGACCGATTATTTGCTTGTTGGCTTGGTGGCAGAAATAATGCACGAGCTACTTTTCTAAGACATTTTCTAGGACTTTCTTTTTTATCGTTGTTCTTTCTTGTTTTTTAATTTTAACTTTTATATTTATTTTTGTCCTCTTCTCTTCTTAAGTGACCTCAACTATTGCAACGCCACATTGTGTATTGTCGGCAGTTGAAACCCTTATTCCAGAATTTAATTTCCCTGATGATCTGCCAAGCAAGTACCTGCTTGGTAGTGAAACACGTGTAGGAAAAAAGATTTAATTTGAATAAATAATATTTGTAAGAAAAAATATCTTTAATGGTGATCATTGGTGTCCTGAAAAGAATGCTTTGGTAAACCTTCATAAAATCACATATACATGCTCTGTACTCTGTAATCGAGTATCTCGAGCTTGTTTTTATTGGAACAACCTCGGCCTTCACTGAATGATCTATTTTATAAGTGAAACATCTGAATCTCTCTCTCTCTCTCTCTCTCTATATATATATATATTTTTTTTTTTTGTGTGTGTGTGTGTGGGTGTGAGTGTGGGTGTGGATGTATTTTTCCACATACAATACGAATTAGTCAAGCGTGGTTTCCGACTTCGCCACTAATCAACCACACCCTGTGCTTCGACCATACTGTGGAGACCGAGGATTCCCTAAGGCGTATCTCTCTGACCTCATCTCAAACTGACTTATTTATCTACCGATAACTCTCTCTCTCTCTCCTTTGCCCTGTTTCCCCTTTTCTCTCTCTGTGTTACTGTATATATATATATATATATATATATATATATATATATATATATATATATATATATATATATATATATGTGGGGGGGTGCTTGTGTATTTTTCCACATACATGTGTTTCGTCTTCTCTACAACTAATTAATGCTAGATTTTGGTGAAATTCGAAACCGAGACACCAGTCGTTTACGTCTCAACAGTGCTATGTATATGCTAGTCGTCTTACTGGTGTCGTTTTGGTTTTCTTTCATAAGGAATATAAGTCATTTTTAACTAATTCAAATTATATTCGATCGGTACTTGCAAAAGAAAAAGATGTTTCTTTCTTTATTTATTCTTTTCTTTCTGTCGCTACTTGAATATGTTCTTGCGACACAAATGTTTAATATAGCAACAGTGATATTACCTTTTTCAAGTAGTACATTTCCTCTCATATAGGATAGCCACGGCTGAAGTGCTCTGCACACAAAACTGAATGGACATATACTAAAGACTTTCTACGGTTTTCCGTTTAATGTCAACTTTAGCATTGTTTGAGTACGTATATACACACAGAGGCCCACACAACCCCATATGCACAGCGGCTTTTAAAAAAAGAAAATTTATTAGATGTATGTCGCAGTCTTAATAGATAAAGGAATACACTCGGTATCTTCCTTGTTTTAAACCTTGTAATGCATAAATTTACTCCAAACAATTAATTATTTTTTAAGTAGTAATAATTTCTGAATCAGAACTATAGGGTGTTAACTATTTCATTTTAATTTTACTCTTATTATTTATAAATACAGGGTGACCTCAAATAATGTATGCACAATTTGAATCGTTATAACCTGTTTAATTTACTGATTTTGAATTGCATACACGATTGATAGAGGGGTAAGAGTACACATTCAAAAACTCTGACAGTACAATTAACATAAAAGGTTAAAAATTAACATTTAATAAGCGTAAAATCTACTTGAGGTAATTTAAGAATGTTCATAACATCAATTCAACTTCTATCTCGTTCTGCTCAATACACCTTTTATATCATGATATATTGGATCAACAGATGTCTAACAACATTTCCTCTACCATGTTCATGAATTCACCTGAACTTATACCTAGGTAAGGGTAAGGGTTAAGGTTTATTTATGAACATTTTGAAATTACCCAAAGTAGCCTTTACATTATTTTTAAATTAAATATTAGAAGATAATTTTAAAAGTTATTTTTTACGGTTTCGTTAATTTTACTATCAGTATTTAAAATGTGCATTCTTACTTTTCTATCAATCTTGTTTGCAACTCAAAATCAGTAAATGGAAAGAGTTATAACGATTCAAATGGGTGCATACATTTGGGGGGCATTATGCATATATACATACGCGTTTGTGGTGTATACGGACACATGGATTTTAATTAGATAACTATGCTGAAAAGAGTCAATCGTTCTTTAATGCCCACAGAGAAATAAACAAATATTAGAGTGATTGAATCAAAATAGTTAGAGGGGTGATAGAAATACCCAGATAGCTTAGAGGGAAACGGGTGACTTGTTCAGTTAATTAGAAATTACGTATGATTAGAAGACTTAACACTCCGACTGTTTTTATTTTATTTACTTACTATTTTTTATTTATGAATTTTCCAACGAACGTTCAGTCTGCAATATTTCGGATTTAGATAGTTTCTCTGGGAATTAAAACTGCATTTTCCTTTTTTTCTTCTTTTTTTAAATAACGCAAAGCTTCTTTAGACTATATATTGGGTATTTAGATCTGTATGGCTAGGTTTCCTCCCTCTTGACTACTTGCCTTTCTGGTACCTAAGGTACTTAAGCTGCTTATTTTATTTTATTTTATTTTCTTTTAATGCAACTTTTATTCCTATATAATTTTAATGCTAGCTACCATATCGCAGAATGGTTCTTTTGTATAGTGTTTGGATAGTATTATTATTATTATTATTATTATTATTATTATTATTATTATTTACTCACTAGGAGTTATCACACTGGTCATCGTCAGTGGTCGCCCACTGCCGACAACCTGTGGTATTCCCTGGAGTCCGAGTGACAACAAGTCTCCTCAGGTCTCCAGTATGCTCCACCTATTTTCGTTCATCATCGCTGATGACCTTGCGGTAATCGCAACAGCCACCTACCAACAATTTCCAGCTGATAAGGGCCATTGGTCCCCTCTGGGGCCCGAGTGGCAACAAGCCTTCCCAAGGTCCCAGAGCTGTCCACGCTCTTCCAGTGGAAGTCTGGTTTGCGCTTTCCCTCCTCGACCCTCTGTCCATAATTTCTGTGGCGTCAGCCTATGCTTGCGCCTCATTCGTGCGGTTGTATTTTCCCCGGTTCTGTTGTTTTGTTCTCCACTCGTTGCTTATGTGGGTTGGTTTCTGCATTCGAGGACATTTCTCAGGATTGTAGCTGTTTTGATCATTACTGTCCTTTGTATGGTCTCAGTTATCCCTTTGATTCCTATTTCTCCTAGTCTTTTCTCCATGTTTTGGGGGATTGTTCCTAGTGCTCCTATGATTATTGGTGTTATACTGACTTTCTTCATGTTCCATATTCCTTTCAGTTCTCTGGCAAGTTCAGTATATTTGCTTCTTTTTTCCGTCTCTTTGATCTTCACTCTGTGGACTGCTGGAACGGCAAAGTCTACGATTTTGCAGGATTTTTCTTTCTTGTTGATTATTATCATATCCGGTCTCCTTGCTGTTATGGGTTTGTCTGTTTGTACATTCATATCCCATATGATTTTGTGTTTTTCGTTTTCTAGTACAGTTTCTGGTTTGTGTTTGTACCGTTTTTTTGCATATTCGAAATTCAGTTTTTTGCACATTTCCCGGTGTACTACTTTCCCCACGCTGTCATATCTGTTCTTGTATTCCCTTTGTGCTAGCTTGCTGCATTCACTTATTATATGATTTATCATTTCGTCTCTTTGTCCACACAATCGGCATATGCTGTTTTCCTGGGTTTTATCTATCTTTGCTTTAATAAAGTTTGTCCTAATCGCATTGTTCTGTGTGGCCGTCAGCAGAGATTCCGTTTCTCTGTTCAAGTGTCTTTTTCTTAGCCATGCCCAGCTGTTTTCATTGGCTTCATCGCTTGTGAGTCTTATAAAGCGTCCATGTATTTGTTTTCATTCCCACTTTTCCTTTCTTGTCTTTTTGTTTTTGGGTTCAGTGCTTCCGGAGTTGTTTGTTGGGCTAGTGTCTCTTGCTGTGATGATCAGTCTTACCGTGTTCTGGGTTACATATTTCTCCAGCTCTTTTTTGGTGTCTTCCACACAGTCTTCTATACTTACCAGTCCTCTACCTCCTTCATTTCTTTTCATGTAGAGTCTGTCCGTATCGTCTTTTGGGTGCAATGCATTGTGTATAGTAATTAGTTTTCTAGTCCTTTGGTCAAGGTGCCTGAGTTCTTCTTTGGTCCAGCCTATGAATCGTCCAGAGTATCTTATTAGTGATACAGCCCATGTGTTTATCCCTTTTACTTGGTTTCTGCTATATAGTTTAGTTTCTAAGAGTTTCCTTGTTCTTCGTAGATATTCTTTTCCAATCTTCTCTTTCATTTCTGTATATTTGATTGTGTCTGCTTCCAGAACTCCCAGGTACGTATAACTATCTTGTTCTCCTAGCGCCCTCATCTCCTCTTGGTTGGGGAGTTCTATACCTTTTGTCGCCTCCAGTTTTCCTCTTTTGATCTCTAGCAGTGCACATTTTTCTATTCCAAACTCCATTTGGATATCCTGGCTGAATATCCTGGTTGTGTTTATCAGCTTTTCCAGTTCTTTTTTGCTTTTTGCTAACAGTTTCAGGTCATCCATGTACATCAGGTGGTTTATTCTTTGTTCTGTATCCGGCATCACAATCATCATCATCATCATCATTATTATTATTATTATTATTATTATTATTATTATTATTATTATTATTATTATTATTATTGTTGTTGTTGTTGTTGTTGCTGTTGTTGTTGTTGGTGGTGGTGGTGGTGGTGGTGGTGTTGTTGTTAATGTATTTGATATGCAAATTACCATATCACACGGTAGTCTTAAGGCTAATATATTATTATTATTATTATTATTATTTATGTATATATTAGTGAAATTGTAAGCTGAATTATTTCTACACTTGATTATTGGGGGAATGGTAGTTTAATCAGTACCATTGGAGAGCCATGAATATTATAACTGCCCTGTTTTTAAATCTCCGAAACACTTACAAGGTAAACAGATGATGATCCCCGTGTTTATATTAGAAACTGTTTTTGTTTCACTGTTAGATACTATATCCCCTGTTTTTATTTTATTTACTTACTATTATTTTTTTTTATTTATGAATTTTCCAACTAATGTTAAGTCTGCAATATTTCGGATTTAGTTAGTTTCTCTGGGAATTTAAACTGCATTTTCCTTTTTTTTAAATAACGCAAAGTTTCTTTACACTATATATATATATATATATATATATGTGTATAAATATGAAATGCCTTCAAAACCAATGTGTTAGATGCAGATGTTTTTATTTAAATCAAAATACTATTTTTTTTTTCATCTTGACTTTTTTTGTTCTAATAATTTCGCTCGGTATCACAAGCTTCATCAGAGATTTAAGCACATAAAAAGGTATTAACCTTATTTTTTTACGTAAGAATCCTTCCTGCTCTTGTAGAAGTGACGTCCGATGTTGTGTGGACTTAACGGAGTAAATGTCTCTTTTTAATTTGAACTGAAACTGCGCATGGTCGCTGGTAGGTATACATTTGGGAAAGTTCATTTTTTAAGCATCTTTTTTTAAGTTTTAAATTTTAAAGATGCTAAAGAAAATTAACTTTCCCAAATTTATATATATATATATATATATATATATATATATAGTAATAATAAATAAACATGAATTGATATATGGTTTATTCATGTAAACACCAATATTAGTGTGTAAAAAAAACATGTCGTCGACCGTAGTAGAGGGCGCCCTGAATGCTCACTTGCAATTAGCTACATTAGCCGGATTAGTCTATTTACTGTTGATTCTTCACCTTATTACCCTGAGCGGTTAGCTTGGAGGCGCTATGTACTATATATATATATATATATATATATATATGGTAATATTAAATAAATATGAGTAGATATATATTTTATTCATGCAAAAAAACATATACGCATATTTGATGAAACAGCACAATACTACTAATAAAAGCCCACCCGTACAAGCCCTTCTTAATAATCGTGTGTATATGGAAGGGCGGTACAGCCAAAGACTGAACAATGGCCTCTGGACAAGCAAGAAAATAAAGTAATAAAATAAACATTTCATTTTTTAATTCGTTTGTCCGGGACATTTTACATCCTATTTGTCTTTTATTTCTTTGTTATTTTGATTTTTCATTTTGTTTAATTAAATTTTTGGTCTCGTTTGAAAATGATAACTGAAAGAAAATGAAACCTTTTTCGTGTTCTTTATTCTTACTTTGTGTTTCACTTTGAGTTTTTTTGTTCATCTTATTAACTCGTTTTCGTCTTTCGTCGTATTTGTTTTCTTCTGCTCGTTTTTAAAAATGTCCTATTGTTATTGTCCATTAGAGAAACCATTTTGTTTCTCATTCTTTTAAAGTGTACCAGAATTGTTATTTTTTATGCAAATTTACCATGGTTAGCCCTAATTCTTTTGTTGGGTCTTATGTTATTATAGACGAAATAAAAAAAAAACTTACTTGTGCTTCCGCTGGAATATTTTAATATATATATATTTTTTAAATTATTCCATTGCAGGTTGATTTAACATTGAAAACTCGAAGAAGACAAACAGCAGTGTTATCGTTTACTTTATTTTGACGTTACAAAGTTTTCTCTCACACATTTATGTACCGAGATGTTCCGGGTCGTCCCTTCTAGTGAGAGACAGACCCCAAGCTTGCTTCGATATATTTTTTTATTTTCTTGCTATTTGATTGTTTTTGCTTGAGTATCTATTCAATTGTTTTTTTCTCCATATACCTAACGAGCCTAGAAATTATTTTATCGAATTTTACAATATTTTATTCGCATTCCATCAACAATGTGACAATTAGTATCACTCGAACTCCCTAGAAGCAATCGTGTTACATATATCTTTGTTTCCTAGGGTAATTACATTTTATTAGTAAAACATTGTTTTTTTTTTATTTACACGTTGAAGGTTTTTTGATGGTGAGATGAAGTGTGACAATGTTAAAAAAGTGATGGGAGACGGGTATGGGCCAGCAGTAATACCAGCGATATAATATAAGCAAGTAAAATAAATAAATGAGGTAAATAAAAAAGAAAAGTAGAGTAGTAGCAGGAACAGCGTAAAAAAGGAGAATTTGATAACTTAAATAAATGACGTAAACTAAGAATAACCGGAAACGGCTTATTTAATAATAGTAGCTGCAGTAGCGGTTTAGGACACAGAATGTATTCATTAATGGACATAGTACTAACGTTGAGCGTAATACTCCGGGCTGGTCTAGTAAGTCGTAATGTGACACGTCTAGAAAAGATGTTGTTTAAGGCTACCACCATTCTAGGTAGAATTGCCTACATGAACTAATTCTGTAAAAGCGTTGATTGACAAAAATGTAAATGATTTAAAGATTGTCGCAAAAACATCAGCAATATTATATCATTCTATGTTTTCATATGAATTTCGGAACAAATGAACATTTACCACCATTTCTATAGGATCCTGAAAAAAAAAAACAGATCGTCCAGGCTGCTAACTCTAACGCTCCCTTCATCAGAAAGTCGAACAGAAGACAAATCCAAGGAACATCCGGAGAGGAATTCAGAAAAAGTTTCACATGGACGATAAGAGATTTTAAATTGTTAGGTATTAAAAGTAACAGCCAGGATATGTAAAACAGCTAAACCTGGTTAAAAGAAACAAATAGTGATGTTCAAAGCACTGTAAAAAGTTTAGGAAATAAAATGAAAAGGTTTTATGAAGTTAATAGTCCGGAAATTTGGTAAAATCAATGAAATACAATATGGCACCCTTGATTACCGATCAAAATAAAACATTTAAGAGTTCTATTCTGATAATCAAATCCAGTCAGAAATAAAGATGTATTAATTAAAAAAAGGAATATTACGATGGAAAGGAAAAAGCATATATATATATATATATATATATATATATATATATATATATTATTATTATTATTATTAAATTATATTTTGAATATTTTACCTACGTACGACGTCGTTTCAAGCTTACGGAAATATCAATCTCAGACGTTCAACAGAGACACTTTAAATCTGTAAGCGTTCACTGAAGATAGCCACGTGATTACGGAGAAATTAGGTTATATTAAACACTGAAAGCGGCGAGTGTAAACATAAAGACATTCGGAGTCTTGCACTGGGACTTTTTGATCTCTCGAACAGTCATCTCACTTTAAGAATACTTAAAGTAGCTTCTAACTATATAAAATTATATTTTTAATATTTTACAACGAACAACTTACGGCTCCAATCCGCGATTGAAAATAACAATCTCAGACGTTCACAGGGCGCGAACTCGGTTTACAAAGCAACCTTGAATCTGTAAGTGTTTACTTTAGTCTCATAGGCCACGGGAGATTGTCAGGTGATAACGGAGTAATTAATATATATATATATGTATATATATATATATATATATATATATATATATATATATATATTGTTATTTCTAATATATATATATATATATATTGTTATTTCTAATATATATATATATATATATATATATATATATATATATATATATATATACAGGGTGGGCCAAAATAAGGGTCCTATCTTTAAATTTGAATAACTTCCACAAAATAAAAGTTAAACTCACCAAACTTTATGTGTGTGTAGACTGACCCTTCCGAGATTCTTTTAAATAAACAAAACAAATTTTAGCCGAAAAACACTTCTTAAAACTTACAAAAACTAAAGTATTGTTTTTTTACACTGTTTTGAGTTTTTTAAGCAAAAATAATGTTTTCTAAATGGGCGCCGTTGGCGGCTTCACACTCTTCGGCTCTTTTTAAAACATTTTCCATAACAGTTTGCAACATCTGAGGACTTATGGCTCTTATTTCTGCTTCAATATTTGCTTTCAGTTCCTCAATATTGTTTGGCTTATTGGCATAAACCTTTTCTTTGAGGTAACCCCATAAGAAGAAGTCAGGAGCTGTAAGGTCGGGTGATCGTGGAGGCCATTGAATTTCGCAACTGCGAGAGATAATCTGATTTCCAAATATACCCTGTAAAAGTGTAAGGGTATCTCTCGCAGTGTGTGCTGTGGCTCCATCCTGTTGGAACCACATCCTGTCAGGTTTGGCGGCAACCCACGGTTGCAAGAAATTTTGCAGCATTTCTCGGTAGCGGTCACCCGTTACTGTTACCTGATTTCCGGCATCGTCTTCAAAGAAATAGGGGCCAATTATCTCTTCAGCAGTAACGCCACACCACACCGTGCACTTGAGTGGATGTAATGTGTGCTGCTGAATTATCCTTGGGTTCTCCGTACCCCATATTCGGCAATTTTGTTTATTGATGAACCCATCAAGATGAAACTATTAGTTTTTTGAGAAAATCAGGATCATCATTGGCCAAATCCTGGAGTCGAATAGCGTACTCAAGTCTTTTTTCATTATCTCGAGGTTGAAGTTCTTGAACTAGCTGCACTTTATATGGAAATATCCTCTTTCTCTTAGCATTCTCCGAAGTGAGCTTCGAGAAATGCCAAGTTCTTTTGATCTCCTCCTTGTGGATGTGGATGCATCCTCCTCCAAACTTCTCTCCAATTCCTCGAAATTTTGAGCTGTTCGTACAGTACGAGGCCTACCACTTCTCGCCATGTCGGATATTCCTTGTTGGTCCCTAAAACGAGCAATAATTCCTCGGATTGCTTTTGCCGAAGGAGAGTTTCTGGTGTTGTAATGACGCCGATAGATGAGTTGAGTCTCCGAAATCGACTCATTGGATTTAAAGTACCACTCTATTATCAGGGTACGTTCCTTAGGGCTAATACGACTCATGCTTGCTTCGGAAGGGGTCCTTTACTTATTCTAAAAAAAAAAAATCAATAAATAAAAAAGTTATGAATTTTTTTAAAATAGGACCCTTCTTTTGGCCCATCCTGTACATATATATATTACTTTTTCCGTTATCAACAAAACTCTGATTGATATATATATATTAGAAATAACAATATACATGTATATATATATATATATATATATATATATATATATATATATATATATATATATATATATATGTATATTGTTATTTCTAATATATATATATATATATATATATATATTGTTATTTCTAATATATATATATGTATATTGTTATTTCTAATATATATATATATATATATATATATATATATATATTGTTATTTCTAATATATATATATATATTGTTATTTCTAATATATATATATATATATTTTTATTTCTAATATATATATTGTTATTCATAATATATATATATATATATATATATATATATTGTTATTTCTAAAATATATATATATATTGTTATTTCTAATATATATATGTATATATTGTTATTTCTAATATATATATATATATATATATAGATTGTTATTTCTAATATATATATATATATATATATATATATATATATATATGTACATAGATTGTTATTTCTAATATATATATATATATATATATATATAATTTATTTCGTAATTCAGCAAAATAAATGTATATATTTTCCGGAACTAACGCTAAATTAAAATATTGTTTATTCAAATAAATAAAAAATAAAACGTAATATTACATAGGTCATTCATAAGCGCTTCGGCGCAAACATAATGGTATGACACAATTCAATGTGTACACATCTATTAAAGTAACTAAATATATTGTCTCTTAACCCTGGTCAACTGTTCTTTAAAATTATATGTGAATTCCATCTATGCAATAAATATAAAGCTGGCGGAATTACCTCACGTTGACTGTCAACATTCATCAACCGGCTTGTCATAAGAGTGTTAATTAGTTCTCTATTATCTGATATGATACATATATGTGTTTATCTCACCTAAATAGGAATGTTCCTGTAAGTGAAAGCGTTATTCCCATTATCTGCCAGCGGTCTTATTTCTGTGACTTCTTGAGATAAGTAAAAAAAATGTGACAATCAATCAGAGTTTTGTTGAATATTGCTGTATGCATAAGTGTTTTAATTATGAAAACCATTTGATATTCAGACTGATAATTTTTATGAATAATTTAAATGCCATTTTATTGGAGTCATTTCTAATATAGAATATTTGGAATCTTGTCTTGGTCCACATTTAAAAATAATTGTATCCAATATCTTTGAACTCATTTGAATATTATTGGTATGTCATAGTGGAAAAATGAGGTTTTTAGACTGTGTTTTGTTTTATTTTCTTGTGCATTTATACTTATATAACAATTAAAATATATATTCCTATATTGTTTTGATAAGGAGATATTGTGAGTATGAAGATATTCAGATAATTGTCAATCTTTTACCATGCTGTAAATGATAAAATGATTGAAATTTCATAAACATATGTAACGCAAAGACACATATTGTTTCATGAATTTTTCGGAGCATGATCATTTCAAAAGTATGAATATGAAATAAATTTGCATTCTACTAACTAATACTATATATATGTATATATATATATATATATATATATATATATATATATATATATTGTAACAGTTCAAATTATCATGCATAACGATACAAGCAGTATAAAAAAAGTTTGTGGCATTGTAACGCTTATATTAATCATTATCAGCAACCGAGAGTATGCATCATCGTTAATGCAACCGTCGACACAACGTCCTAGAATGCTCAATTGAGGCAGGTGGGAACATATATAGTCATCCGCATACAGAATGTTTCGATGTATCACATATCTTTAGTGCGGATAGACAAGCAACTACTGCCAGCAAGACTAGCAAAATACTAAGCAAGTGTAATCGTAATGCTTATATTATGAATTATCAGCAACCAATAGTTATAATTGTTTTAGGAATTTAAATGACGTGGAAAGTGTTACTACGCTGAGATTCGAAACCCAGTCGCTCAATAACTTCTAACAATGAGCAGCAGTCATAAATGTTACGTCTACCTTATTGAGCTTGGCCAGTCCGTAAGAAAGAATATAGGGTTTATGTCTTTCTGTTTAAATTCACGTTACCTGTAATCCATAGAGCTATATTCAATCGATACATTCACAGAGTTAAAGCCTTCATGAATGTGGTATAAAAACAGGAACACGAGGTTCTGTTCACACAAATAGGCGCCATGTTTAATACAAACGAAACAAACAAAAGACGCTTATGTATTGCTTAAACGTGAGATCGTAAAAAAATACTTTAAATGAAGATAAACAATATCTACATATATAAATAGTAAACATAGCAAATGTGAAGAAAGGAAGAAAAATAAATAAATTATTATAAAAATATGTTTTTTGAATTAAAATGCAATTAAACAAACAATAAAAACAGAGGGAGCAATTCCTAAAATCTTATATATATATATATATATATATATATATATATGTACGCCCATTTACATTTTTGCCATTGGAATCAAGCAATGCCAACTCAGGAGAGTGGTTGTTGTGATTGCGCAACCTTTGCAATTACAAATTCACGCGCGGGCATCCTCTGGCGGGGCACTCATACGTCGAAAAATCGACCGGAGAGTCAGTCCATCATCATATATATATATATATATATATATATATATATATATATATATATAGAGAGAGAGAGAGAGAGAGAGAGAGAGAGATGTAGTTGCTGTTAACTTGTTTTCGAGTATGACCAGTTTTTGCGTATCAATGTGAAACTAGTGGAAACCCGCAGGTGCGGATATGGTTTTTGAGGCCTACTTGACTTTTACAGACACTATAACAAATGTGGCAGGCATTCTGATGATCAGATAGAATACCATAATTGAAGCCACTTTTTGCCTCTGTTTGATTCTGCTGCACATGCACTCGTTGGTGATTCACCTAGCCGCATATGACAAATTGCAAGCTTAGCATGTTTGATGTAGTTACCAGACCCTACCGCCGTAAGTCTCAAAAGGTTTATGATGCAACGAGTTGCACACATAGTTGGTATCTACATAAATATCACATACTTTAAAAAGAATCAGCCTAGCACAGAACACATACACACACACACACACACACATATATATATATATATATATATATATATATATATATACTTCATAATAATAAATATTAAATTATTATAAATATACTAATGTTTATAACATAACATAAACATAAGTATGTTCATAATAATATATATATTATAAGAATAATATTAGTAGAAATATATGATATATAATAATAATGTTAGTAAAAAAACTTACACGTTTCATCTTAACGAAATCTTCAGTGTGGAGATATCTGTTCACACTGTCCGCATGATTTGAACCCCGGAGCCCGAGTTACGTTAAACTGAAATCATAACACCGTAACCAATGAAGCAAATTCAAACAGTTATGCGACAAGTACAGAAATAACCCCTATTTATGTCAATTTAGGCGGGCATCATAGATAGCAGTCTAAAAAGTGTTCAACAAATGATGCAGATAGGAACTTGCATTTAAGCTTAGATTAGACGACTTCTATTATGTTCTTAAAGAGCCAGGTTGAAAGGGGTCTATACATAATTATTCAATAATTAATATTTTATTAATTATTATCAACATACGTATACGTTTCATGCTAACAATATCTTCAGTATATATATATATATATATATATATATATATATATATATATGTATATACTTTCCAAATATGATCTAATCGTTAAGATGAGATCTCAGTTCATAATAACTATTAATCGATAACATCGACATGCCAGTGTCGCAGATTTTGTACATGTCTGTGTAAATAAAAATAATCATATATATATATATATATATATATATATATATATATATATATATGGTAATTTAATAAAACATATTTTATAAATCCTTATACACATATATATATATATACGTTTCATCATTGCGGGATATCCAGTGTGGAGATAACTGTCCAAGTTAGTCGCAGATTCGAACCCCCAGACACGAGTAACCTATCACACAAATCCGAACACTCAAACCGATGAGGTCACCTAAAATATCAATGCGCGAGAAGCGAAGAAACACTATTATATGTGATTTGAAGCAGACAACATAGTAAGCCATCTTCTCTTGGCCTTTTAGCTAAGATCAAAGTGTAGTATCTGTTCCGATGGATACTGCACCCCATAGACTGGTATTGTCTTGGCCTTCGGGGCTTGATTTATGCCGGTCTATGGGTCTGTCCTGTGCAGTTCTAGGAGATGCACCCTCCCAGGCTTTGCCTCCCCTCTTTGGGGAGGAGTAAGTTTATTGCTTACTGTCTGAGGCGCCCCTACCCGGGAATGCCGACGGGGCTGCCCAGGCAATATTTAATGGCCAGAGTGCTCACCTCTCGAGCGCTGGCTTATCTAATCCCACTTTCCCGACCTTGTGTCACATCTTACCTTGTGGGAGGTAGATAAATAAAAGTCTTCTCTTGGCCTTTTGGCTAAGATCAAAGTGTAGTATCTGTTCCGATGGATACTGCACCCCATAGACTAGTATTGTCTTGGCCTTCGGGGCTTGA
>OY744546.1:43314892-43334892 GCA_963556195.1 Sepiola atlantica
GCTGTTCTGATGTGTAAAATAATCTCACCTTTCGTAAAAAAATTCAAAGGTATGAAATTAAGCTGGTTTGACTTCCTAATAACTAGCTTTTCTTCCTTTTAGGTGTAGGAAAACAATCTATTCATTTGAAGGCCACTTTTTGACGGTGTATGAGGTTTTGAAAACAAAGAACAGCCGAAATCTAGTTAAAGGTTTATACAACCGTATTAACCACCATTAGATAGACGTTGGCAACAATCTGACGTGCGAGACACTGATCCACGAGTAGGTTGCCACAAAACGCTCGTTGCACTGCCTTTCCGCTCATCATGTGCGCGACGGCATTTTCACCAGATAACGTCTCCATGATCTTCTCGAGTCCATTGCCATCTATCAACGTCCCAATGGTGCCAAACACATTATGAAGGTACTGAATGCGCCAAACAATAGTATCACATTCCGAATTGGAGTGCCATCTGGAACAGCGTTCACGATTTCAGAAGCCTTCCAAAACAGCGGTAGATCAAATATAATGACTGTCAGCATGTTGTGTCTTGACAACGACTTTATAGGTAATCTAGGGTAGACAGGATACTGGTTGTATCTCTTGGATTCATGTCTATCATGGGGAGAAACTGTACCGATGATTTCCCCGGATATTCGAACTTATTATGCATCAAATGCATCATGCCTTGTCAGCTGGGAGTAGTCTAGTTGAAGCAAAATGACATTTCTCAGAAAATGTAAACACTGCAATGACATACATCAGATGAGGGGGGATACTGAAATTCAGTTATACGGTTGACATTCTTTAAAAAACGGTAACCTATGATACTAATCTTCGTCTCTTCAACAAGTTTCAAGCCCACTGTGTTTTGTATTGGTAAGCCATGACTGGCTTGCTTCCGTGGTATGATAGCCGCAATCATGCCCATCGCATGGAAGATACCTTTTCAATCCAACGTTATGACGTTGTGATCCACGTTGTAATCGGCAAATAACAGGGCTTGATCAAGAATGTCCATTCCACCGCCAAGCACATCTCGAGCAAGGGGACATGTCGCGTTCACTTCACACCTTTGCACTTCTGTATATGATAAAGTAAATCCCATGGTTGAGAGACTATCGATTAAGAATCATTGCCTGTACAAGTTGTGCATTTTCACTGAGAGACTCAGCTGTAAGGGTTGAAATTACAACTCTTGGACGAACTGCTTGAACACCAGCATGTTCTGTTCCAACAACATGTGTGGGTGTATCCTTCCTAAAAACAGATGCTGCAACAAGAACCACAAACTTGTAAGAATGAAGTCTAATTTTGCTGCTAGTTTAAGTTCGGCCGTTGTTGGATACGTATCCTCCACTGGTGGGGCCACTGTCGTCTTGATGTAAGTATTGATGAGTTTCGCTGCGGTTTTGAGAATTGCTCATTTTTTGCTTCCTCATCATCTGTTGGAGGTGAATAGTAGTATTCACGAAAAATGTTCCAGACTTTTCCCCTAAATGTCACAATGTTAGCGATACCACAACTGCCTTCGGTCACAAATAAACAGTTCCCATATCGACTCATCAGCTTTTTCATTGAGGAACTGATTTTCATGCGCCGTTGATTTACTACCTAGTAATTATTCAATCATTTTTTTAGACAAAATCCAATATCGTTATCCGTTCTTCATCGTTTTCCTCAAGGAATACCCACAGCAGTTCGAATGCTTGATTCTTATCGCTGTATTTTGGCCTTCGACTGTCTCGTCGTTTGGTTGATTCAACTTACGTGAACTGTCTTGGAATGTCTTGTATTGTACGATTGACGTTATATGACTGGTGGTACACACAGTCTGCAGCGTGAGAATCACCACCAAACTATTCGACCCGACCTTGAATAACAGTGGCCAACTCATCGCTCTTGTTTTGCAATGAACCAGGATAGTTTAGGCACATGCATCTGTCTTCACATAGCAAAAAACATTTTAGTTTATAGTGTTTTTTTATTAGGCTGGTTTTTTTGTAGGAGCGTGCTAATAATCCCTCCTTTTTTTTTAGTTGTTTTTTTAATAAGAGTTGAAGTGTGTTTTCTGACGCACCTTCCTTATGTGCATAATGCCCGGCTCTTTATGTCTTTCGAATCGTGTATAACACTTACACATCTCTGGCAGTATTCGGCTAATTTCTGTAATATTTAAGTTAGTTCACTTTCCAATTTGTTTAGAACCCTATGTCTGATGTATGCGTCTTTTCATGTACGAAAATTAAACACTTAAAATTATCCTCGCTAAGTTCAGCTAATTTGAAATCGTCAGTGTTTATTAACGATTGGCGCGAATGTTGTGTAGCCTTCGCCATCTTTTTTTATTAAATTCAAACACTACCATCGTTTGTGGAACAGAGAAGTCTTAGGACTGCATAATTCTGTTGAAAGTGTAAGTGTTTCAGAAATAGTCAAGTCTACATATTTTCGGGGTAAAATAATGTCAACGAATTTTGTATGTTCGGTGGTGCTTAATTTTCTGAGCAGTACGTGACTTTATTTAAAGTCTGCTCAATGTTCATAATCTCATACCTTCTGAAATATTAAGCAAAAGTTTTATCAACGTTTGGAGGATAAGTGAAATTGTCAATTGCACTGAAAACGGCATCCTACGAAAAAGCACTATCGTTGTTGTAACTTTGACCCCTGTTCGGTATTGGTTGTAATAATCCTTCTATTTTTTACAATTTTGTTACAGAAGTTTTTCTTAAGCTTCTTTTTTTTGTTCAAAAAGTTTTTCGTCGGCTTCTAGTAGAAGCTTTCAAAATCTTTCTTCAGTTTGTTGTAGCTGTTGCATTTGGAATTTTAAAAGTTCTGGTAGAGTCGTTCTAAAATCTTCCATGTTTAAAATGTGTCAACATGTACTACTGCTTTTAGAAATTCTTTTCTTTTATATTACGCTGTTAACGTTATATTGAGTTGTAAAGAGTGAGAACCTATAAAAGCTTTTTTACTTCGACCAAAAAATCATTGTTTTACGTAATCGTAGAATTTACGCTCAGCACTTTAGTCAACAGGAAGGAAATAAGGTTTTAATTTTTTTACTTCGGCGACAGTTGAGTAAAATATCATGTATTGCCTTCTTGTTAAAAATGAACAGAGTTCCAGAATAGTAATAAAAAAATCACCGACTATTTTCATTTGAGAGAAAATAAGATAGTCTTTTACGTCTTTTTTTCTTTTAGGTCCGCAGGTAAAGCCAGTTTTTAGAACAAAGACGTTGTCGAGTGAATTTGCCGTCGATTTCCCCACGTTTATCCTTTATTTAATATTCTTAAACAAAAACCTATAATATACTTCGTCACAAATTGTGGCGTCCATTTTATGGTTCTCAAGAATCCTTTACTGTACCTCGTCGCCAAATGTTGTGGCGGTATAAGTTCGAAATCCAACGTCGCCAGTCGTTGTGAGTCTGTAACGGGTCCGGAAGGAAAACACGAACGTGGACTTTAGAGAAAATAAGTATATTGAAAACGTATAATACAACAGAGAACAAGACGAAGGAGCGCTTACGTAGCAGAGATCGAGTTGGGAGGATATAGAGAAAAACTTGTCGTGGGTAAGCCTCGAAGAGAGGTACCCCCACCACGGCGTAACTACCGTAAACAACTGGTGTGGGGATCACAAACCTTTCCTTGATTTCTGGAGCAAATTGTACAGAACGTATTCTCGTGTTTCCCTCTGTTGCAAGGTATGTCAGTCTGCCTGGTTTTTGAGAAAATAACCTACGTTGGGTAGAGTCGAAAATAAACCGCCGTCAAGGTAAAGAAAGAGTTTTTTTTGTAAGACAAGCAAAAAAATAATGCTAAAGCACTTTTGCTGACAAATAAATATTTAATTATATATATATATATATATATATATATATATATATATATATATATATATATATATATATATATATATATATATGTGGGTGTGTGTGTGTGTCTGTGTGTGTGTGTCTGTATACTCAACTTACACCATCTGGTGGTGAAGAATAGAGAAACAGAGTTTCTCGAGCACGTTCTTGTCTCTGTCGGTGGGTTTGGTTTCATGCTATCAGGCCCCTTGAAGGAACGGGTATTGCATCATATTTATGATGAGTGGAAGAGTTAAAGTAGTCCGTATAGGAAATGTACCATTACATATATATATATATATTTATATATATATATATAAATATATATAAATATATATATAAATCTATATATATATATATAAATATATGTATGTATATATATATCTATATATATATAAATATATATTTATATATATATATATATATACATATACATATACATATATGTATGTATATATATATATTAAAAAAGTATTTAAATATATATGTATGTATATATATATATATATATATATATATATATATATATATATATATACATAGTAAGTTGATATAAATAACTTCATAATATTATTCATTTAATCCCAAGAATAAAAAACAACAATTACTAGGCGTACGATCGTTTCATAAGCGATTAGGAATTTTTGTTATTTACCTTTTATTTGTTTTTTTGATTCTAATATATCTCTATTTCGGCCAATTTTACAAAAGTTCACAAATAGAAGTCAAGCAAAAACATCAACATGTTCTTCTCATTTAACAAAATATATATCAGATTATTACAGGTAAACAGAAAACCACATATACATACATTACTTCTAATAATTATATACACTAATATATAAAGAGAATAATCTCCATTGTTCACCTACATTTACAGTTTTAATAGGAAAATAACGTAACTTCCTATGCAAATCTTTTCCACGCAACACAAATAGCACTTCCTACAGCGTGTTTCACTAACATATTATTTACATTTTTAATATAAAAAAAATTATTACATTGATTCCGAAATTTCTGCTTCTTCCAAGAACGTTTTCGAAAAAGAGGATAGCAAACATATTCTCTCTATATAAATTTACTACTCAAGCGTCACCCTTCTACATCCGATCATTTATTAATAGAAGTAACAGACTGTTACTGCACCCTTACATTCCATAATTCTGGGAATTATATTCTGTAATTCCGGTTGCTTTAGATTTATTCGTTTTGAGTATCCGGAGTAAGTTTTAACGCATACGGCACTGTTTCCGATCACGGGCAAGTACATTTTCAGTGATACTTAGTCCTATTTTAATTTGTAAAAATGATTTATGACATAATATTTTCTTGTATGATTAAAAATAGCAAAACATTCATTGTTATCGAAAATAAATCAAGACAAATATCTCTAAATTTAAGCTTTCGCAACAACATAAACAGTGGAGTTCTCTAATGTAAGTAGCTGTTTGCTTTTCTTTAATTAACTACATTACTAATTAACTTTTGTCAATGAACGTTGTATTCTTAATACGAATAAATGAAAAAAATATATTAGAAAATATTCTGGATACGATTTATAAACTAATTTAATTTCTATTACTTAACTTTAAAAATGTATTTTATAAAATAATCATAATATCAACCAGCGATTAAATTACTTCATTACCGTTCGATGTCACGTCATTATCAAGTAAGTGTGTATGTTTTTATTTTGTTAAGCGATTACATCCTCTAAGCCGCCGATATTTTTAACGACTTTCATTCTAATATTGTTTAAAAAATTGTATTTCTGCAGGACGTGTGAAATAAGCACGTTATTATTTAGAAACCCATTCTTTACATGGGGATGGCGGATTTGTTCACAATTCTGTAGTTTTACTTAGCAATTGCATACACAAATAATACATTAAACATAACTCCGGTCCACAAAATGCAGAAGTGCCGCAAATATAAACATTATTAACGGCTTAACATTCATCGCTCTCGAAAAGAAAGACAGCATGTACAGTTTTAACGTCATTATCAAGCATGTTAGTTTGTTTGTTTTTTGTTAAGCCAACACATACACCCACCCTTAGTTTTTAACGATTTATATTCAAATACTTATATTAATACATTAATTCACAAATTGTCGATTTTTGCGTGATTATCAAGTAACTGTGTTTGTTTTGTTTTTGTTAAGCGAAACCATTCCCATTACCCCGATTTTTAACGACTTATATTCAAATACTTTTACTAAAAAATGAATTCATAATCGTTCGATTCTCAAGTCACTATCAAGTAAGTGTTTTTTGTTTTGTTTTTGTTAAGCGAACACATTCCCTTACCCCGATTGTGTAACGTCTTATATTCCAATACTTTTACTAAAAAATGAATTCATAAACGTTCGATTTTCAAGTCACTATCAAGTAAGTATTTTTGTTTTGTTTTTGTTAAGCGAAAACATCTCACGCTTGGTTTTTAACGACTTGTATTAAAGATTTATTGAAACAAAATAACAAATAAAATGCTCACCAGCGATTAAAATGAGTATCATGCCCCTCTTTCTGCCTGTCTATCCCTTTTTGTCAACTTTATCTAAATAATAGACTGCCCAATGTTTTCCGGTTTGTTTACAACAGAAAACCAGCAGATCGAAGGGAATGGCATCTAAGAGGTACTATATAGAAAATGGGGATACCGTTTTGATAATGGGTGGTGTCTTTCGAGATAAATAAAAGCGACGAGTGGGCATTTACTTATTTAAAGTTAAATAATTATTTTCGATAAACGGTAAACGGGTCTTGCTAGTAATAATAATAAAATAACATTAATAATGAGAAAATATATAATTGATTATAATCCATGAATTTAATATTAGAGAAATAAGTAAATAATACTAATTATAATAATGATAATAATACTACTAATAATAGTAAACTAAAAATATAATAATAATAATAATAATAATAATAATAATAATAATAATAATAATAATAATAATAATGGTATTGTAACAAGAAAAATAATAGGATAGAAAAAATATTCAGTATAAAAACACAGAGAACCAAAAAACGCAAAAATATCAAATGCGATAGCACATGAGAGGAAGTTAAATAAATATTCACATAAAAAGCATTTTCTATGAACAAGCACAATCATATAAATATATATATATATATATATATATATATATATATATATATATATATATATATATATATATATATATATATATATGTCTGTGTGTGTGTGTCCGAGAATATTGCATAAAACGCTAAGTACTATCAATACATTTAATCATAATTTGATTAAACACATCTAGCTTTTACCAGTTTAATCTTTTATTTAACTCCTCGTATTTGCCGCCAAGTAAGGTTATTTCCTTTTTAAAATTAAAACAACACTTTGCAACATTATTTTCTAATATTGACGAGCTTTCGACTTATACGAGTCGTGCTCGTTCCAAACTATTTCGCTGATATTCAAAATGGTTAGAATTGTATTGGTTAATGCCACATGACTGTGTAAAAGTAGTTTAGAATCCCACTCGCAGAATCGTACTTGCTTATTTAATAGTTAATTTAAATGATCTCATTATCAACGCATCGAGACTGCCTCGATTAAAATTGCTATTGCATATGGTACCGATTTAAAGATTTTCTGTAAGTAATGCGTAGAAATTGTTGTTTTTAATTAGATAGAGCCATGGCAAGCAGTCGGGTGTCAAGTACGCTAATGCTAATTTTGTTTAACGCATGCATATATATAATCGTTTTTTAAATTTTATTTTGAGAGGCTTATTCTCAAATAAGAATTTTCGAATAATTTTGTTCGACTTGAAACGAAACACCAGCTTACTTGTCAGCATGCAAGGAAAAATGGACAGAAGATTAAACCTGAAAAGCCAAACATCAGTCGTCATTAATTATGGTAAGGGATATGGTACACTATGCTCGGTAATTGAATCATATACGTCTCCATCTTTCTATTTGACTGGCGTCTGGTGAGACGATTACGAATTGTCTGTTAAATATATTCTTTGACAAGGTTCAGTTCTACATATCATAACGTGACGGACTACGGCACATGACGCTAAAATAAGAATGGAGATTACAACGGTCGAAACTTTGGAGAAACGTGCAAGCTCCAATATGAGAACAACATGGAAAATGTAAACAAACTATATAACGATTTCTCTAAATTCGATAGATTTCTTATATGATATGTGCTTGACCCCACGTTGAAACTAACATTTGATGAGTAGACGGTTATTAGCGAAGTGGAGGTGATCGAGAGTCAAAGGTTGAAAGTGAAATAAGGTAGAAATTAAAGAATCGTTTTCCATTGATTAGAATGGGTGTGGGATTAGATTCTCTGAATAAGGGGTAAGTTTTACAGACAGTCAGTCTGTTTTTCTATGTATTTTCTGATGTCGATTTAATTAATTTCTAACGTCGTATGTTATAATTAGTTTTTAAATTTTCTTGTTTTGTAATTTTTACAAATGTTCGATTTACCCGAAGACGACAGGAACAGATAAAACATTCTTTCATTCCAGGACTATGGGAAGCCTACTCCCGTGGATTAAATAAAATATTCAGTTCAAACTTTCGTAGGGGTTCCTGAGTACGAGATGAATAGTCCTAAGTTCGAAAATACGAATATGAAGAACGTCGGAGGTTACATCGGTCGAAACGTAGTATGAATAATAACTAAGGTGAGAAAAGTGCTCCGAATGATCACAATAATAACACTTATTAATCTTAATCTCAACGTGCTGCTGGGCTCTGAAACTCCCTCCCTGCTCGCTGTTTTCTTGCCGGTACTGACATGCAGAAATTTAAAACTAATGTAAACAAACATTTCGCTACACAGCTCCCAATTTACGTTGACCCCCAAAAACCTTCACCCTTTTTCTCAGTGCCGGCCGGCCTTGTTTGGGGTTAAATATGTTAAAATAAAAAACAACTTGGAAAAAAAATATGTTATCGTAACAATTAGATAGTCATATGTTTTTTTTGTGATTATAAAAACATGAATACTCGTTAGATTTTTACAAGTAGTTCGTATTGACTTTGTCAAAATTATACACAATGTCAGCTTTTTTACGTAAGAGATCTCTATCCCTCTTAAAAAACACGTAGGATGAAAGAGAAATGACCCCAGTTGAAAAAGAGTTCTTTTCTTCTGACCAAGGACACTTATATTTAGTCCCAAGAACCAGTAGGATCCTAGTTGATTTTATAAAAAGAGGAGATATATTAGCCTGTAGAGTAAATATTGTCTATCCAACGCCCTAGGCTGTCAATTTCGCATCCAGATCTATTTGCCAACGTGCCAAAAGCCGTAGTAAACCCATATGTGAGTCGATGTGCATCGTCTGACGCGCCGGCTGCATGCTCACATCCGACTCTCCGTAACTTGTCGTCACCGGAAGTGATCGTATTTCGCATCCGTTTCAGTTTTTTTTTTCATTCTTATTGTTTCTTTTTTCTCTCCCTTTTTGTGCTTTATGTTGAGGCCATGTTGCGTGGCGCCTGCAAATGTCCGTTCGCACTCGGCTCATTTTGCTTATCGCATGGAATGCCAAGAAAGGCAAGAGTCCTGATCAGCGCCGATGCAGATCGATCGTTCGTAGACGTGATAACCATTTCCGGTGCAAGGTTTCGGGTAGAGACGTCACGTGCAGCGGCTAATGCGTATAGCATTCACTTATTTTATTCTGCCTTATTGTATTTATTATTATTTACTTATCTTTTGACAAATTAGACCGAATGGCAATGAGCCATATAGAAATAAAGAACAAGTAAAAAACAATGGTTTTACAAAAGCATGGCTATATATATATATATATATATATATATATATATATAAATATATATATATATATATATATATATATGATATTTTCTCATATTTTAAAAGTACTGAGTATATTATTTTTAAACGGACTAATATAACTAGAGTCGCTTGAAAATCGCAAACGAGCATAAAGCGAACATCTTAAGAAAAAACTCTTATGAATCTTTTTCCCCGCCCCTCGATTTCCCCCTTCGTCTGTATATCTGTCTGTCTGTTTGTCTGTCTGTTTCTTTATCTTTCTCTCTCTCATATATATATATATATATATATATATATATATATATATATATATATATATATATATATATGTATATATATATATAGATTTATATAGACAGCGATAGATAGATAATAAGATAGATAAATAGAGAGATAGATAGAGAGATATTAATAGAAAGAGACACGCTATAAAATAAAAAGGGATATAGATAGAGAGAGATAGAGAGAGAGTTTACAGCGGCACCTTGGATTGGAACAAAACCGATAATGGCTCCAGTATAGAGGCTTTTTCATTCAACGACTGAGGAAGCTTAAAGGAACTAACAAAGGAACATTATTTGGAGTTTACAATTATACTCGTTTTTTCTACGAAATATACGATTGCAAATGATATTTCTTTTACCCGACTAAATCAAAATATAAGTCCAACTGAATATAAACAAGCCATCTGTTTACAAAGACCACCGAAAACCAACTTGTAGTCAGACCGCAGAAAACCAAACTACCTCCCATGTCCATCTGCTGAAAAAAAAAATATATATATATATATATATATATATATATATATAGGTTTTTCACGTATAAAATAGTTCATTCAGTGAAGACCGGGGTTGTGCCAATAAAAACAAGCTCGATGATACTCGATTACATTTATATGCGATTTTATGAAGGCTTACCAAAGCATTCCTTTCAGCACACCAATGATCACCATTAAAGATTTTTTCTTACAAATATTATTTATTCAAATTAAATGTTTTTTCCTACACGTGTTTCACTACCAAGCAGGTAATTGCTTGGCAGATCATCAGGGAAATGAAATGTCTGAAATAAGGGGTTCAACTACCGACAATACACAATATGGCGTTGCAATAGTTGAGGTCACTTAAGAAGAAAATAAAAAAATAAAAATAAAAGTTCAAAATAAAAAACAAGAAAGAACAAAGATAAAAATGAAGGCCTAGAAAATGTCTTAGAAAAGTAGCTGGTGCATTATTTCTGCCACCAATCCAACAAGCAAATAATCGGTCCCAAATGCATTCAAAACAACCCCAAAAAAACCGGAACAATGTGCGATAATACACTTTTACGTCGGGCGGCACAATGATGAATAACCCCCCCCCCAAACAAAAAACTAAAACATTCAAGGTACCGCTCACAAGTTTCCATTCCAGTCCAATGATAGTATGGGAATTCTACATCTAATTCATCATAAGGAAAGGCAACATAAATGTTCGTCCGGAATGCCAGCGGTCAGACGAGCCTTATTTCCAGGGCTGACTTGTTCCTCTTCGAAATAAACACACGACGAGTTGAACGAACGTCAATCTCGCAGAATCTCTCCTTTATGTTAAGAAAAAATCTTAATTAGTATCTTAATTAGTAGATAGAAACTATTTATTCAAAATACTGTTTGTAAAAAATTCTATTATTAAAATTATTCTTTATAGAAATTAATAATCTAGTGTCTGGGACGTCATTTTACATTTTGGGAAAATATCTTTCATTTAATTAATTGCCGATTATTATCGTGTTGTTATTTTACGAAGCGAAAAAAAACCTATCCCGCAGAAATTATTTTAAAAAAATCATTCATATATCAAAAATAAAATGTTACTATAAAAAAAGGTTTCTACAAAAATCTAGTTATTATTTTAAATAATTTTAAAATATTTCCTTAACGGCTGTGTCTGTTTACAACTCTCTGGGGAGAATATTATTCTATATTCCATAAATAAATATTACTACGGAATATCGTTATCAGAAATCTATTTTCTATTTTTAAAAAAACATTTTTTAATGGACGGGGTTATTTTTACCACTTTACGGTAAAATATCACTCTAACTCGTTAAACGACGGGAAACTTTGTTATTACTAATATAAAACCCCTGTACAAAATACTTTTTTATAAAAGTCCATTGTTTCTATTTTTAGAAATTTAGTCCGTGTCGGCATGCATGTTTTTTAATTATTTGTTTCCTTAATTATTTCCTCCATTCCTGTCACCCATTGTTGTATTTAATTTAATCTAATTAAAAACTAATTTAATTTAATTTAACCTAATTTAATTAAATAGTGATAGCATCCAGGTAGTTATTTCTTATTTTCCACTTATTCCTAGAGTTGATCTGTTCCTTTGTTAGTATACATATGCGTGGGCTAGTCAACCCAGTTCAGCAGAAGAACACCTCGAAAGATATATATATATATATATATATATATATATATATATATATATATATATATATATATATATATATAAAGCGAGAGATATCACTGGGACCACACCAGAAAAAAAAAACAACTGCAGATCTATGGTTATACACACCTATTTACTAAGAAATGTCAGCATCTGGGATACTTGCAATTTTTAGAACGTCTAATGTGTGTGATAATTACAGCAGGGAACCTAGTATCTGTGTCACCAATTTATTTTCAAATGAGCAAATCGAATTCTGGGTGACCAACCCCAAACCAGACATATTTAATATGTCTTATATGATTTCGTTTTACTTATTAAATATCTCTGAATCGCAACATACCTATTATTCGCATGGATTTGAAAAATGAAACCGACTAAACAGGCAATCGTTTAGTGCATGTTTATATGTTTTCAGGAATCAATCAATCTTATTCTTGTACCAACCTTAAAATATTCACCGACGTAGACAAAGATCACTTCTCTAAAAATATTAGCTGCTCCTAGTAAGACATGTTTTTTCAGTGGAAGTCTGGTTGCATTTTCATACCCTAGTCTTTCCATCCTCCTTATCCCTTCACGGTAATTTTGTGTGGTACCCACAGTTGCAACTATTACAAAACGTGTGTCGTTTTTGGGGGGCGTCACTTTATGAGACTTCTGACAGTTTCAGTTCCCTTGGTTTTGTGTGACGTTTTTCTATATTTTCGTACTATTATTATTTAGTCACAATCAGTTTTTACACGTCATTAGAATAAGTAGTAGTGTTTCCTCCGTATGTGTTTATTATTGGGTGAGGTCAGTTAATGGGATTTCTGGCAGTTTCAGTTTCTTGGTATCGTGGGATGTTCTTGTTTTCTATATTTTTGTTCTATTTATATTTTAACTTACATCTGACAGGTTAGCGTTCGTTCGTAATGTAGATAGGTTTCCGCATTCGAGGATTTTCTTTACATTTTCCGACGCGCCCTTATTGCCTTACGTTGTATAGTTTCTTTACCCCCTTTGATCCCAATTTCTCATAGTGTTTTTCTAAGTTTTTCAAGACTGTTTTTTGTGCTCCTACTAATATTAGTATTATAGCGAATTTTTTTTCATGTTTCATATTCATTTGACTTATCTGGCAAGTTTCATCTATTGGCTTCGTTTTTCTATCTCCTTGATATTCATACTGGCGCGGCGAAATCTACAATATGGCAGTTTTTTTCTTGTTGACTATTATAACGTCCGGTCTTCTGGCTTGGATGAATGTCTATCCCCACCTCCGTGTCTCAAATGATGGTGTGCTATTCATTTTACAATACTGTTTCCGATTTGTGTCCGTATCATTTGTCTGTATGCACAAATGCAGGTGTTTGCATTGTTACCAGTGGACGTCTTTTCCTACGCAGTCGTGTCTGTTTCGTATACTTTGTATCTATCTTGCCGCATTCACTTAACATTATTTTTAGTAGTAGTAGTAGTAGTAGTAGTAGTAGTAGTAGTAACAGCAGCAGCTGCAGTAGTAGTAGTAATAGTTGCAGTAGATGAAGTAGAATGTTTTTCATAAACTGGTTTATGTTAGTATTTGTATCCTCCATCATCTCTTTACAAACTCAGATAAAGGGTGCATTTCTCAGAATAGCTTATATTTAAAAAAGACATGTATGCAATTATTATTTGACCAAGATATTTTACTTTTCTATGAAAAAAAAACGCCGTTTCCTTCTTTCAATTTAAATCTATAGTCTTTTATTCTCTGAAATACTTCGTTTACATGTGAATTGTGTGGTTCGGTGCTTTTACTGATCATCCAGGTAAGCTGTCGCAAATTCCAATCCGCTAAGAAATGTGTCCATTACTTGTTTAAACATGACGGGTGTACATTAACCCCAAATTCTAATCGTTCGAATGTGTACAAACTCTTATGGGTATTTGTAGAAAAAAGCATCACTTAAATCAACCTTTGAAAAATAATGCCCTTCGTTGAGTTCAACGAAAATATATTCTGGACCAGCCAGAGAGTAGTGGTAATATTTTAGTGCATCGTTCAATCATTTAGGGAAGTCTGTACACACACGGACATTCTTACGTTTTTGTACGTAGACTGTCGGCGAAGTTTACTCTCTTTACACTACTTTTGATAATATTCTCATGTCTTCAAGTTTATTAAATTTCGCGTCAATATGAATTAATGAAGCGAATAAAATATTTCTTCATTTTTTAAAAACTCGTTGAATAGTTGGCTGTAATTCAAACTTGGCCGCCATTTTTTTACATCTTCCTAGTCTACCAGATAAAAACATTTCCGAAAAGGTTTCTTTTAATTCTCTTTTAGTGTCTCTGCTTCGGCTTTTTAAGTTTCAATATTTTCAAAGAAAGAGTTCCTGGGCATATTTCATAATTGAAATATTTCCATCCAGTCCATACCATGGCAATGTTTAACTTGTTCATTACAAACATTCTTAATTTCAAATCGTTTTCTTTGAATGTAACGTAAAAGATTTACTCACCTTCAACTTTAATTTGTTCATCATTGACGTTTTAAACTATTTTACTCGTTCTCATCATAATTAATTTTCCAGTTTTTCTCAGCGTTTAAAAATTTATTATGGACAGATCTAAGCCAGCTTCATATTTTTATTTAATATGTGTACCTTAAAAAAATTCCTGATATTTTCAGCTTCGTCACTTTTAGCAATTTTAATAAAGCTTTCTAAAATTGTATTTTTAACTCTTCGGATTGTGTGTACCATGCGACCGAAAAAAAAAATGTTTAATTTCATATGGACAAGGCAATTGACCAATGCAATAAACCAAACACAGTTTAGGAGGCGAAATATTTTTCTCAGGTCGAACAGATTTACTTGGTGAATTAATAAATTTTTTGCTACGTGTGTTTCTAATATGTGGCACTCCGTTTTGTACAATGTTTCTGAATCTTGACCAGCACTAACAAAACCACTACAGACTTGTGTAATATGTTGAAGCGTTTAATCCGATTAATGCTCTAGTTAATTAAGAACCATTCGTTGAATTTCTGCATCTGCATTTTATACTAAATACTCTGCGGATATTAGACATTAAAAATTGTCAGCGCTAAACTGTGACAATTTGAAATCATTGCAGTGTTTGTTTACTACACTACCGAAAGTAGTGTAGTCTTCGTCTTCTTTTCTTCACACATTTCCACCGTTTGTGATAAATAAATGTTTTAGGGCTAAACAATTCAGTTAATAATAATACACAAATGTAAGGTTGTTGTTTTTTGTAGAAACATATAATTGACGGAGTTGGAATTTGAAATTGTATCCAAATTTCTTAATAGCAAACGAACCTCTTCAACATCCAATTCGTACAGGTAGTATTATAACGATATTCGTATCGTTAAAAATACGATACAAACGTAATTTCGTTTTCAGGATCGTAAGTTATATTATCGATAGCGCTCAAAATCGCGTTTTATGAAGATGCATTTTCATCTTTATCATTTTGACACTTGTTCGATAATTTCTATATATTTTTGTTTAAGTTGGGTATGAAGAAATATCTCCTCAAATTTCTAATTTGCCCGAGTTAGTTTCTTACAATTTCTCTTTTAGATGAAGCTTTTCTATTTGAAATTTCTTCTGTTATTCTATTTGTTCTGTTTGTCTTTCTTGGACTTGCTGTTCTAGTCAAAGTTGTTGTTATTGCTGGTGTTTAACGGTGTCCAACATGGCACTTTTAAATTACTCCATTTTCCTCACTTGAAATAGACTACCGACATTTTCCGTTCTTTTTATTATTCATACGGCTGTAACTTTTCTTACTGACAGATAATGGGGTTCACTTCTTAGCGAGTGGAAAAAGGAAGCTGGTTAAAACTTGTTTACGTGTTCCTTATTAAACAATAAAAAACGGAGAAAAATCGACAAACCTTTTGTTGTTTCTTATTTGTATTCCCACGATATAGATTACAACACCCCGTGTTGGAGAATGACTTCAAATATTTTTCATCAACTTCACCAACTTTATCCATCTTATTTTCTGACGTTGGCTTCTCTTTTCGTAGATTTTGTACACCTTGTGTGTTATCCAGTATGGCTATCATTCTCACTGTTAGTGTTGAAATTAACAATTGTTGTGCCAGTGTTCGTGCGACATAAGTCCGGATTATGTTGTGTCAGAATATGTCCGAGTTCCTCGTCGCCAGTATTGTGAACTTGACACGCCTAGAATAATAAAAAAAGACAACACCGTGGTATATTTACAAGGAGTGCATTTACAAAAGTACAGAATAGTATGTCGCAGAAAGACTACCCGCTCTTCGTTGTAAGTTCCTCTATACATAATGTCTAGAAGAGTCCATATATTAACAAAATAGGGTAGATCACCATCACACTATAACACTTAAATTAACTATCAAACTTCATAGGCATTATTATGAACATTTGTATTAATAGTTTGATGATGATAATGATAATAATAATAATTATTATTATTAATATTATTATTAGTAGTAGTAGTAGTAGTAGTAGTATACGCACATGTTACGTACTTCTGGTCCGTGGTTTCGAATGAAGACGTTAGGTGGAGTAGCTAATTCGTATAATATTCATTTATTACATTTTCTTTTCTTGTCAAATCAACCTTGATCGAAATTCGCCATGAAGAAATGCATCGAATAAATAAATAAAATAAGGTGTAATCGACCCAGAGTATACATTTCATACAATCTCAAAAGGTTATCTATTCCGTAGACATTTTTCTCTCTCGTTTCAATTCCTTATATTTCTGTGTGGCCTTATTTTCCTTGACGGAAACCGCAACGCCTCATAAAAACAAACGCTATCGACATCCACTTGAATACATTTCGGACTACTTAACAGCTCTTGACCTTCTTCTTTTTTTTCTTTTTTTTAATGCTGAGCCTTCTTCATATTTATTTATTTATTTATTATGTATTTTCGGACATTCCTCACTTTAATCAATACTCTTATGTACACTTAAAGAGCTCACGCACTCTATTATCGGCAAAAGTGTAGTATAGGTAACAACGAAAAAAAAAACAAATATAGAATAAATTACTTTTATCAAACGATAGAAAACTTAATATTCTATCGACCTGCATAGTTTTAAACTCTTGGAAATATTTTAAAGTTTTGTTATTTCTAAATTTGTGTCGTTACTTTCGTCCGAAACCCGCTGTCGAATTACTCGTTTGAGGTTGTCGCTTATTTCAGGCGTTAAAACTATTATGTTATCTTTTAAATAGTCTGACGTTACCACCAACCCTAAGTCTTTAGTTTTAACTCTCAAAAATGTTTTTTAAAAATGTACTTGCCTAGATTTTAATAAAACTATCTGCGTTTTTAAGACATTTTCCTCTTTTTTAAGTTTCAAATTTCAAAGATGCTTAGAAATATTAACTAGCCTAAATCTATTCCTATTTGCGACCATGCTACAATTTAAATTCATGTTTAAAAGAGACATTACATTATTAGTCCAGACATCATCGGACGTCACTTAAACAAGACCAGGAAGGACCCTTCCGAAAAAAAATAAGGTTAATACCTTTTATTTGTTAACATCTCTGGTGAGGCTCGTTGTACTAAGCGAAATTAGTAGAAAAATGTCAAGATGAAAACCAAAACATTATTTTGATTTTAATCAAAGATATCTGCATCTAACACATGTTATTTAAGACATTTTGCCCATTTTTAAAGTTATATATATATATATATATATATATATATATATATATATATGTATATATATAGTCTCGGAAGTTTCTCAACCATTAAAACTATATATATATATATATATATATATATATATATATATATATAAAACTTATAGTCTCAAGTCTTCCAGTGGAAAATCACTCATGTAAGTCAATTTATTTTTTACAGTTATTATATTAGTTAGTTTCTAACACTATTTTAAGGGATCATCAGTTGTGTACCATGAAAAACTGTTTCGGGAATACATATATATATATATATACATATATATATATATATATATATATATATATATATATATATATATATATATATATGTGATTTTATGAAGGCTTACCAAAGCATTCCTTTCAAGACACCAATGATCACCATTAAAGATATTTTTTCTTACAAATACTATTTATTCAAATTAAATGTTTTTTCCTACACGTGTTTCACTACCAAGCAGTTACTTGCTTGGCAGATCATCAGGGAAATTAAAAGTCTGGAATACTGGTTTCAACTGCCGACAAAACACAATGTGGCGTTGTAATAGTTGAGGTCACTTAAGAAGAGAAGAGGAAAAAAATAAAAATAAAAATAAAAGTCAAACTTAAAAAGCAAGGAAGAACACCGATAAAAAGAGGAAAGTCCTAGAAAAGTCTTAGAAAAGTAGCTTGTGCATTATTTCTTCCACCAAGCCAACAAGCAAATAATCGGTCCCAAATACATTCAATAAAACCACAAAACCGGAACAATGTGCGATAATACACTTTCACGTCGGCCGGTACAATGATGAATAAATCCCCCCCCCCCCACAAGAAAACAAAAGAACTAAATCATTCAAGACACCGCTCACAAGTTACCATTCCAATCCAATGATAGTATGGGAATTCTAAATCCAACTTCTCACAAAGAAAAGTCAACACAAATGTTCGTCCGAGTTCAAAGAGCCTTATTTCAATTGTTGATTTATTACCCTTCGAAATAAACACACGACGAGTTGAATGTCAATCCCGCAGAAAAACTCCCTTCCATTAAGAAAAAATCTTAATATAGAAACTATTTATTCAAAATACTGTTTCTAAAAATATTTATTATTAAACCTATTCCTTATAGAAATTAATTATCTAGTGTCTGGGACGTCATTTTACATTTTGGGAAAATATCCTTCATTTAATTAACTGCCGAATTATTATCGTTTTGTTGTTTAACGAAGCGAAAAAAGCCCATCCCGCAGAATTTGTTTTTAAAAAATTATTCATATATCAAAAATAAACTGTTATTATAAAAAGGCCTTCTACAAAAATCTAGTTATTATTTTAAATCATTTAAAATATTTCCTAAACGGCTGTGTCTGTTTGCAACTCTCTGTGGAGACGTGTAGGAAAAAACATTTAATTTGAATAAATAGTATTTGTAAGAAAAAATATCTTTAATGGTGATCATTGGTGTCTTGAAAGGAATGCTTTGGTAAGTCTTCATAAAATCACATATAAATGCTCTGTACTCTGTAATCGAGTATCATCGAGCTTGTTTTTTATTGGAACAACCCCGGTCTTCACTGAATGATCTATTTTATAAGTGAAAAATCTAAATCTATATATATATATATATATATATATGTATATATATATATATATATATATATATATATATATATATATATATATATATACATTATATATATATATATGTATATATATATATATATATATATATATATATATATATATATATATATTTAAATAGCGAGAGAGAGAGAGAGAGAGAGACTGAGAGATTGAGAGAGAGAAAGAGGTTAGGGTGAGAGAGAATTAGATAAGGCAAGTAAAAAGAGAGTAATTTTTAATTTTGACTTTGGATATTTTAAAACTAGTTTTCAAACTTGCTTTTCGCTATTCAAACAATCAAACCCGAGCCCAATGAGTTACTTAAGACTTCCCATTATTTATAGTTTATAACATGCCAATCAGATGACATTCTACTAAATATTTCATCGCATAACCACCCAGAATTTCTATTATTTTCTTACTATTATTGCTTAATGAGTCTATTCTTTACGTTCGAGCTATTTTATCAGGCAATTTGTTCCAAGTATTATACTCTATTAATATAAGAACATTTTGTAAAATATTTCATTTTCAAAATCGTTCTCTCAATACATGACTGGTACGAGGCGAAATATTAAAAACGAGTGTTCTATATTTAGAAACCTATTAATT
>OY744546.1:43339892-43349892 GCA_963556195.1 Sepiola atlantica
GATGACTGATTACAAATGTTCGACAAAATACTGTAAACAAATAATAAGTGAAATTATATGTAATAAAAAACTATGATCTAAATGAATAAAATATGGACTCATAGGAAAAATATAACCAGAACCAAAAATTAAAATTTTAAATTTTAAATTGCAATATATATAAAACAAGATTAAATATTACATGTAAAAATAAAAGTTAAAATATTTAAAAAAAGATAAGGAATAATGATTTAAATTAAATACTAAAACTTAAAAATTAAAATTAAAGACAAAAATTAAAATGAAAAAGTGGATATTAATATTTACTATCTTAATTAAATTTTAATTTTTAATAGTTTTTAAGTCAAATAAATTATAATATAGTTATATGAATGTATACAACAACATAACTATTACAATTAAATTCATAAAAAAATATACAATAATAAAAATAAAATAGAAAAAAAATAACTAAAAATAAATAGTTTCAAATTAAATAGTTATATATATATATATATATATATATATATATATATATATATACATATACATAGATGAATGGAGATGTAACGAGACATAATCTCTATACGGCTGTTTCGCCGGTTCACGACTCTTCGTCTGGTCACACATTGTACAGGGTGTTTCAAAAGTCTTGGGAACATTTTAATTTTTAATAACTTGTAATGTTCCCAAGACTTTTGAAACACCCTGTATTTTAACCGTGGAATTTCAAATCCGATCACTTACAAATGTTATCAGCATTCAGGATCTTATATCTTCGCAACCTAACTTCGCAATGATACTGTAAGAGATAGAGAGAGAGAGGGAAAGTGTGAGAGAGAGTGAGAGGGAAAGAGAGAGAAACACACATATTTATATATATATATAATAGTTATATATATATATATATATATATATATATATATATATATATATATATATATATATATATTCATTACCTTTAGCTTTTACTTCTGTCTGTTATTATTCCTGAGTACGTCAGACATTTTCTTTCAAGTTCAATCATTGGAGCTGTAGCCGAAGAGCAACGCATTTCTCACGAGGGGATATATTTGGGAAAAAGGAAACAAATAAAACATTAATAAACATAAACACTTTGAAAAAAAATCTATAAAATAAGTTTTTAACCGGGAAATAAAAGAAAATGTAAACCAAAGTATACTAAATATAAGATTTAATGATATCTCGATGAGTTAAATGCCCTCTCTATTCTTGTGACTGCGTACTTACTACACGGCCATTATCTTCTAGTTCTCTTCCTTCTCTTCCTGTTCATCGTTGTCCCTCGGCCAAGACAAACCCATTTTATCCATGTTGAACATTTTATTTGATTTGCTGACAAAAGTTCAACTTGATCCTCGATCAAGATTAGCGGCGGGTCAAGTTGTTACTGGCTAGTGTTGAATTGATCGTTGAATAAAGAAGCGTTCAAACAGTGTTGGCTCACGGTGATGCTGTTGAACCGCAGCACCATCGGTGGATTTTGTCGATACGAATATGTAATTTATTTATTTGTGCTTACATGTACAATATATGCTTCACTATGCACGATCATTTAATAAATAATTATTTACTTATATCTAAAGATAAAACGTCCCACCAATGGTTGCAGTGTAGAACGTAAACGTAAGGCAAGTAATCTTATGTAACTGAATCCATTAAATAGTTTACATATAAGGAAGAGACAAGTAAACAAAGTACTGTAGCTAACACAGTGTTTAAACTAATGGCGCCGGAAAAGATAGAATAAGAGAGAGAGAGAGAGATAGAGAGCGAGAGAGAGAGAGAGAGTAAGCAGTACATATATAAATGTATATATATATATTACGATACATATTACTAAATTCTTATCCACAGACACACGTGTGGTATCTTTTTTTTTACCGGGAATCATCAATGTGGAGGATGATTATTCTGCCGGTCACACGATTCGAAGCCCTAAGACTATAGGTTATTTATCTACCTCCCACAGCAGTAAGATGTGACACAAGGTCGGAAAGTGGGATTTGATAAGTCCCTAGAGGAACAGCACCTATGGCCTTTAAAAATTGCCTGGGCAGCCCCGTTGGCATTCCCTGGTAGGGGCGCCTCAGGCGATTAGCAATAAAGTAACCCCTTCTCAAAGGGTGAGGAGGCAAAGTCTGGGAGGATGGACCTCCTAGAACTGCACAGGGCAGACCCACAGACCGGCGTCATCAAGCCCCGAAGGCAAAGCCGATACCGTTCTATGGGGTGCAGTATCCGCCGGAACAGATACTACACTTTGATCCTGGCCAAAAGGCCCAGCCATAGTCAGCATTTTAATTTTCATCTAAACGCTTAGGAATATCCGACAACACAACCAACCACGTTCAAGGAATTAAATAAAGATCTATTCATGTCTAAATAAAGGTACACATATAGAAGGCATTCAGCAACAATGTTCAACGACACGTTAGCCGCAACTAAGCAGTACGCATTTAAATTGAACAGCCTAGTTCTAAAGTTCTATTAAAGTCCGCGTCTTAATATTACAAGGGCTAAATAATCTCACGATAAATATTATTATATTCTTATTCACCGACACATCTGGTTCATCCTTTTTACCGGAAATGATCAGTATGGAGGAGGAGTTTGATTGCTCTTCCGGTCAGACCCCACACACATACACCCACATACATATATGGGAAATTCTCTCTCTCACACACACACACACACATATATATATATATATATATATATATATATATATATATATATATATATATATATATACAGATTGAAAAGTCACACATGGAAGCGTTGGTGAAATGCCAATAATAAGGGGAATATTTTGAAAAAATATTTTGAAAACCTGGACAACGCAATTTATTCATGTTTTTATAAAAATACATTATTTATTGACTTTAAAAACTTGGGAAATTCTTTCCGAAGTCATTTCAGATGGCGAGTAAGTGTGTTTTCTGACTTGTTATGTGCTTTCTCGCTTCTTTTCACACCTATAAATGATTTCGTGCGATGGCTAAGAAAGGCTCGTGTTTTACTCGCTAACTTATACGTGACTTAATAGAAAGACAAATATTTATCTATATACAAATAAGTACACATTGGCATTTTAAACGTATGGAGGAAACACACACACACACGCGCGCACACACACACACACATATATATATATATATATATATATATATATATATATATATATATATATATATGTATATATACATGTGTAACAGGATTTTAACAGATAAATATAAATTATTTTGATTTTTTTTTCTACAGTGTAAAATTGGACTCTAAAGCCTTGATGCTGACTGTATGCTTTTAAATTATTGCCTATACCCTATGCTGATGAAGTGCCTGATATTAATAACAATATATCGTCTCAGACACGATCGTACACATACTGTTGTTGTGTTTAATGCTTAAGCGCAAATAAATGATCATGTATTAAAGTTTTCATTAGATATATGTTATTTATATATATATATATGTATATATATATATGTATATATATATATATATATATATATATATATATATATATATATATATATAAAATTGCTTACAAAAAATAAATACCTGTTTTCATAGATGTTACTTACTGTGTTTACCTGCTACGTGAGTTTCATGCCTCATGCGATCTTTTGACAAAAATAACATTTTCTGATAAGCATGTGTTATTAGAATAATTGTCAAATGTTGATCTAATTAATTACGTATGCTCATCGCATGTTTCACTCTCTCGTTAAATTGACGTCCTTATTACAAAAACACATGCCAGTTCATAATTATTATGTATACCGCTGATTGTTCTCGTAATCCTTCCTTTTTATTGTCCCCATTTATACCCTCCAAATAGATCAAGACAATACAACACTGTTGGAATACAAGAGGTTTATTTGACTTGCTCTTCCTTCAAGATTACTGATCAAGTCGATGGCGGGAGATACATAGATATTAATAATCATTGTTAAATTATATCTTATTAGCGCATTGTGTTCACAGGAATGGACTCCTTTTCTTTCTCTCACTCTCTCTTTTATCCATCTTAAGTCATATCCGTTTCTTTCTCGCACTCTCTCTTTTTAATCCATATAACGTCATATCCGTCCTTTCTCTCACTCTCTCTTTTATCCATCTTACGTCATATCCGTTTTTTCTCTCACTCTCTCTTTTACCCATCTTACGTCATATCCGTTTCTTTCTCTCACTCTCTCTCTTTTACCCATCTTACGTCATATCCGTTTCTTTCTCTCACTCTCTCTTTATATCCATATTACGTCATATCCGTTTCTTTCTTTCACTCTCTCTTTTATCCATATTACGTCATATCCGTTTCTTTCTCTCACTCTCTCTTTTATCCATCTTACGTCATATCCGTTTCTTGCTCTTACTCTCTCTTATCAATCTTACGTCATATCCGTTTTTTTCTCTCACTCTCTCTTTTACCCATCTTACGTCATATCCGTTTCTTTCTCTCACTCTCTCTTTTATTCATCTTACGTCATATCCGTTTCTTTCTCTCACTCTCTCTTTAATCCATCTTACGTCATATCCGTTTCTTTCTCTCACTCTCTCTTTAATCCATATTACGTCATATCCGTTTCTTTCTCTCACTATCTCTTTTATCCATTATACGTCATATTCGTTTCTATCAATTCCCATAGTCTAGAAATCATATCCTCTAGCTAGTAAGTTGATCTCGACTGAACTTTATTTTCTTTTATTTTAACTTACTGTTTCATATAATAGTGCATTTACTCGCCGAATCATAAAAATGTACCTTTAATTGATTTTCAGTAGAAACTATATATAGGTAAAAAATAATTTAATATTATTTACTGAAAATTAATATTTTTATAGGCCTATTTAATAAGATTAAAGTGTTAGCCTCTTTCGGAGAAGTTAAAATTAGGATGACACGTAGCTATCAGGCATATTCCGACAATGTCCGTTGATACCTCTGGTCAGTCTTTCTATGTGTGCATCCCTTCGCATAAAGATAAATTAAATTCCATTCTTGACATGGTAATGTCTCGTGATTATGACGCTTGCTTGAGGAGTCTAGGTTGATTTTGAAGCAAGAGTTCGAACCTTGTCACCGTCTGAGATCATCATTTCTTACACTAATTAGAGCTAAAGCTTTAAACGATGGCGTATGTAGGTAAACAAAATTAATGACGATGTTATCGATCATCAGGCAGAGTTAGAATCCGATCTTAACCTTAGATCGTATTTGGAAAGAATGAAATGGAGAAAAAAGAAAATAAATTAAAAATTTAAATTTGGAAAGTCACGTGGTTAGGACCTTTAGAATCAACATCAAAAAATAAAAAAATAAATAAAAAAAAGATTTTAAAAAAATAATTCATATATTTTTTAAAACTTAATAAAAAATAAAAATAAATAAAAAATAATAAATAATAATCATGTAAAAAAACAAAATATAACCATAAAATATAAAAAATAATGTAAAAAATATAAAATTAAATAAATTTTATTTAATAAAAAAATGATTTTTTTATTTTTTTAAATTTTTATTTTTTATTATTTTTTTTTTAAATTTTGATTTTTTGATTTTTATTGTTAACGGTGCCAATCACGTGACTTTCCAAATTTAAATTTTAAATTTCTATTCTTTTTTTTCCGTTTCATTCTTTCCAAATATGATCTAAGGTTAAGATCGGATTCTAACTCTTCCTGATGAGATATCAGTTTATAATAGCTGTTGATCGATAACATCGTCATTATTATTATTACCAAGCGAAATGATTGCAAAACGAAAATACAAATACTTGAAATTTAAAATGAAAAAAAAATTCTGTCTTGATTTTATTTTTATTTTTATATTCTGCATCCTCTGTGCTTTTAGGCGTATGCCTATATTTTATGCTAAATTTCTTAAACGATGCGTAAAAAGAATATGAACTCACTAATATATATATATATATATATATATATATATATATATATATATATATATATAAAGTATAAAGGTATACTCAAAAAAGAATAAAAGGGAAATACCAGCAGAGTGCTCAATTAAATTAAATTAAGAGCGTAGTATTCTTTTATTTTTAAATACAGATTTTATTCAGACATGGACCAGTAGTTTCTGACAAGAAAAGTGTTTAAATCCCCGATTCCGTCTTCGTCAGCATAGTCTGAAATAGTAAATGATGGAATTTCTTCAAAGAACATTTATAACCGTTATAAAACGCTATGCAAAAAGAATTTGAAATGAAGGGCCTATGATACGCTTAAATCAGAAAAATAGCCGTTAAGTAAGATATATATATATATATATATATATATATATATATATATATATATACGCATTATCTATATATCTGACGTCTGTAGGTAAAAATAATTTAATATTTATATAATAAAATATTTTTATAAGCCCCTTTAATAAATTTAAGTTGAACCTTGTTCGGGGAGTTCACAATCGACTGTTACTTAGCTATACACAAGGTTTCAACAACGTTCGTTGAATCCTCTCTACTGACTACTTGTTGCCCGATTTCTTAAGGCACATATAGAACTTTATTTCCCTTCTTTACGTGATAATTTACCGTGGCCGCACGTTTAGACAGCTAGCTTGAAGAGTGTACGCTGTACTGGGTTTGTGCCCGCGACCGTCTGAAATTGTCGCTTCTTACACTGATAATAGCAAAATCTCGAAACTGTTTGTTAAAATAATTAGATATTTATTGCACACAAGTTAGAACATTTGTCGCTGTCGCCAAAAACAAAAGCAATACCAAATAATCTACGTAACATTATAGGCGATAAAAAAGTCGTGCACAAATGGGCAGGTCATTCTAATCTAGTGGTTAGAGCGCTAGTCTACGAATATTAACATCCAAGGTTCGATACCTGCCCAGTGAGGCCGCTGATGACCGTCTATTGTGTCAGGTGGATAGTGACACTAACACCATGTGCATTGCAGACGATGCATTGGATCTGGGCAGAATTATATTACTTAAGGAGACGCCACAACAAGAACTTCTTTATATTTGACTTGGAAACGACCATGTTGTAGTCGGCTGGGAAGCAGCTCCGAGGTATTGCATTCCACAAACGGACAGTGTTTGGAAAGAAACTCTGCTCATGGAAGCACCGTTTAGCCAGACGAGTATTTGCTGTGAGATAGGAGCTCAGTCAAGTAACTACTATGAACACAACGATAGAGAAGAGAGAGAGAGAGAGTACGAGAGAGAGAGAGAGAGAGATACTAGCAACGCTTTTTCTGTCAGAAAAAGGCTGTGGGGGCGAAAAGAGAACTACCTCCTATAAAATTCGAAAATAATTCTGTTCTCTGTCAAGGCAGGAGAGGTCTCTGAGCGACAGCTCCCCAGAAGAGCAAACAGTACTCTATCTTAGGACGTAGCTGACTTTTATGCATACAAGGGATTTCGCCAAGAGTGATATAGAGATAGATAGAGAAAGAGAGAGAAAGTGAGAAAGTGAGAGAGAGAGAGACAAGAGCTATTTACTTCAATTTAGATGTTTTATATGTAGGCATATATTATGGTTTATTTGTGAGTGATAGCTAAATAGAATGAAAATAATTGTGACTGTCCATTGATACGAAGACGCACGAAAGAATGAAGGAATAGAAAAATAGATACGCTGGAATGGCGGGAAAGCTGGAAGACATGGAAGTAAGTAAAAGTACAACAGGTATTTGTTATTCATAGATTGGTCGAATCAATAGTAGGACATGCGTTTTAAAATGTCAGGGACTCAATAAAAAATATGAATCGCAGTATTATATTAACAAGGAAAAGCACACAGGTATACGCGCGTATGTATGTGAACATGTGCCGGTTTCTGTTAAAAGAGAGATATTCATATGTGCGTGTCCGTAAGCTGGGAGTATGAGTGAAGATGGATGGGAAGGCGTTCCTGGTGCAGAAAAAGAGATCCAGAATTGAAAGAGGCAAGAAAATAAACAGTGGAAAAGAAAAATAAGAAATGAAAGAAAAAGAAAAGGAAGGAACAGAAGAAAAGGCGAAAGCGAATCAAGACCAGTATTTTATCTATAAAGGATTTGCATGTACATAACCCTAATAAGGACATCGTATACGCGTGCACGTTTAAGACTATATCTAAATGAATACATACGAACATACTTGTTATTAAACACTCATTTATTACTATCAAAACGGGCCATTCTTATTTAAGTCAATAATACAAAATTGTCTTTTGAAATACGTTATATATAAGAGATGAGAAAGGCTCAAAGACATACCTATTTTCATGTTTTACATAACCGTTTTAAAACAATTCATAATAAATTAATGTGTGATGTCATTCATTTGTAATGTTGTTGTCCTATTTTCCCAGATATATGCAATAGTTTTGTCCATATTAACAGTAATTAATTAAATTCATTGAATAAATAATAAAATAAAATAACTAACTAAAACGTTTATTAAACTATTTGCTGATTAATTTCCATGAGAGGTAATTTAAATAAAACTAACGAGAAGGAAAGATAAACGAGTTATACGCTCGACATAAAAGGGAGACAACTTGCTTTCTCGCGCCACATTTTTTTGTTAATGATTTTTAAATTCAAGGAAAAAGCTGTAAGTTAAAAAAAAGGATAATAAGGGTTTATCAAAATTGCCAACATGTTAATATATATACAGCGTGGGCCAAAATAAGGGTCCTATCTTTAAATTTGAATAACTTGAATTTGAATAACTTCCACAAAATAAAAGTTAAACTCACCAAACTTTATGTGTGTGTAGACTGACCCTTCCGAGATTTTTTGAAATAAACAAAACAAATTTTAGCCGAAAAACACTTCTTAAAACTTACAAAAACTAAAGTATTGTTTTTTACACTGTTTTGAGTTTTTTAAGCAAAAATAATGTTTTCTAAATGAGGGTACGTTCCTTAGGGCTAATACGGCTCATGCTTGCTTCGGAAGGGGTCCTTTACTTATTCTAAAAAAAAAAATTAAAAAAAACAATAAATAAAAAAGTTATGAATTTTTAAAAATAGGACCCTTATTTTTGCCCACCCTGTATATGTGAATAAATCTGAATGTTTATCTATTTATGTTAATACATCTGAATGTGTATCTATATATGTGAATAAATCTGAATGTTTATCTATTTATGTTAATACATCTGAATGTGTATCTATATATGTGAATAAATCTGAATGTGTATCTATATATGTGAATACATCTGAATGTTTATCTATTCATGTGAATAAATCTGAATGTTTATCTATATATGTGAATAAATTTGAATGTGTATCTATATATGTGAATACATCTGAATGTTTATCTATATATGTGAATTAATCTGAATGTTTATTTATATATGTGAATACATCTGAATGGGTATCTATATATGTGAATAAATCTGAATGTGTATCTATATATTTGAATACATCTGAATGTTTATCTATATATGTGAATACATCTGAATGTTTATCTATTTATGTTAATACATCTAAATGTGTATCTATATATGTGAATACATCTGAATGTTTATCTATTTATGTTAATACATCTAAATGTGTATCTATATATGTGAATACATCTGAATGTTTATCTATATATGTGAATAAATCTGAATGTGTATCTATATATTTGAATACATCTGAATGTTTATCTATATATGTGAATACATCTGAATGTTTATCTATTTATGTTAATACATCTAAATGTGTATCTATATATGTGAATACATCTGAATGTGTATCTATATATGTGAATACATCTGAATGTTTATCTATTCATGTGAATACATCTGAATGTTTATCTATATATGTGAATACATCTGAATGTGTATCTATATATGTTAATACATCTAAATGTGTATCTATATATGTGAATACATCTGAATGTGTATCTATATATGTGAATACATCTAAATGTGTATCTATATATGTGAATAAATCTGAATGTTTATCTATATATGTGAATACATCTGAATGTGTATCTATATATGTGAATACATCTGAATGTTTATCTATTCATGTGAAT
>OY744546.1:43354892-43392392 GCA_963556195.1 Sepiola atlantica
GCATTGATGATCAGAAAGATATATAGCATTAACTAGGTGCCGGACTATCGCTAGATTGATTAATGATTCAAATATTTTAGCAAATAGGGAGTAGACTGATTGGGCGGTTATTTAGAGGATCAGTTTAATCTTCAGAATTCTTGAAGACTGGTACCACAGAGTCAATTTTTAAACTGCTACGGAAACAAGATTCAGCAAGGCATTTGTTGTATAGTTTGGAGACAACAGGGGCCAGCTCAGTAGAGCATTTCTTCATTACTATTACTGGTATAAGATCCGCCCCACAGGCTTTTGAAGTGTCAGGGTTTTTTGTGATGTCTCTGACTTTAGATAGGGTGATGACCAGGTTCTCAAGTGTGGCTTCAGTTCGCAATGAGAAATAAGGGAGGCGTGGTTTATGGTCAAGTAATGAAATTTAAAGCGTAATGCTCTTCTGAGTTTTGCATTTTAAAATGTAATTTCCCAGACAACACACGCGGATATTTTATGCGCTATTTAATAACACCTTAGACTGGAAACTCTTAAGACCGAAAGCTCTACATGATATATATATATATATATATATATATATATATATATATATATATATATATATATATATATATATATATATATAAGTTATTAACATGAATTTATAACAATTGAGTTACACAGAAGCTCCAGTTTGTATCCCAAGAGGGAATCGGCAGGCTAACATGCATGGAGGTAATGTCACGAGGGGTGTGTATATATACACGTAATGTTTAGTCTTCCTAGCTAACCAATCAGATTCTTGGTTATTCCCTCCCACGAGATAATGTTTCCGTAAGCAAATGGCAGCTGCTCTCAAACAAAAGTTCGGCTGAATTAAACTTCCTCTTTTTGTTGTTCTGTTTTGTACAGAGATTGTACCCCCTTTTTGTGAATGTGTTACATTAATATGTCACTATAATTGTAAACGTTTGTGAATATGTCACTTCAATAGGTAACCATTACTATAAACGTTTGTGCTTAGAATACATTTTCCATTTCTATTTTTTGGTTAAGATTAATTTTTTATTTAATTATTTTTATTTAATTAATTTTATTGTGTATTGTTATCCTAAAGTAAAGTTTATTCTGTGTATACAGTTGTTTGTTATTTCACTTCTACAGTTTAACAGGTTTCGGAGGTATTTAAAGTTTAGAATTTCAAAATTCTCATTCAGACATAATCTACACGGGTAGTCTAAAGTACCCGAAGCATGAATGTGTTAAAATAACGTTACCTATTAATTCCACGCGTTCAAAAAGATTGGTGCATCACCCCTATACAAGACAGAACAAAATAAGTGGAAGTAAAAGTCAGCTGAATTTTTGTTTAAGAGAAGGCGTGTCATTTTCTTTTAATACGAGGCATGTCATTGGAATGTGTTCAAGTATACTGTGAATCTTTCTACAGAAAGATGTGTGATTTTTTTTTCCGGGATCGACATCAGGGTGATATAACTCTGATCTGTAATTTTATTTATTTATAGCCATGTTACAGTTTTAAAATAAGAATTTAAATGTTTAAGTACTGAATAGTGAGCTTGATTTTGTTTTCTAAATCGATTCTGAAGAGAATCGATCTAAACAATGTAAAATAGTTGCTTTGTATCATCACACATACACACACACACACGAGTATTGACAGGGAATCCCAAGTTACTCCTAGAAATTGTCGAACTAGTTTATGATTTGTAAGCTGCGAAGACAAAATAAAAATAACAACACTAATCATTCAAATGATTTAGTTAGGGTCAAATTAGAGTTAAAGTTTTAAATAATTCAACTCCTAAAAAAGCTAAAGTTGACCAAACTTCCTAAAAAGAAAAACATGAAGAAGGTGGCTTTCAAATCGTACATAACTTTAGCCATTTCCGGGATTGAGTCAGTATTTCCCGTCCATACGCGAAACTGACTCCATGAGAAATGACACCATCTAGGTGTCCAGTCCTCACAAGTATTAGAAAGTACATGATACAAATTACAAATTCGTCGTATTACTTTCCTGTAGGATTTATCCACGAACATTTTATAACATTAATTAAAATAAAAGAAAAACAATGAGAAGGCATACATACTCGTAAATCATATATATAAATCAGTTGTTATTTTTAATCAATAACTTTATTCACCATATCATTTATTTTTTGAACCACAGTTGTGTTTTATATATAAATTTAATATCGTATTAGATTAATGTAGATCGGTTAATTGCTTGAATAATATGCGATATTAGTGAGCTCCGCGGTAATTCCATAAGTATATCCTTTTTCTGTTGTGTGGGAATGTATATTTAAAACCCTTGTACGAATGTATATATTTTCATCAATTCTTTCCACGTCAGGTGCGAACGAAGATCCCACAATAAACTACCTTTGTTCAAACTGAAACATACTTATCTAAGACATCTGGTTAGTATAGTTTCAAAATATATCTGGTTTTGCGAGTCTATCTCGAAAACCCATGTAAATGTGGGTCCCATGTGTGACATATGTTGATTCTGTAAACCTCGACCCGAACGCAGACCCACACTGTTATTTTACACGTTTTGAACAGAAAAAATAATTCACGAAGGGCAAAACAGTGTATTTCATTTTTACTTTTAATTTACATCTGCATCCACAAAACTTCATCTCCGGTGCTCATGAAAGCTTTAAAATGGCCTCGAGTTCACAAATAATTTCATACATTTCTGACACGCATCTTCCAAACAACCGGATTTTTGGTTTTGTTAATTTTATTTCTCCAACTTCATAGAAATCTATGATTACCGTTGTACTTACTACAATTGAACGTGCTACCATTTTTTCTAGGAACGCCCTTTACCGTTAATTTTTTTTTCTCATATGCACTCTATTCATTTTCTATGCATTCAACATTCTCAACATATTCCCATTTTAAACCTTTTTTTTTCGCTATTTTTTACCTTTTATTCTTTTCAAATTGTGGCCCTGGTAATCTTCTTACCAGCTTATCCGTCTGTATTTCTCTGATGATAAGAATTCAATTCTTTGAAAAGACATGGTTTTAGGAAAAATAAATCCCTCATTTTGAACAACTGAAGATGGAATAGATTTTGGTTTTTGTTACATTTATTCCCATCCTTTAATTTGCCTATATAATTGCTCTATCTCGTATATTGAGCATTAAATCGCTTTCATAATAGGTTGTATGTTAAAGATATGAATAATATCTTTATGTTTGTGTTCCTTATATATATATATATATATATATATATATATATATATATATATATATATATATATACATTATTATTATTATTATTATTATTATTATTATTATTATTATTATGATCATCATCATTATCCGATGATTAAAATGTAAAAATAAACTCATCTGAAATAAAATGTAAAATATTATTGGAATCATGGCGTACGTAGTTCCGTCGTGTCGGTTACAGACGAACTCATGATATTTGATATAATAAACGGTGGCATGGCCTATTTAAGCTTTGAAGTGAGATGCATGTACGATTTAAGGGATATAAGATCACATGTTTTCTTTGCTAATTGCAATGACCGATGGAAAAGACCACCCATGTTTGTTTTTCTCTCGATCAGAAGAACTTCCACAAGCACTTGCACAAATACATCTATCAACATCTACACACGCATGACAGAAGTAAATAGACATCCCACAAAAATCATCCATACATGTTGACAGTTTCTGTTTTGTTCGCCGGCGGCTAGCACTTGGAGCTCTGTCCATGGAAAATCCACCTAACGCTAGGCACATAGAGGGAGAAAGGAATGTCTTATTTCGTTCCGGTAGAGTTCTTGCTGTGAGTGTCTCGAACAATTCTTGTCCAGCTAAACTTTTAAATGGCCGTTGTTAGTAAGATGTATAAAAATATGTTTACATAAAGTTTGCATTTGAAACTCCTGATTACGTTGTTTTCCGTGTTGATTCAATTCGTTTAATTTTTTGTTTAATTAAATCAAAGAAAAAAACACACTATTGTTCTTAATAATGAGTCAGCACTTATCAGGGTCAAAATCCACTCGAGGATAAATGATTAAAAAGTGTTTATTATACTAGCTTGCGCTATTTTACAGGTGTAACATGTAATTATTGATTTTCGTCAAGTTTATGTAAATAATGATACTTTTACATATTAGATCAAATACTTAATTATAAGCAGATTCAAAAAATGTATTATATTCCTAATTATTTATGAATGAATCACATAATCTATTTATTTATGAAACATGATTTCTCTATATTCCGATCTATTTATGAATTAAACACGCACTATTTATGAATAACACACATAATAGCACATTTGGGATTAATTAAATCACAAAACGTTTACTGAATACTTGTAATAGATATAGAGAAAAATAACACACATGAAAATGTACTCATATGTTTTGGCTCCAAAGTATGCTTTGTTTTTTATATACTTTAATAACATAAAATTTATGCTAAAATATACCTTAGTTCTGGGATTGAGTTATTTTTTTAAAATGCATTTTAATTGTTCTAATTAGCTATTATTTGTAATGTAATCAGCAAGTAACCAATCTTTTACTAAGTTTATATCTATCGCTCTAATTCTCGCACTGTATATTGTTTGAATCCCCGCTCTTAATTTACTACAAGCACTATCGTCCGTCCGAATCTCTCTCTCTCTCTCTCTCTCTCTCTCTCTCTCTCTCTCCCTCTCTATCTATCTTCTTCGTTAATTGACAGTCAAGGGTAATAAACTAACTACAAAACAGAAAGTTGGAATAGTCCATTATAAACATTAGGCACTATCATCACCGCTCGAGAGAAAAAGAAAGATAAATAGATGGAGAGAGAGAGAGAGAGAGAGAGAGAGAGTGGGATATAGATCGAAATGGAAAAACCATAATTTACACATGGGTTCTACATTTCCTACCTATCTTTTAGTATACTAAATTTTAGTTCGTCAACGTGTTTTGACTTAAGACTTTTTACTTATATACAGTGGAACCTCGGTTTTCGAACATAATTCGTTCTGAAAAGCGTTTCTACACCGAATGATATTTTCCTACTAAAAATGAAAAATAATGCAAAATAATTTAATTCGTAAATTCTTATATGTAGACTATTTTTTTAGATATCTAATGAGTTAATATACAAAATAATCATGAATCAGTTATAATCTTCTTTTCAATATTAACTATAATCTATAATATAAAACCTTATTTCGTGAAAAAATATATTCTCTATGAACTTTTTATGAATAAAGGCAATTTTAAGTTCATAGTTTGAACATTTTACTACACATTTTTAATTTTTAAAAATTGAAGACGTATTTAAAATATGTTTTTTACGAAAAAACACAGATTAAAAAAAAACCACAAACAGATTGATGAAAAAAAATTCAAAAACCGCAGATCTGGATTTACAACTCCAGTTGTGGTAAACCTGCACACAACTGTTTCATCAGATATTTTGTTAGAAAAGAAAAACATTCCCGGCTTGAATTTCTTTGTTCGAAATTCGAATTGTTCCAGGTCCGAGACGTTAATGAACCAAGTTTTGACTGTATTTTAATGACATTAAATAGATGCTAAAATATACCGTATTTCTTGTACTGAGTTATGTTTTTAAAAATATGTTTACTTTTTTTAATAGCCGTAATTTATAATAAACCACATACCGCTCTATAAGCTATCAATGTGTTTCTCTCGTATACTCTCACTCTAAGATTATTCAACCACACTAATATATGTCTTAATGTATGTGTGAGCATTTACAGAAAGAATGCCTCTCTTTTCCAGCGTCCTTATCTAATTTGCATGCGTGATGTCTGTACACACCACATACGTATGTAAATAAGATGGCAAACTAATAAAACTATTTGTCTATGTAAAAATAAACAACAACAATAATAATAATTATTATTATTATTATCATTATTATGATAATAACAATAATAAATAATCATGTTTTAAGCCATACTTTAAAGAGAGTCCAAATAGGTCAGTCGGTAGAACCTCAGCCTGAAGATCTCAAGGTTTCGATTTCCAGTCATGGCTTCTGATTTATTAGTTGTGAATTTAAAATTTACTATTAATGCAACATTCTCTATTTCTAAAAGTAGTGAAAATCTATCATTTTGAGACAAATTCCACAATGTAGTTATTACATTTAAAACAATTGTGACTTATGGACGAACGGACAAGTGACAAACTATCTATTTATACAAGATAAAATGAGAGATGTTAGTAAGGCGTTCATGATTTGGTAGGTTGAGTTGCTATTGGTATTTATCGCATGTAAACAGTCATTGGGCCGAAACCATACATATATTTTGTAAGCGATTAATTTGGCAATCTATGTTTTGTAGTGGTATACTTTTTTAAGAAAAAAGTATTTAAACGATCATTTCTATTAAACCCATAGATAGAAGACTCGGGGGTACTGCTATCTAAGTCGAGAATGAATACTAAGGTGTGAGTGTACGCTCCCCAAAGGTATCAGACTAGAGTCTCACGGTCGGATGCACTTTAAGGTCTCAGGGCTGAAACAGGGATGCAGATAGGTAATTCCTTTCAAACACTGGATCTGCCTCAAAGGGGTTTAGCCACTATATTTTTTTTCGAAATTTATTTGTAAGTAGTATAACTTTTTTTCCAACTCCTTCAACTCAAGTAATGCTGAATTAATTCTTGGGCCCCACTTTCAAAATCGAATATAAATGAATGTAAAACATAAAAATAAAGAAGTTAAACTGGTGTTATGGATGCGAAAAACAGACATGGGGTTTTCTGCAAGTACATTGTAAAATAAGTGTAGACATTGAGATTGAGAAGAATAGTTATTCAAAGTTAGTCGTGATAAGCAGTGGTTGAAAGCGTTTGTATGATTTTGTAGAAAATATGTCTTTCAATAATCGAGCTTATTAAATAAGAGGGCTGTGCAAAAAGTAAAAAAAAGAACTATTTCTGAATTCAGGGAGCAACAATAGATCAATTAGAAATTGTTGTATCCTAGAAAACACATGTTGAAATGTATCAGTTTAAAGCGAAAACTAGATTGAGTACAGTACGTGTAGAATGCACTCACCTTCATGCAACTATACAATCATACGGGGTTAAAGTATCGTCACGACTTGTTTAAGATGAGGCCTGAGCGCACCAAATGCACATGTTGCATTATCCGTTCTTTCAGGGTGTTATTTACTCCTCCCCAGGAGTTAGGCACAAGGCCAGTTTTATCTTACTCCCACATGTAAGATGTGACCCAAGATCGGGTCAGGAAAGTGGGGTTTGAAAAGCCAGCGCCCGAGAGGTGAGCACTCTGGCCATTAAAAATTGCCTGGGCAGCCTCGTCGGCATTCCCCGGTAGGGGCGCCTCAGACAGTAAGCAATAAACTTACTCCTCCCCAAAGAGGGGAGGCGAAGCCTGGGAGGGTGGACCTTCTAGAACTGCACAGGACAGGCGTGCAGCATCCATCGGAACAGATACTACACTTTGATCTTAGCCAAAAGGCCAAGAAGGCAGGTGACCAAGAATGACAAAGAACAGAACGTATATGAAAAACTATGGTTTTCTTTATTTCCCATCACCGGATGGTTTACGCCGGTTACGCACACACATATAACAATCTTTTGACATAATTTTGTCTCATGAAAGTCTTTTTCTTGCTGATGTCACAGACAAGGTTTTCGCTAGAAACTCGTCAGTATATACATCCGATTGAAAGGCAATTTGCTCTGCATTGCCTATTTGAGCGTGAACTGAAGCAATTGCTCCACAATATATTTGATGATGTACGAGTCAGAGGATTCCTTCACTGAACCAACTTGCTTATCAGACGCATTTTTAGTCAGCGGACACGAAAGCCTAACAGCAAGAGGGGCTTGGGTACTATAGCCAATAAAGCTTCATCGGTGCCATAAACATCGGTAAACTCTCATTCTTCCGGTACTTCGATACTCCGATCACGAAGCGCTTCGGCTCTTCGCGTTTTTGAAACCGCCGCCTTTCAAGTCTCCTTGCACTGCCGAACCTTCTCCTTTTTAACAGTTATCAAGTCGCTTCTTTTTTTTTCTCGACGTCCCACCCAAAATGGACTCGTCCACGATTCCTTTTTGCCATTGTTCATTATCTTACACACACACGAAGTAATATAGAAAATATCAACTTTATGATGAAATCGGAAATTATGAACTGGTGTTCTTTACATGGGGCTCAATTGACTTTTTTTCAGGCACTGAACGCTATAATTCAACGTACAGCTGCAACGACACTTGAACAATGGCAGCTCGGGTTTGGTCCTTAAGTTTAAAATTCTACAAAATATATGATTTTCACTTTCAAATTATACATTACATAGATAAATAATCCCTAATTATAGTTTAGGCAGAATTATTTTTGGACAAATAATAATTTGTTTTCACCAATTTGTTTTATTATGAACAAATAACAAAATCAAACTGATTTTATGATCGGAATTACATTTTTTGTAATTCTGATTTTTTTTAACAAATAATAAAATAAAACGGTTTTTAAATAATTCGAATGTTGTTTTTCATTATAAACAAATAATGAAATAAAACTTCTTTTTTTTAAATTGGAATTTTTTTTTTTTTTAATTTTGAAAATATTTTTTAACATATAATGAAATTAAGATTTCTGTATATAATTGGAATTATTTTTTTTAAAATATTTTTAAAAATAGTTAAATTATTAATTAATAACCAAATATAATTATTCAAACATGATAAATCAAAACTGCTTTTTATCAATGATAAAAATAAAAATTTCGTCCAAAACTATGCGGCCTAAAATAATTAGGATTATTTTTTTGAATAACAGTAGTTCGCAATTTTCGATTTCAGATATGGCGGCCATGATGAAGTTGATACTTTCTATTTTACCCACACGCAGAGACATGCGCGCAACATCCTCTCCCGTATGTTGCAAACTTTCTTCTGGGTCCGAGCTTCAAGTCTGATTGCTCGCATTCCTTATTAGCTGGATTTTCAAAGTCCCACAAATAGTCAAGCGTATAATAAGTAAACATCCTATGCAACAATCAACAAAGGCATTTTCCCTTTGAAAGTTAACCTTTTCCGGTTTATCTACATATGTACAAACAATTACGAAACGGAACTCACGTGGCATACATACATTCCACAACATCAGTTACATCATATATTTACACACGCGTACAGTGTCCACCATAAGTAACTATATATTTTCTTTCCTTTGTAACTTTGTTGATAAGTTAGCATTTGTTCTATTTAGTATGTCATTCGAAAGCAGACATCATAATTCTGACAGAATCTTTGAACTAAAGAAACAATTTATTTATCTACCTCCCACAGCGGTAACATGTGACACAAGGTCGGAAAGTGGGATTTCAAAAGTCAGCGTCCGAGAATTGGAGCACTCTGGCCTACAAAACATACCTGGGCAGCCCTGTCAGCATTCCCCGGTAGGGGCGCCTCAGGCAGTAAGCAATACACTTACTCCTCCCCAAATAGGGGAAGCAAAGCCTGGGATAGTGGACCTCCTAGAACTGCACAGGACAAACCCAAAAACCGACGGAATCAAGACCCGAAGGTCAAGACGACATCGGTTTATAGGGTGTAGTATCCATCGGAACAGATACTACACTTTGATCTTGCCCTAAAGGCCAAGAAACAAATTCGAGCTACAATTGTGCAAGTACTGTTGGAGCTGTGCGTAAACTGTGGCGTTCATTGCTTGAAAGATTAGCAAATTTTATTGAGCTCTATGAAAAGCACTAAACAAAACGCCGATTTAGTGTTATTTGTAATAAATATTTTTCTTATTTATTTCATACAATAAAACCTTACAAAAGAACTATACGCTGACATGCATTAAACAATGTATTATTAACATTACACAGACGAGATAATCCCAAGCAAGTTAAAACGAAATACAGCTGAAACAATGTTTGTAACGAATGCAACTTAACTATTGTACGTGTGTCTGTGTGGCGGCGGCGGCGGAAGTGTATCGTTCATGGCACAAAAAGGAAAGTGCTTAAAATCGTTGATGCGCACATGGATCCGCGCATACATCTTCCTTAATTAATAAAAACAAATAAATATATTTAGAGCTAATAATAGATGCCTCTGTTCGATTGTCGAATTTGCTTTTGTGATCCACCTAGACCGCATATAAGGCCAGATCTTTCATCAAATTATCCGCTTGCGCCCAAATTCAGGACAGAGCTAACATCTATATTACGTTCAGCTTCTCTCGCTTCCTGGTGGGTTTTTGAAAGCTAAATTCAATCCTCAACTCACAAACACACAGTCATACGTATACACACTCTCGTAAAAAACCGCGACACACACGGTGATTTAATTCTCTCACACTGTCGCACACAGATACATGCTAAAAATAAATGTATAAACACATTCATTTTAACACTCGTAACATTTCTAACTGAACTTTCTTCAATGAAAACTGTACGTATCAAATGAACATTAACTCTTATAAACAACTTTTAATCAAATGTAATTTTCATAATTGAATTTGGAAGATTTTATCACGACTTTTCTAACTTGTGGATAATTCACAGACCTTAAATTATCGATTCATGCTTCCTGGTTATATGAGTTAATTAATCTAACGTGATCGGTATGAATAATTTAAGTTCACAAATTTCTTTGGTATTCTTACTTATATAAACATCTACTTTGAATATATACAAAATATCTATTTTGTAAACTTGTGCTTTTATGCTCATTAGTTTGTGTGCATCTACCATATAACATTTATCCAGCTCTCTTTCACTCATGTATCTCCTGAATCTGTTTTCCTAAAAATGTTTCCCCAAAAAACCGCTCGCTAAACAGTGATCCCTTAACTAGTGGTTCCCTAAAAAGGGGTTCTTAAATTTGAATAACGCTCACCTCTTTTCTATATGTTCGCATTTCGCATATGACTTATGCGGGCGATAGGATCGACGAAAATTCCCACTCCCGTAATTAGAATATATATATATATATATATATATATATATATATATATATATATATATATATAAATATGTGTGTGTATTTAGGCAGCATTTTCTCATTCATGGAAACATTGTTAAAAGTAACATAATTTGTCTGTTTAATTAAAACACCCTCTATCTATTCTTATTCTAGCTGATAACAATGAACAAACACACAAACTTCAAGACCTTTAAAAAAAAAACTCTATTCTTAAATTCACCAAAGAAGTGAACGGAAATAAAAAAAATCCCATTCCTAGAAAAAACAACCAGCTTAAATTGTAGTCTTTTAAATTTCAAGAGCGAGGGTCCCTATCGCTAGAAAATAGCTATTGTTAAAATCTATTAAACCGTGCCAAATTAATCCCCTTCTCTAGCAAACTCCTACTCATTGAATTAAAAAATATAAAACAATTACTTATAAACAACAAATTTCCTAATTATATCGCTGATGAAAAAATGAAATTACTGATTCGAAACTAAAAAAAACACCAGTACACATAACAGTAATATTCAACATCACAACGCAAACAAGATTAACATATACTATCAAATGCAACCAAACTTTGGATTAGAAGAAAATGGAACATTGTTATTTTATTTTGAGTTGAATACAAAAAGACCATTAGAAAAATTAATAGACGAATTCTGTTATTTTTAACAATGTTTGCATATATATATATATATATATATATATATATATATATATATATATATATATATATATATATGTATATATATATATATATATATATATTCAATAGGTATCAATATAAAGGAAGAATATCATTGCTCATCAAGAATTTTCCGCCGATATCATTGTCACAAGTCACACACCTAAAAAATTAGAAGGGATTCTTAACGACATTCACAATGTTAACGATATAGTTGGTCTTAAAATGCATACTGGGAAAACCAGGTCATGTTAAACAAATATGCCACAAAAGCCTCAGTCATAGTGAGAGGTAGAACATGTCGAGGAAGTTGAAAACTACAGCTACCTAGGGAAGATGGTGAGAGTTGACGCTGATATCGTGCCTGAAATTAAACGACGAATTGCTCTTGGATAGACAGCCTTTTCCAAAGTAAACATCATGAAGAGTAGAAGTCCACGATTAACATCACGCAAAAAGTGTTCAACGAATACACCATGCATGTTATGACATATGGTAGCGAAACATATCTACTTAATAATGCAGCAATAGAAAAACTAAGAGTGGCAGAATACAAAATGGAACGCATTATGCTCGGCATCAGTTTACATGAAAGAAAAAGAAACCCCTGGATCAAACAGCAAACTGGAGTAAATGACATCATCACTACCATACGTATGGGAACACATTGATGGGCAGGTCATTTTTCGGGATATACAGACAACAAGTTGACATATAGAGCGACAGAATGGACCCCGAAGGAAATGGAAAAGACCAAGAATAAGCCATGAAAACCTGTGAAGAAACGACCTTGATAGGCAACTAAGTTCTACTTGGCCTCCCCAAGCCAGGGGTAAAACAAGGTGGAAAGAGGAAAGATCCAAAGAGGAGTTTCTTCACCAAGAATGAAATAAAAGACCCTGATGATGATCAGATATTTAAAAATATTCTAATCACGCTTCTAAAAGGGTCCGATAAATACCGGCCAAATTTTATAAATGAAACGGTAAGTAAGAAGTTTCAGTCATGAAGTTGTTTTTATTACTTATTTCCAACAGAGTACCATTTAATTGAATAATTAAATAGTTTTTTAAGTTGTTCTTATTTTACGGCATATCAACCGTGTTCGGGTAAGTTCATCCCGAATCACGTCATTTTGGTAAAAGTTTTTAAACTTCAAGTTCTTTATATTTTTAAATATGTATTGATCGGGTTTTGTTTAGTTGTTTTGTTTTACGGCATATCAACCCTTTTCGAGTTATTTAATGCTGAATAAGTCATTGTGGTAAAAGTGTTTATGCTTCAAGTTCTGTATATCTTTAAATATGTATTCATGGTGTTTCGTTTTGTTGTTTTGTTTTACGGCATATCAACCTTTTTCGGGTTATTTAATGCCGAATCATATAATTTTGGTAAAAGTTTTTACGCTTCAAGTTCTTTATATTCTTTACTGCGTATTCATGGTATTTTGTTTTGTTGTTTTTTAAACGAAAAAGGTTGTTTTTACTTTTAGCTTTGCAGAACATGATTGGGCTTTTCAAAAAAGAAAGGAACTAACAATAACATCAATATTTGATGCATTTTAAGTCAGGAAGTTGGTATCTTCAAACAGCCTGATCTCGTAGCACGAGTGAATGCTTATATTTATTTTAGTGAAAGGAAATTATTCGAAATGTACGTATTATATAAGATTGCAATTTCAAATCGGAAATAAAAAAGAATCAGTTCATTTAACATACTTTCATTATTAAGAGAACTTATTATTTCTTGTCGAAGTAACGGAACTAAAAATTGTGTTTGGATAAAGAAAAAACATATTGTGTGAGAAATTTTCATTGGTCATTCTGGTCAGTCTAGTATTGTCGTAATTGAGAATAAGAATCCGTGTCAGATTATTCTAGATAATAAAATGAAAACACGTTTCACAAAGTAAACAGGTATACGGAGAGTGGGCGCGTCAATTCGTATGAACATATATAGTATTTAATGTACAATTACATGATTAGAATCCTAATACTAATAATAATACTAATACTACCACAAAAATAAGTAGCATACAAAATGTATTCCATGTGGATATGGGTGGTAGTGCTAGTAGATCTTAGTGTGAGAGTGAACCCTCCTCCTATATACTTCGTGTATGGCTATTGTAGGGAAAATATCGACGATGACTAAATATTAACTACGAAGAAAGCGAGACGAATTGAAATGTTGTTTTAGAATAAAGTCAACAATATGTCGCAAAAATAAACCACTGAAACTATGTATGTGGTTTTATTGTTTGTACTCGATATAAAAAGTGTAGGGTTGTAGTTATGCAAGTGGCTATATTAGCCTATTGTGCACTGTACTGTGAGATATCACCTACTACTTATATTAACGATGAAAATCTCTTTGTAAATACATGAAGCACTCTCTTTTCTTTGCCAATGTTTATATAAATCATCGAAATGCCACTGTAGTTAGAGTCACCGATTATCAACTAGACGGTCGTTTGTTCGATCCCTGGTTTTTGTCTGGCCTCACTGAACAGCTTTTATTCAGTGTAACACTATATATATATATATCTCAGTATGTCACGATTTCTGTCTGTCTATAGAACAAATTTTTGTAAACGTAAGAAATAAATTAGCGCACATCTTAACCACTTAATAATACATAAATGAACTTAACGCCGAGAGTGCGATTCGAACTCGCAACCTTGCCGTCTTCTGTCAAACTTGACGTGTTTCGTGTATCGCTCTATAAACTGAGCTAAACTGATATTTATCTACCTCCCACAAGGCAGAATGTGACACAAGGTCGGGAAAGTGGGATTAGATAAGCCAGTGCTCGAGAGGTGAGCAATCTGGCAATTTAAACATTGCCTGGGCAGTCCCGTCGGCATTCCCCGGTAGGGGCGCCTCAGACAGTAAGCAATAAACTTACTCCTCCCCAAAGAGGGGAGGCAAAGCCTGGGAGGGTGCACCTCCTAGAACTGCACAGGACCAGACAACCCCCAATAGACCGGCGTAAATCCAGACCCAAAGGCCAGGACAATACCAGTTTATTAGGTGGGTTAAAAACCTGTCTAAACTCACACACATAACGAAAGGATCATGATTAAGACACTTACCGACAACGAATGATCTTAACACGAGGCTATGTACTGAAGAAATGCTTTTTTTTTCATTTATAATTATTAAACAAAAAGGAAACAACATTGTATTTTTATTTTCGCTTTTTAACGTTGTTATTAAATTAGAAATTTTGAAATAAATTCCAATTTGAAGTCAATAATATTTGAAAAGTAAATTATACACTCTTTCTGCAAATACTGTGAGATTTCGTTGTGTCGTGACGAGATTTAGAAAATGTACACATCTATTCTTCATTTCTTTATTTATAAGTAAAGAGCCGTTTGAAAAATAGAAAATAACTATTTTAAATGTTATATATATTTAGTTCCAATGCCTAACAGAGATAAATCTAACCATTTGTATTAGTGTATAGCTTAGAAAAGAATGAGCATTTAATTAAAAGGAAACTGGAATTTTATTAAAACATTCGTCGTTCTGAATCCTTACTACGAACCAAAAAATCATCCATCGTGTTTTAATGTTTTCGTCTCTCAATTGGTTCTTTTAAAAGTAAAACCTAGACGCACGCTTAATAAGTAGTGTTGTTTTTAATTGGTATTCTATTGTTTTCATTTATGTTTAAACCATCAATATATATGTTATGTAATGTATTACTCATCTTTCGAGGAAAGAAAAAAACAACAATCATTTTAGAATTCAAATTGAGAGATCAGTTTGCATATAATTTGAAATTAAAAAAAAACTCGTGACTGCTAAACTATTGTCACTCAATTTAGATAAAATGGCACCGGTAAAGATGGCACAAGTTGATAAATAGGAGAGAATGACACGAGAAAAAGATATAGAAGAACATCTTACAATGATTTTTATCAAAATATTGGATACAATACGTAAAGGGAAAACATAAAAGTAACTCCCAGTAAAAAAGGATATTCTACATTTTTAGGCAATTATGTGTGAACACACTGAAAAAAAAAACAATTATATTTTTTAATTAAGAGTAATGGATAAGTTGTACATATAAATTAAACGTAAAACGATCGTTTCTTTCCGGGATATTTTAACTTTTTTAGGGCAGCAAATAATTTGTTTACCCCTAACACATTGACGCAAAGTCGTAAAACCACACGTAATCGCGTTTAAAAATAGGGGAAAACAATGCATAGAATTTATCTCCCATCGCAAAAGAAAATTGGTTAACGTAAAACCAGACATTTTACTAAGAAACGATCGCTTAGATGTTTAGAAATAAACTAATTATGTTATGTATTTTCACAGAAATGACGTCATTGTAGGAAAAATATTATTGTTTTTGTAAGCAGGTAAAAATATTTTATTAAAATATATTTTTACGTGTAAAGAAAAACATTTTTTTTATTTTATTGATAAAAAAAATTAAAAATTGTTTCATTCAATTTGACGGGGTCACGCGTACACTTTCAAAATGTAAACATCATCTTCGATCCGAAGAATTCATCAGATTAGTCCCTATGCTAAAATCGACTTGGCGTCGGTACTTTAAAGCAAATTAAAAAAAAAATCAAATACATTTTATCAAATTTAATCAAATAAATATTTATTTTTTAAACGAAGAAATAAATCAAATGTTTTTTTATTACACTTAAAAATGATACAAATTTTTTTTTTCTCACGAAAAAGTTGTTTTAACTGTTTTAACTTTGGTCTTTCACGTGTACGATACAACTTGCGGGTATCTTTTAGAATGATCAGTACAGTCGCGGACGGGGTCCAAAAAACAAACGAGAACGGGGTTATAAAAATAAATATGCAACAAGTGAGTTTAACCTACGTCGGGAAGAGATATTTGTCTACTTACCTATGATATTTGTTTGTATTTTACGTACTATAAATGGGTTTTTATTAGATGTAAAAAAAAATTACTTGTTCATTTTCTACTCGTATTCTTTCTAGACAAAATGGCGTCTTCTGCTTATTTCCTTACGAGCAAGCGCCATTTTTTTGCAATATTCGTGTGACAAAACTATTGATTTCTAATAAATAGCAGTTGGAACGGTTTAAAAATACAAACAAATATAAAAGGTCAGTTTTAAATTAACTTTTATCGACGACAGTTACTTTTATTTGTTTTTTAGCGTTTTCAGCGTACTGATCATTCTAAAAGATACCCCAACTTGCTACAACTTACTGTTTTTAATGATCTTTTTAATTTACTAACCAGATTCAAATAAGTTGAACATATTTCACTCGAAATAAGTAATTTCGTTTCAATTGATAAAAAAAATGGCGACTACATTTTTTAGCTTTGTTTTAATTTTTGCGTTTCATTTGTACGATGAAACCTGCTGCAACATACTGCTTTTAATGATTTGTATTTACGAAAATAGGGTTAAAATAAAAATAAGTTGAACATATTTTACTCAAAATAATTTACGTGACTGAAATAGGAATTCAAATATGTTTCTTAATTTAAGAGCACAGCTTTTTTCTTGAAAACTAAATACGTAATCAAGAAGTATTTTTGTTTTTGTAAGCAGCTAAAAATATTTCATGAAAATATATTTTTAAGTGTAACAAAAAAAAACATATTTTTTATTCTTCGTTAAAAAAATAAATATTTGTTTCATTCAATTTAACGAAATGTATTTGATTTTGTTTTCTTTATTTTATTTAATATACAAGTTTGCTTATTTTTTAAATACATATTGGCGTTTGAAGTAATTTCGTTTCGATTGTTTATAAAGATGCCGACTATATTTTTCGGTATTGTTTTAATTTTGTCGTTTTACGTGTACGATGAAACTGGTTTCAACTTACTGTTTTCATGTGTTTTTTTTAAATTTACTAAAACGAGGTTAACATAAAAATACGTTGAACATATTTCACTCAAAATGATTTACGTAACTGAAATAGAAATTACGCGAATATCAGAACGCGTGTACACTGGTAATGTAAAATTTCCATATTTATTTATAATATTCAGGTATTATTGGAGCACTGCACCTTACGTAACCCCTCTCCCAACAAAAAAAATGGGCACTTATGCACTTGGGTAAACAGGGGAATTTATTTGTTTTCTATTTTGATTCTGAAGAGTTACATGCAACACAGCGACGATAATGCACATTCAAGTCAGCGACAGACAATCCACAGACAGAGCCACTCTACACGCAATTACAATGTTAAAAAAATCGATGAACATTTTGAATCTAAAAAAATCACATTTTTAATTATTAAAAAAAACTACATTTTATTACAATATTTTGGCCAAACTGTTACTTTATTGAACATACAGTTTATTACAATATTTTTCTTTCAGAGACTATATTTTATTAAATATATACATTTATTAAAATGTTTTAATCTATTGGTCGTTTTCTGTCTGCCGCTGTCTTAAATGTAATTTTGTAAAATTACAAACATATAAATTCTGCTGTTTATTCGGTGTGTGGACAAAAACCCACTGGATAAAAGCTCACTAATATAATTCAAACCCGAGCAAAAGCCCACCAACCATAAATTAATGTTTTTTTAATCTTTTTAGATTTAATTTTTTTAACAATTACCAATAACTCTTTCTTTGTAATATATTTTTCTTGACAAAATATTTTTATTTCATTTTTAAACCTTTTTCCGGTACTTGGTAAATATTGCGTTCTTTTCATGATAACATAATAAAAAAAAACATGCACCCTTTCTACTACTAACCGGGTGGTAAAAGTAAAAATACATAAACAAATTGAAAAAAAAAAGTAACAATTCTTTTAGAATGCAAATTGGGAGATCAGTTTTGCATATAATTTTAACATCAAATGATCCACATTTCCGGACTATTCTAACTTATAAGGGCATTAACAAATTTTGTTTTTTGTGATTGGAGATACATTCGATGCAATGTTTTTCGGGCGGGGTGGGTTGATTCTATTTTTAAAGCGATTACGTGTGATTTTATGACTTTGCCGGTTGGTCTTAGGGTTAGTCGTAAAAACATTTAGTTAACTGCCTTAAAGTGTTAGAATGGTTCGGAAAGACAGGGATCAGTTTACGTTAAATTTATATGCGCAACTAATTTCCGACTCTAAATTAAACGAATTGTTTATTTTTCTATTTTGAAAAGTAACAAAATAAAACTTTGGCTTAAAAAATGCCTGGGCAGCGCCGGTCGGAATTCCCCGGTAGAAGCGCTCCAGGCGATTAGCAATAAACTAACCCCTTCTCAAAGGGTGAGAAGGCTAAGCTGGGAGGGTGGACCTTCTAGAAGTTCATAGGACAATATCTCACACCGGCGGAATCAAGGCCCGAAGGCAAAGGCAGTACCGGTCTATCCAATTATAATATAACAATTTTCGAAACGGAAGAAACTTATTTTACATACATAAATAATCAATAAGGTAACTAGACGCCGACACTGGGAATCGAAATCGCAAACGTGAGGCGTGCAGTCTTGGGCGTCACTGACTTAGCTAACTGACTGAACTTATTAAAGTCTTGCAAATTAACTCACTTAAATAATTCACTGAACCCGCTCGCTTGACTGTGGAACTGTGCAGTTACAGCAGGAGAAGACGCTGCAGTCTAGCTAAAATATACGACGGCCAGTTTGGCTAGTCTGAATATACAAAACAAGTGTAAATGGTTGCGGTAAAACCATTCTTCTTATTTTTTTTCCTTTCTTTTTGTTAATTTAATTATTTCATTCCTTCTTTTATTCAATGTTTAATTCTTTAATTCTTCGATCGTTTTCTTTTTACATGTCTGACGTGTAAGTTTTAAATATCGTTTTCACCGTTATTTCGAGTTAAACTTGATATACAATTTTCGATATTCTGTCAGGTGAAGTTTGAAAGAACATTTTACTCGCTAAAGTTGGAATGGACACATCTGAAGAATACACATTCTACTTTGTGTATTGCTTATTTTTGTTTCTTAGTTTCTCTTTTAGGTTTTTTCATCTTTATGTTTCTAAATGTTTTAGATGAGGATTGGTAATTTGTATTATTTGGATTATTCGCACTACTGTTCTCATCTTCAGTGTTGTTATCATCACAACGTTTCAGCCGCTGTAACCGCCAGACTTCTTAGGTGTATCTTTTCGAACTCGGAATTATTTTTGTCGAACTCTGGAATCCGGACACGATTTTTGAACGGAACCTTTTATTTAATCCACGGGGTGGCATACTCTCATCTTGTTAACCATGACTGGATGAAGTCTTCAGTAACTTGCAATTCTTCGTATCGCCTGCACTGAGTATTGAACCTTCAATCTTCAGATGATTATCATTGATAGACTGAATTTTACTTAGTACTATATCCACTGCGCTCGAGTTTGACAGAAATATTCCCGAGTTCGAAAAGATACACCTGAAGAAGGCCGGGGGTTACAGAGGCAGAAACGTTGTGATGTGAACACTCAAGATGTGAACAGTAGTCCGAATAATCCAAATTATACGAATTCTTCATCTTTGTGTCTTTCTTTTCTACTTCTTTGTTTTCTTATTTCTTACTGTTTTGACCTTAGTTTTTGTCTTTATCATCTTATCCTGGATCTTTGTTTTCTTGTATTTCTTGTGTTCCTTTCTATATTTCTTCTTTTTCCTTCTTTCCTTTTTCTTCGTCTTATTTTCCTTTTTCTTTTTTCCTTTTTCCTTTTACATTTCCTTCTTCTTTTCCTACTTTATTCTTGCTATCATCATATTTTCTTCTCTTTCTTCTTTTTTTCTCACGTTTTATCTACTTCATCTTTTTTTACCTTTCCTTCTCATTCTATACTTTGTTCGTTTTTCTACCTCTTTCTGTTTTAGTCATCTTAATTCTTCGCTTCTTTATTATTCTCTCAGTTCTTCTTTTGTCTTCTTCTTCTTTTACTGTTTTCTCCTCCTCTCCCCTGTCTCATTCTGCTTCTATTCCTCAATAAGCCTCTTTCTCTTTCTGATTCTTGTCTTCACATATCCATACTCAATTCGACATTTAACATCTTCATCATTTTCAACATGCACTATCCCCACCCGATAATACCTTGCCCTCTTCCTTCCTCTGTCTCCTTCTCATACTCGATGCATTACCTCTTTACCTATAGTATTCCATCGCTCTGCCACCCCGCCGTCAACAGCCAAGACTATATCTCGCCGCACACCAGCTTTCCGTAACATCCCATAACCGTTCTCTACACACTCATTGCAGCATTACCAGATACATCCAAAACCACATTCACTTACTCACCTACTTCCACTATAATTAGTAGATTATCGATTTCAGTATGTATATATATATATATATATATATATATATATATATATATATATATATATATAACTTCTTTGTAATATAGTAGGAAAAATCCCAGCAGAGTGCTCGATTAATTAAGAATTAAAGTTAAAAATTAAGAGCATAATATTTATGTATTTTGGTACAGAATAATTAGTATAAACATTTGTACCGTCGGTTTCAAGCTCGGAAAGTCTTAGCCATCCGGCTCTCTTCAGCTTCTGTTGTCATCTGTTTTGGAAATGTGAAGTCACATGACACTCTCGTTGGGACGCGTTATTTGCTCAGTGTGTTGTGTATGTTTGTTTGAATTTAAATTTAGTGTAATGAAACTGTTGAGATTTAAAACCTTTATGAGATTTGAAGAGATATAATAATATAAGATTAAAGGGAATAAAAATAACATTAACATAAAATTAAAATTAACATTAAATATGAAATTAAAACATAAGAAATAAAAATATAAAAAATAAAAAAATAAAAAAAGTTTCTATGTAGTTCCCGTGAACCAATTTTATGAATTTGTATCATTAGCCGTTACTGTTTTTGGGTTTAAAGGTGTGCGTTCTAAAAGGAAAAACCGTTAGTAAATATCGTGTTAAAATTCTTTTAGACATCCCGGAGTAATTTTAATACAGAAATTGCTGGATCTAAGGAGGTAACTTTGTTGGAAATATAAAGGTTTAAGGTTGTTTAAATAGATTTGTTAGATTAGTCTAATGACTGATATATATATATATATATATATATATATATATATATATATATATATATGTAAAAAGAAAGTGTTTATATGTTCTATCGATATTTAATCACCTTGAAGAATTCTTGAAATAAAGACGAAACGTCGATGAAGAAAAAACAAAAATGTTGTCTTTCTTTTTTTTTACATTTCATACCGTTGGATGTTTAACTCCATATATATATATATATATATATATATATATATATATATATATATATATATAACTATGATAAAAAGAAAAATGTTCCGACGTAATAGCTATTGAAAAACGATAGCCAACAAAGTCAATCATTTGTTTTCGTATATGTATGCTGTTATTTGTTCATATATGTGTCCATGCATATATGTATGTTTACTCACATGTATGCACAGTTACGTAAATAATAATACATACACTATAACTGAAATACTTTTAATAAATATAATTAAATACATTATTCCCCTTTTTGTCCCTTTATAGTTCACGTTGTAATTTCTGCAACAATAATTGTAAGTAATTATATTGTTTACACGTGTGTATCTATGCATGTCTCTGTATACGTATATATATATATATATATATATATATATATATATATATATATATATATATATATTTATATGTATATTGTGTGTGCATGTGCTAATATACTTGTGAATTATTTAAAATAAATAAGTAATTAATAATAATGAATAAATAATTAAATAAATAAGAAATATATAAATACATCAACACATAAACAAATAAATAAATAAAAACAAACAAATAAATAAGTTAATATTTCCGTCTCTGTTTTCGTAAACTCTTTACTCATCCCATCAACCACAAATTATTATTCATCTTAAAGTAATGAACAAAACCACACTTTTATATTCTCAATACTTTTTTTCTAAACTTTCACTAGAGTACGTCAAAAACGAAATATCATTCCTTTTTCCCATTTTATGATTTTTTAGCGTGGTAAATTACGCATGCGTTCGTGCATATATATGTGTGTGTCAACGTGAGTATATGTTTGTATTCTCACACACACACACACATATATATATATATATGTATACTCTTTGTATTCTAACACACACACACACACACACACACACATATATATATATATATATATATATATATACATATATCAACAACACAGTGAGTTAGTAATTTCTCTATTCTACTGCTTTTGATTTTCCTCGTAGGCTGATTCTATACACACACGTACCCGACAAACACAGACCCTTCATAAGCTGGACAAAAGAAGAACTCATGTATCTAGACAAAAACACTAGAAACCTAATGACAATAAGAAGTGTACTGTACCAGAAGGATAATACTGACCGACTCAATGTAAAAATAAGAAAATGGGAGGGAAGAGGACTGGTAAGTATAGACGTGTGTGGACGATGAGACAAAATTCATAACTCAAAATACAGAAGATTGAGAATGATTGAAAGAATGAACTAAATTCTATTACTTTTGGAGGCGATTTATGACAGAAATCTGTTTACATTGTCTTTAAAGACAACCATGTTTTAATTTACAGCGAAGCAGTCTCGCGGCAATGTGTTCCGCAGAAGAGAAAACCTTGCGAAAGGAACTCTGTTCGCCTGAAAACAAGTTACTATGACGCGTATTTCATTTTTGATCGAAAAAAAAATAAGTTCAATCACATAGAATGCACTCATACTTGCTTCGGGATGTTCAACTAAGGGCCGGTCCGACACTAATCAACAAAACAGTGAGTCAGAGATTTATCTATTCGACTGCTTTTGTATTTTTCTCATAGGCCGATTCTACACCCACCATCCCAGTCCCCACAGACACACACACACGTACGCACACCCACACACATACACACACACACACACACACACACACATATATATATATATATATATATATATATATATATATATATATATATATATATTAAAGTAGGCGATCAATAACTGAACTGATTACATGAGTGGTAGATAATAGATAGAGATAGAATTACAAATGCTGTCTTCATGGCAATATCTTATCTCTATTGTGTGCTAGAAGAAGCATTTACATCGGCTTTATAGCGGCCATTACTACCTTGGTTCTTACATCTTCATCCTCCTCGCAGCCTCCTCTCCAACCCACACCTCTTCCTATGTATTATTATTATTATTATTATTATTATTATTATTATTATTATTATTATTATTATTATTATTATTATTATTATTATCTTTTCTTCCCTTTTTTTCTGCTCTTTCTCTCTGTCTCTCTCGCTACTTGTTATTGTAACCACTGTACTCTGTCATGTTGGTACACAGTACATCCCAGGTATTACGATAATCGCCCGCTGTTATGTGGCATCTATTATATCCTCTCTTTCTATTCATTTTTGTTGCGTATGTTTATTTTTTTCTTCATCCTTTCCCTTCCCGCTCTCTCGGTCTGTTCTGCCCGTCTTTCTCTTTGTCTTATTTTTTTAATGCAATTTGAGGATTTATTCCTCCAATGACGAGATAATTATAGTAAGAAAAAATAGCTGAAAGAAAGTCGGCATTGAGAATACGGTTGGCGGGGGGAAGGTAGGGGTGGATAAAAAAAAAAGCAAGAAGTCGGGCAAGAAACCCCACTTTCATATTAGAGAGATTGATTTAAGTTGAGTGTATCTATATAATAACAAAACTAACATAATCTTACTCGCTTGCTTGTTTGCACATTGCATGTATTAGATGGTGGAAACAAAGGCAAGTGAATAGTAAGCGAAGAGTAAAAAGAGGACGTAACTAAATAATGGTTTGATTCGTAAACGGTCGTCTGTTTGGTTAGTCACCATGGCGACAAGTGTTTTTATTGTTTAATTCACCGGTAGCAGCGTGTAAGATAGTTAAAACAGTGTGGTTATTGTTATCGTGACTAACTTCTTCGTTACATATTCGTAAAATCTCGCTAATTTTCGTTAAATTGAAAGATAACGGTAAATGTATGTCCTAATTCTCTAGATGTATCCGGTTGTCCAGAAAGTTCGTGCCAAACTTGAAAGCAAATTAAAACATATGCCATCAAATATTTAATCATATGCTCATGAATTGTGGATTTTTATATGTTAAACCTTTCTGCCAGTTCGCGTATTCTGTGGTTATTCTCAATTAATGTCTGTATTTGGTTGCCATCTGCAGAGGGTCGTCTGTCTTGGTGTTCTTTGTCAGTAGGGACTAAATCGCATACTCTAAACGTTGGATACAATATTCGTACAGTTCTGTCCGTTAAAGTATATTCGTAGTACATTGCACATATAGTTTTGTTGGATGAGAGGCACATTTGCCTTTGTGGGAATAGAAAAGAATTAACTGCCTACCATGGATCTTACAATCTTCCATTTTCAAAGAGCATCAAAGGTTCACTTTGTTTACTTTCTTTCTGAATAGATAGCTTGTAATCATTTAGTTACCCTCTCTTCATGAGGTTAAACACTAGGTAATAAGTAGTTTTGAAAAACGAAGCGCACTATGATAATCGTACCCTGGCCTACAAAATGTCTGAGCTGCCCTGTCAGCATTCTCTGGTAAGGGATCCTTTCGAAAATTAATAATAACAATTCCCTTATCAAAGAGAAGGTAAAGCCTTGGAGAGTTGACCTCCTTAGACTGAACAGAACCATACTTTAACTCAATAGCAACAAAGCCACTTTCGGATTGATTTTCTAGGATGTATCCCTGACTGGTAAACACACCCACTCAAGATGTGCCAGGTTTTATTTAGGCCGGTGAATTCCCTCGGACAATCTCCATCTTTATCTACAGATGAAGATTTTACAAACCTCGGGAACTCACCAGACCTTAGGCATAGTGCCCGTTATGTAGGGGAGGGGGGTCGGGGATAAGTAAGACAAGCTGTTCAATGTTTTTTATTTCACAAAAATTTTTTACAAAACAAGAAAACAACATTTGCTGGCTCTAAACTAGATTCTTGCACCAAAATACCGCATTCACTCTGTGGGTGGATCGCTACTTAAAAAATCCCCCAAAAAACATCGCTCTAAAACATGAATTATCGTGGGAGTGGGATAAAATATTAAAAATACCCAAAAAGAAAGAAAAATAAAGAACAAAATAAAACGATAAAAATGGGGGGTTAGTATGGCCCGGCTTTCCCTCATGGCTAAGTGTTAGATCGCCCACTGTTTTCCGGTACGAGACCGAAAACAAGCGGGTCGGTCACTAAGTGGGAGTGGGAATTTAAGAGAGGAGTGTTCAAAAAATAAATTCATCGGGAATGGAAATGTAAATGTTGTGGCCTTGAAGGGCTGATAATAAAAACAACAACACGGTGGTATATTTACACGAGTGTGTATTTACAGAAGTACAGCATTTATGTTACAGCAAAACTGATTATTTCCCTCCCTCTTACCGGATGAAGATGTGGCACAATGTCTGAAAGTGAGATTTAGTAGGCCAACGCAGTAGAAGTAGTTCACTCTGGCCCGGCAAACATACCCGGACAGCCCCGTAGGCATTCTCGGTCAAAGGGCGCCTCATGCAGCTAGTAATAAACTACTCCCTCCCAATGATGGGAGGAAAGGCCTGGGAGGATGGACCTCCTAGGGCGACCCACGACCATACCTCAGCCTGGCAGAAAAAAGGCCACTATCAGTCATAATTGCACACCTCCGTTAGACTGTTTGTTAGGAACGATCCTCGATATGGTAAGAATGGTGTCTCTGACTTTCACAGTACGACTGTGCAATAAAGACTTATTATTTACCACCCTCCATTCGCGAGCAGATGTTACACAAGGTCGGAAAGTGGGATTCGGTCGCCCAGCGCACAAGATGTAACGCACTCTGGTTTCGGAAATACGCCTATGCAGCCCGATTGGCATTCCCCGATTCAGGCACCTCAGGCATTTAGCAATAAACTAACTCCACCGTGTATCGTTTGCCTGTCACTGTAATTGAATGACCTTGTTTCAAATAATAACATAATATTAAAAAGAAAATATTTAAAAAGAAACCTTGTGTTATTTGTATTATTCTGACTACTGTTTGATGTTATTTTCTATAATTTTTCGGCAAAAGGAACCTCCAACCTTCTTCAGGTGTATCTTGTCGAACTCTGAAATTTTTCTATCGAAATCGGAAATCGATGCGGAATTTTTATTTAATCCCTAAACTTGCGTAAGTCATGACAGGGTAGAAGTTTTGTAAGTAATTCGTAATTGTATTCTTAGTATTGAACCTTAAAACTCGAGATTAAAACTGAGTATTTCAAAGCACTTTATCCGCTACGCCACCGTTATTTGCGGAACAATCAAAATAATACATATCATCAATGCTGATCTAAAGAAACTCCAAAACATTAAAAACTTACGTTTAAACGTTAATTCCGAGAAACAGACGATATATTGGCTCACAATCTTACCGTATAGATATTAGGTTGTAAGATAAGTTATAACAAATTTACTTAATCGCCACTGTAGTCGTCATTTATTTATGGCACCTATTTCCATCTGTCAATACACGTTGCATTGAAGGGTCCATGAAATAAAACAGAAATAACTTATCCTATCATAAATATTTATATTAACATGAAATAAGGTCGAAGGTTGTGAAGTAAAAAAAAATGAAATAATAAAGAAAGAAAACGTCTCAAACTAGAATGAATTAATAATAAAACATGAATAACAAAACATATGAATTGTCGTAGAAAGCCCAAATAAATACAAAGAAAAATGTGGATACACATATGCATATATATATATGCATATATATATATATATATATATATATATATATATATATATATATATATATATATGTGTATATAGATATATATACATGTATATATATATATATATGTATATAGATATATATATATGTATATATGTATATGTATATATATGTATATATGTATATGTATATATATGTAGACATATATATATATATATATGTATATGTATATGCATACAGATATATATGTATAAGGATATATATATATATGTATATGCATACAGATATATATATATATATACAGATATATACATATATATATACATATATGTATGTATATATATACATATACATATATATGTATATATATATACTGATATATATGTATATATATATACTGATATATATGTATATATATATACAGATATATATATATATATATATACATATATACACAGATATATATGTATATATAGATATATATGTATACAGATATATATATATATATATACATATATATATATGTATATATATATATATACGTACATAGATATATATGTATATAGATATATATATATGTATCTATATAGATAGATATATATACATGTTTATATAAAAATATATAAGTATATAGATATATATGTATATGTATATAGATATATATATATATATGTTTATATATAAATATAAAAGTATATAGATATATATGTATATATATGTATATATACACAAATATATATATATTTATATACATATATATATACACACATATATATACATATTTATATACATATATATATACATGGATTAATATATATAAATGTATATATACATATATACATACATGTATATAAGTATATATGTATATATACATATATACATATATATGCATATATACATATATATATGTATATATACATACATACACACATATATATATATATAGGCATATATATATATATTTGTATTAGTAGAGAATGGTAGTTTGCTTGAAGCATTGCTGGGTATAGTAGTAGTAAGTTTTTGAAAGGCTGTGGGCAATGCAATTCCGGGTAAGATGCAAGTTGAAAGGAAAGGAACAAAAACAATAAAAATAAATCGAATACGATCTAAGACTTACTATTTATTTTTCCTTTTTTTTTTCCTTTTTTTTTTTTTTTTTTTTCTTACATAACAGCAAGAGTGTTTTAGCTGTCCGGGTGATTAAAAATCACTATTTGATATTTCGGGAAAAGACATCCCTTTTTCAAAAATAATTAGACCAGAAGAAGAATAATATTTTATTCTTCTCCGACTGTGTAGAGAATAATACAAAACAAAATGGCTGCCAGATATAGACCGCAGCAAAAAAACAGTTTCACAGGGAATATAAATTAAGTTAAGTTTTATTTTAATATTATGTTAAATATATGATTGGTGTTTAGAATATTAGTGTAATGTTGGTTACATTACACTAATATTCTAAACACCAATCATATATTTAACATAATATTAAAATAAAACTTAACTTAATTTATATTCCCTGTGAAACTGCTTTTTGCTGCGGTCTATATCTGGCAGCCATTTTGTTTTGTATTATTCTCTACACAGTCGGAGAAGAATAAAATATTATTCTTCTTCTGGTCTAATTATTTTTGAAAAAGGGATGTCTTTTCCCGAAATATCAAATAGTGATTTTTAATCACCCGGACAGCTAAAACACTCTTGCTGTTATGTAAGAAAAAAAAAAAAAAAAAAAAGGAAAAAAAAAGGAAAAATAAATAGTAAGTCTTAGATCGTATTCGATTTATTTTTATTGTTTTTGTTCCTTTCCTTTCAACTTGCATCTTACCCGGAATTGCATTGCCCACAGCCTTTCAAAAACTTACTACTAATATATTTGTATATACACATATATACATATATACACGCATATATATACGCATGTATATATATATATATATGCATATAGATATATAGATAAATATATATGTTTGTATATATATACGTAGCCATATATATATGTATATATATATTCATATAGATATAGAGCTATACATATATATTTGTATATATACATATCCATATGTATATGTATATGTATATATATACATATATATATACATATATATATATGTATATATACATATATACACACACATATATATATGTATATACATATATACATATATATAGATATATGTATATATATGAATATATATATATGTATATACACATATGGATATATATATATGTACATATATATATATGTATACATATGTGTATGGATTAAGGATATGAGGCTCCTTGCTCTGAACTTGTGATGTTTTTAATTAATATTGTATCTTTACAATTCTTTATTCTCATATCTTACCTCTAAAATATATGTACATATACATATATATATATATATATATATATATATATATATATATATATATATATATATATATATATTGCTCTTTATTATGGAAGTCCTTACCTTTTGAACTGAAGAACTGAATTCTTACTTTTCCGGTATACACGAGTTTCAATACGCCTCAGTTATTTTGAAAACTACTAAAGTGTTAGTCATACGTCTGCTTATCAGGAGACTATGGGGGGGGGGGGGTGATACACGATTTATTTTGCATGTCTCTTTCAGAGATTTTGAGATATAGTTCAGTATAATAATGGAGAATGAATCCTACTAAAGACCATCTATCTAGAAAGCATGTATGATAAATTATCTATTACTCGACCATATATTCTAGATATCCAACAAGCATATTAGCATCACTACAAAAGGTCGCAAAATCATCACAGTATACGTATTTGAACCGTACACCTCGAAAATCCTAATATATATGCATATATATATATATATATATATATATATACAATATTTTTTTAATTTTTAAGTATTCTTCAGTAAAACTAAATAAAATAAAATAAAATAAATAATACAACTACGTAATAACATAAATAATCAAATGGTGTGAAAAGTAGTACAATAGATTGGGCATAACTCTAAAAAATTATGTAGTTTTGTAAATAACAAATACAGGGTGGGCCAGAATAAGGGTCCTATCTTTAAATTTGAATAACTTGAATTTGAATAACTTCCACAAAATAAAAGTTAAACTCACCTAACTTTATGTGTGTGTAGACTGACCCTTCCGAGATTTTTTGAAATAAACAAAACAAATTTTAGCCGAAAAACACTTCTTAAAACTTACAAAAACTAAAGTATTGTTTTTTACACTGTTTTGAGTTTTTTAAGCAAAAAATAATGTTTTCTAAATGAGGGTACGTTCCTTAGGGCTAATACGGCTCATGCTTGCTTCGGAAGGGGTCCTTTACTTATTCTAAAAAAAAAATTTAAAAAAATCAATAAATAAAAAAGTTATGAATTTTTAAAAATAGGACCCTTATTTTTGCCCACCCTGTACAATTCTTTAAACAAACACACACATAAAGTGAATATTTTTTCTAACAGAATTGGTTAGCAAAAGACTAGATATAATATTCGGAACATTTTTTTTCTTCATTCAAAGGGAAGGTGGTGTTTGATTTACACTGATAGGGAGCCATGAGATAAAATACTGCTTTTTTTAAATCCTCAAAACAGATTGTCATGGTAAATAACTGATGATCCCTTCTAAAATATTCAGTCTAGTGTAACATTTTTGAGGTTTACAGTGATGGCCACACATTAATTAAACAATCAAAGGAATATTTCAATGAAGTACTTAACACTAAAGGTTTTATTTGTGTTTCCCCTCTCATATAGTTTTAAAGGTTGAAAAACTTCTAACGGAAAATAAAAACATTCGTCAGTTCCACTTTAGTATCGAAGGTTTCAAAATCGGTTTTAAGAACAGTTAATGGAGAGGGACTGGCCACTTTTTCTGTGATGACCTGCCTGATTTTATCCTTAATCCAATTTGACCAGATTGTTATGACCCGGGTATATTTAATCAACACGGTAATGTATGGTATTTACATAAAATGATTGATATCAGCTGAAGAACCTTATCAAGCAGTTTATGGTGTGTTCAAATTTGGAATACATGCTATAGTTTAAAACGTAGAACAAAGAAACCTATTATTTAAAAGTGGGCAGAGATTTGTTTAATTTCGAAATCCAGAAGAAAATATATCTTGCTTCTTATTTCTGGAAATTTCAAAAAAAATCTTGTAGATTACCAAAATTGTCCGTCAAAATTTATGAAAGAATTTTGAAATGTTATTCTAAAATTATGCATATACAAATACTTTTTCTTATACTTTTGATATCCTAATTATATTTATAATTTTACCTTACACACACACATACATACACATATATATATATATATATATATATATATATATATATATATATATATATATATACATACTAGTATACATCATCTGTAAAAATACAGGAAACAATTCATGATTCGCAATTATTTGCACTCACCATTTTACTTGATATATTATTATAATATTTATATAAAATCATAGAATTACCTGAGTAAGTTGACTTAGAATATAGATATTTTATTATCATATCTGATGATATAAAGAGAAAAAACAGTGTAAATTATTCTTTCCTACTACATTTCAGGCGGCAGGATAAGTCTGATATTGGTGTCTGCAACGCTATTTTCTCTTACCAGTTGAAATAATTTCGTCTGACAGCTAGAATCGGGCACGTCTTTTACTCGCTAACTAAAATAACCATAAATTAGTATTTTTTATAGTGTGGAATATATATATATATATATATATATATATATATATATATATATATATATTATTGTTGTGGGGTACAAATCACCCCTATTGGAGAACTGATGGTATGACCAGGTATAAAATACCACTGGTTGCAGAGACTCAGGAGAGATTTTCATACCATGTTTTACCGCATGTTATAAACCCGTTCATCTCTTACCACATTAGTGGCGTTCTGTATTGCTTTATGATAAATACATTGTTATATTTTAACCCTGTCACTAGTTGGTGTTTATTTCCTTTTGACCCCTAGCACGGGTCTACAACAATTATAAACATTTATATATATGAATTTTAAATAGCATTACGATCAAGTTTCAGAAATATGAGTTCACATGAAGCTGCTATTAAATTCAGATAATATGTGTATACACCATTAATACGTATGTAAATTAGATGGAAAACAATTTTTTTTAAACTTCTAGTTAAGGATAATATAGAAGTAAAGAGTCCTCTTATTTGTAGTTATGCAAGAAGAATTTTTAGAAATTAACCACAGTATATGTGTTTCAATTAAAATCAAAGTAGAATGTCACAATGATAACTAATTTTAGATTTTGTCTGAACTTTGTGTTTACATACTTATTCCCCTATATATATATATATATATATATATATATATATATATATATATATATATATATATATATATATATATATGAAGCAATCCAACAAAAGATATAAGCGTCAACTAATATCTTATAATTAGTGAAACATCCGGATAAAAAAACTGAAGCTCAATATACTGGATAGAGCATTAATTAAACTTTTCTAATAAAATTTGATTGACACCTTATTTTATTACTTCATTTTATATTATGATATATATATATATATATATATATATACATATATATATATATATATATATATATGTGTGTGTGTGTGTGTATGTGCGCGTGTGTGTGTGTTTGTGTGTACGCATGTGTGTGAAAAAAAAGGAACCTCCAGTTGGTTTATGTAGATATGTTTCCAACCCCGTCGCTGTTATTTTCTCTCTTTGACGATTTCTTTGTTTTCAAACGTCGAGATTTTCGTTCATCGGTGAGCTCTTTGTTTAGCATAGATCAATTCGCTTGCCTTTGTTAAAAGTCGTTCAATCGCTTGCATCGGGAATGGATGTACGGACACATTAAGCGAAAGTGAGAGAGAGAAAGTGATAGAAAGAAAGAGGGACAAAGAGAGCAAGAGAAAGATATAATTGTGAATACAATTAAAAGGAATGTACTAATGGCGACTTTTTTGTTTGGGTTTTTTTTTCAATTAAAATTTATTATTTTAACAAAAGGTACTTTGTATTTTATTCTGTATTTTTAGATGTGTCTGTAAAAGGATCTGTCTGTCTTTTCCTCTGTTTCTTGTTTTACTCTTTATAGTGAGATATTGCTTGCAAAACGCGTAAATTGAATAGGCGCATCCATATGCGAGAAGGTATGTCAGTCTGTCTGTCTGTCACGTTTATGTTTAAAGTAGCATTTTGGCCAGCGTATCTTACTTAATCAAAGATGGTTCATCTTTAATAACAGCGGCTTGTCGAATGCAATATGACGTGGAAAAAACCGAAACTTCCCGATGACTCATACAAAATACATAATTACTGATGCCATCTGACGCCCTACTCAACAGTGTATTCTTGGCATTTTGGCTAAGATCAAAGTGTATTATCCGTTCCGATGGATACTACACGCTGTCCTGTGCAGTTCTAGGAGGTCCACCCTCCCAGGCTTTTCTTCTCACCCGTTGAGAAGGGGTTAGTTTATTGCTAATCGCCTGAGGAATGCCGACGGGGCTGCCCAGGCAATTTTTAAATGGCCAGAGTGCTCACTTCTCGAGCGCTGGCTTATCTAATCCCACTTACCCGACCTTGTGTCACATCTTACCTTGTGGGAGGTGGATAAATCAAAACAGTGTATTCTTGGCCTTTTGGCTAAGATCAAAGTGTAGTATCTGTTCCGATGGATACTGCACCCCATAGACTGGTATTGTCTTGGCCTTCGGGGCTTGATTTACGCCGGTCTCCGGGTCTGTCCTGTGCAGTTGTAGGAGGTCCACCCTCCCAGGCTTAGCCTCCCCTCTTTGGGGAGGAGTAAGTTTATTGCTTACTGCCTGAGGCGCCCCTACCGGGGAATGCCGACGGGACTGCCCTAGCAATCTTTAAACCCAACTTTCCCGACCCGACCTTGGGTCACATCTTACTTGTGGGAATAAGATAAAACTGGCCTTGTGCCTAACTCCTGGAGAGGAGTAAATCAATACTCAACAGTGTATATTAGAAGGTCAACTCGTAGTTCAAACTAAGTTTGCCCAAGTATTTCTATAAAATCATGTTTGTCCGTAAGTTTGTCACAGTTTAAATATAATGTCATTCGGTTTGTCATGCTTTTGCCAGCCAGATAGTTTGGTTGTTCAACACGTAGATTTAATCAATGTAGTAGATTTGTCAAAGGCGTCCGTATCTGCATTCAAAAAAGAATTTTATTTATCCGCAACACTTATATTTGAAGTAGCATTTCCGTGACCCTGTAACGCATTATTTAACAATAGCATTTCTGTTGGTCTACCACGTTTATGCTTTAAATAGCATGTTATTAGACTGTCTTGCGTAAAATACAATTGTCATCAGTCTCCAACACTTAAGCTTAATGTTAAAGTAACATCTTTTTTTCATTTGTCACGCTTACATTTGAAATTATATTTTCGTCGGTTCGTAACCCTGAAGTTTGAAACACTATTTTCGTTAATCATTAATGCACACGTTTTTAATAGCATTTTCGTTAGTCTGTCATGTTTAAGTATTAAATAGAATTTTAATCTGTCTGAAACGGGTAGACTTTGATTTTGCTTGATCTGTCACGCTTACATTTCAACTAGAATTGTCTTCTTCAATCCGTAACGCTGCAGACTGAAATACCATTTTCATCTGCCTGAAAAGCTGAAGTTTGAAATAGAATTGTAATCTGACTGAAACGGGTAGACTTTGATTTTCCGTGATCTGTCACGGTTACATTAAAACTAGAATTGTCTTCAATCCGTAACGCTGCAGACTGAAATACCACTTTCATCTGCCTTAAAAGCTGAAGTTTGAAATAGAATTGTCCTTATTCCGTCTCGTTTACATTTTAAATATACTTTTGGTCTGTCTGTAACACCAAAGTGTTCGTAGATCGTTCTTGTTTGCAATAGCATTTTATAAACTTATCATGCGTATTTTTAAAATAGAATTTTCATCAATCTGTAACACTTAAATGGGAAATAGCATTTTCGGTGATTTTTTATGTTTACTTACAAAAAAGACATTTCACCCCATAACGCTGAGGTTTGAAATACAATGTTCATTGATCCGCCATGTTTAAGTTTAAAATACAATGCTGTTATATTATTATGCGTAAAAATACAAGTTTCTTAAGTCTGTAACTCGAAATTCATCTTCTTTTAGGCATATAAATTGAGTTATTGTCGAACTGACATTGATATAAAAAGTCCACTTTAGTAACTAAAATTATTATCGAAAGTTATTTAAACCTTTCAATATTGTCGTGTGTGCTATTAACTTCGCCTAGTATCTACGAATTTCGGCCACGCTGCCTTGTCATAGCCTTAAAACAACTTCTTACATACTACGCAGAATGGGTCAAACAAACTACAACATCCTTCTCATATGGTGTTGAGTTGAATTTTACTACTAACACAACTTCAGAACGAATGGAAAAGTTCAGTCGAATTAAAAAACTATTCAGAGCTATAAATACATATCAAACGTCATATTTCAGACTAAAAACACTATGTATTTAGCGTACACGGCAAACATATAGACAAAGAGTGTAACGGTATCAACACTATAATTATTTCGACTTTCAATGGTCTCTTCGACTGTCGTTTCACCTCTACTATGAGTATTTATTTACTCCTCTCCAGGAGTTAGGAACAAGGCCAGTTTTATCTTACTCCCACAAGTAAGATGTGACCCAAGGTCGGGTCGGGAAAGTGGGGTTTGAAAAGCCAGCACCTGAGAGGTGAGCACTCGGGCCATTAAAAATTGCCTGGGCAGCCCCGTCGGCATTCCCCGGTAGAGGCGCCTCAGGCAGTAAGCAATAAACTTACTCCTCCCCAAAGAGGGAAGGCGAAGCCTGGGAGGGTGGACCTCCTAAAACTGCACAGGACAGACCCATAAACCGGCGTAAATCAAGCCCCGAAGGCCAAGACAATACCAGTCTATGGGGTGCAGTATCCATCGGAACAGATACTACACTTTGATCTTAGCGAAAAGGCCAAGAATACACTGTTGAGTATTTATTTACTCCTCTCCAGGAGTTAGGCACAAGGCCAGTTTTGTCTTACTCCCACAAGTAAGATGTGACCCAAGGTCGGGTTTGAAAAGTAAGCGCTCGAGAAAGTGAGAACTCTGGCCATTAAACATTGCCTGGGCAGCCCTGTCGGCATTCCCCGGTAGAGGCGCCTCAGGCAGTAAGTAATTTATTGCTCCTCTCCAAAGAGAGGAGGTGAAGCCTGGAAGGGTGGTCCTCCTAGAATTGCACAGGACAGACCCATAGACAGGCGTAGATCAAGCCCCGAAGGACAAGACAATACCAGTATGAGGTGCAGTATCCATCGGAACAGATACTACACTTTGATCTTAGCCAAAAACTCCATCAGAGTAGTATGAGTATTGATTTACTCCTCTCCAGGAATTAGGCACAAGGCCAGTTTTTATCTTACTCCCACAAGTAAGATGTGACCCAAGGTCGGGTCGGGAAGTGGGGTTTGAAAAGCCAGCGCCTGAGAGGTGAGCACTCTGGCCATTTAAAAATTGCCTGGACAGCCCCGTCGGCATTCCCCGGTAGCGGCGCCTAAGACAGTAAGCAATAAAGTTACGCGCGCACACACACACACACACACACACACACACACACACACCTATACACACACACACACACACACATATATATATATATATATATATATATATATATATATATATATATATATATATATATATATATATATATATATGAAGCAATCCAACAAAAGATATAAGCGTTCAGCTAATATCTTATAATTAGTGATATTTTTCACTTCATCGATTATTGACACATTTCGCGACTGGATAACTCCGTCAGCTCCTTCAATTTCTCGTATATGGACTGCTATTTATAACTTGGAGTAATCCTCGGTCAACCCTCTGAATGTCTGCCATGATTATGTTTTTCAATTTGTATGACCTGGATGGATTGTATAGATTCAACGAAAAGTACGTTTTTGGGTTGATATGTTTGATGTTATGTATTTTTATGTATTTGTGTATATAATTTTATATATTTTCAAATCTTAATTTTATTACTAGTAGTAGTATAACTGCGGTAATGGTCCTCTGAAGAGAATA
>OY744546.1:43397392-43407392 GCA_963556195.1 Sepiola atlantica
TTATCAAAGAAGTGGACTCCCTCGGGGGGGGGGGGGGGGGAGGGGGGCGTTCATTTCAATTTACTTTTAATGTTTTACAGAGGCAAACAGAAATCGGAGCTCAGTCGAGCACCTGCCATATTTTTAATTTATTCCTCCTTTCTGTCTCAATACATTTTCGTCTCCTTTTCTTCATTTTTTTCATTCTCTTTATTTTATTTCTTTCTTAATCTGTGTTCTTTCTTTTTATTCTCTCATTCTCTTTTTAAAGCTTCGCGTTTTTTCTTTGTCCATCACAATCTCTCACTTTTGTCATTTCCGAAACATTCACAGCGTTCTTCATGCTTTCTTTCTTTCTTTTGTGTTTATTCGCTTTTCCTTTCTATTTGTCTCACTGTATCAATTCCTTATACATTCCTTTTCATTCGCCACTTTATTTTTTGTCATTCTCGTCTTACTATATTTCTTCATTTTTTCATCGTGTCTCTGACTTAATTCTTTCATTATGTGCATTTTTAGATCATGAATTGTCTCCCTTCCTAGCCATTCAAAATTTTCTTTCTGCTTTCTTTCTTTCCTTTGTTTTTATTTGATTTACCTTGAACTTGTCTTATCTTCTTTTTTTACTCAGAAATAATTTCCTTTTCTCACTTTTAGTTATATTTTTCTTTTTTTACTGTCGTTCATCATTTCTTTCTTTTTCGTGTTTCTTTCTTAATACTGTTTCATTCTTTCTTCTACCTTTTATGAATGATGTATTTATGCCTCTCCATATATCGCTATTTATTTCTTTCTCTGTCATTTTTCTTACTTCATCATTATTTAATCCTTTCTTCTGTAATCTTTTTACTTTGTCATTATCTTTGTTATGGAAATCGTTCAAGAAAAGGCATGAAGCCACTTGATGTAAGGATTTATTTATCTACTTCCCACAAGGTAAGATGTGACACAAGGTCAGGAAAGTGGGATTAGATAAGTCAGCGCTCGAGAGATGAGCACTCTGGCCATTTAAAAATTGCCTGGGCAGGCCCGTCGGCATTCCCCGGTAGGGGCGGCTCAGACAGTAAGCAATAAACTTACTCCTCCCCAAAGAGGGGAAGCAAAGGCTGGGAGGGTGTACCTCCTAGAACTGCACAGGGCCAGCAACCCCCAATAGACCGGCGTAAATCCAGACCCAAAGGCCCGGACGATACCGGTTTATTAGATGGGGTAAAGGAGCTAACAAGAAGAAATATGATGATCGCAAAGACAAGAGATGCGTATTGAGCTTAGTATTGAAAATACCAAGATTATAGGTAGGAGGAAACAGTCAGCAGAAAGAGAGTTCCACAAGCCTGCGGTTCTTGGAAAGAAGCTACTGGAATAGGAAGCTGTATTACAATAGAGTATTAAAACAGCGAATTCCTGGAGACCACTTGACCAACGAATCAAGCGAGCTGGAACCAAAAAAGCCGGGAATATATCACATAATTCTGAAGAACACATGGCATAATAGTATTTATAGAAAAGACTGAGACTAGCAAAATTACGTCTGTGAGAGAGTGTATGTAGAGAAGAAAGCGTAGGGTCAATCAAATTACAGCTACGTTTCTGCATCTTATTAAATAACCCTCAAATGGGGCAGAGATTCACCAGCCCATATATGACAACAGTACTCAATATATGGTCTGATTGTGGACTTGTAGATATAGTGAATAGCCTCAGGTGTGAGAAAGTGTTTGGAGTGATAGAGAGAACCGACTTTACGAGAAGCAGAAAGAGCAATGGATCTAATGTATGAACTCCAAGAAAGTTTGATGAGAGAGAAAGAGCAAGCAGTTTCAGAGTCTATTTCTCCTCAATAGCAGAGTCATCCATGAGAATCTCAGGAACAAAAAGGGCACGCCTACAATTGAAATCCTTCCTTTTTGTTTCATCATTCTTACTTTTATTCTCATCCATTTTATCTAGTTTCTGTTTTTTGTTCTATCATTTCATTCTTCCTTCTTTTCTTCATAGTGTTTCCTTCTAAATTCTTACTTATTGATTTTGTATGTTTCTATAATAAGTATATCTCCTTAATATTCTCCCTTCTTAACCGTTCAACATTTCATTTCCTTGTGTCTCTCTTACATCTTTATCTACTTCCCCTTCTTTCATCCAGCATTTCCCCGTCTGTAATTAATTGATATTTCCGTACGTTTATCATTCTTACTTTTATTACCATCCTTCTTTTATCTTTCCAGCAAAATCACACCCCTTCACTGCAAAGGTTCTTAGATTCAGGAAGGTTTTCTTCTTCAATAGATTCTTTCCTCGAACCGCTTGGATTCGGAATTATTTCCCTGCTCTTAGTTTCATCGACTGTACCAACATGCAGATATAGTTATGTAATGGGAATAAGCATGTTGTGGCATAGCTAACCACTTGGGATGCCCCTATGAATCTTGCACTTAATTGACAGTAGCGCCTTATGTTTGACTCGCAGTGTGCATTGTTTGGAGCGAAGTAAAACAATGAAAACAGAGAAAATAGGAATAGATTTGCCAAAGAAATTGGATATAGCGGTTGGTGTTAAGACGATAAAAATGGGCAAATGTCCGTTAAAGTCTGAACTCGTATACTGTTACTAGTGCTTATTATTAAGTTTGCGCCTTAATCCTGCCATATGTCTCCTCCTTGCGGCTAACTTCTTAACAAGAGGAGACAACCGATATGTTTTCTATAATTTCCTTAATTCTCTAGACTCTATCGATATTTCTTTATTCTTATAATTTCATACGTCCACTCTTTCTCCCGTTTTGCTATCATTCTTCCTCCGTTCTTATTTTCTTTAAACTTTATATTTCTAGCGTTTTCACCGCTCTTTTTTTTCTTTCTTTCTTTGTTGTAACTTTACTTGTTTTTCTTTCCTGTCTTTTCCTTTTTTTCCTTTTATGTCAATTACTTTCTTATTTTCTTTCTTTCTTTCAAACATTTTTCTGTGGATGTTTTCTTATATTTCCTTACATTAAACTTTGCTTATTCCCTCCTTCGTTCGTTCCTTCCTTCCTATAGACAAGATATGACTGAGGAACAAAATCACATCTAGAGTCTGTTTCTATTTACCCGCATCCCCATGAGGGCAGAGTAAGACACAAGGAAATATGCCGCCCAGAGCACTCTTTATTGCCTTGACAAAGTTCAAAAGCGACTTCGCAATCTAGTGAGAGATGATCGCGTCGGTTATCTATAGGCCCTTTCTCACAGAAGAGACGATGTTAGTCTTCTTCATCTCTATCCTTATTTCCATGGAACATGTTCGACCGAGCACTAATCTCTGGTACCTCTTTGTAGGATATTAACAGCAAGAACTCGTCTTGATACAAGGTATCCCATTGTTTTGTAAATTGATTAAAATCAAACGGAATTATCATAGACAAAATGTATGTTCCACAACTTCCTATCTTTAGAATAAATTAACAGCTTAAGATTGCTGCCCTACATACTGCTTTATGGAAGTCATCTACTTCAATGCCAACAAATATTCGTTATAAACAGTGCTAATAAGTGATGTAATTTTGTTTATTCACTTTGACATTTTCAATTTTTTCAAAATATTATTCATCATTCAACTGACTACCCATCGATCTCATCACATTTTATACTCAAGTTACTTCGAAAAATTGTGAGTTAGAAGTAAAAGAAATTAAAAAAATAAACCTAAGAAATAGTAAACTTACACTTTCTAGCAGGTCACATATTGAAGCTAAACAAGACAGGAGCAGACATTGAACAGCGCTTTAGTGTGTAGATTTTTAGAGGACGACCTACATTATATCTTAATGAGAAACTATGAGTATTAAAGCTTGAAGATGTAAAGCAACACACGGGAAACCTGGAAATAGAATCTCTCTTTACCGTGTCGCCATCTAAATGACATACGCGTGTCTGTAAACACCATGAGCACTCTCTTTTGGCATTGATGAAAATAGTCGAAATCTTAAGGAAAATCCTTGAATGCCGAAACCAACAAACAAACGCTACCCTGATACATGTAATTATGAATATAAAAATTAAAACAAAAACATATAGAAAGAACATCTCACGAGCTTAAAAGAAGTGAAAACAGACAGAAACCCAATAAACAATATTTTATGCAGATTCAAAAAATTCCGCTTGCTATTGGGAAACCTTTTAATTTTTATACTTAATTTGAAAGAAAGACAAGAAAGAATCTTACTAATTTCTAATCCTGCGTTTTTTTTTTGCGTGTCTTTGAAGCATGTGGTCATACGTCAATTCCCCACTCCTATGCAATGCCATTGAACTCTGCGAGATCGTTCAAGCTGCACTTGTCCAATAGTGAAAAGCAGCCCACGCAGTGCTGTATCGTATGTTTCTCATCTCAACATTTGCAAATGGGTGGGTCGATTTGTAGTTCCATCCGGGCATAGCCGCTTTTGATCACCCTACTCCCGTTTTAAGGTCGAGTTTCCTCCACTGAACCCATGAAGCTTCTGAGTCAGTAGAGAGGGCTTCATGAGAGGGATATTCCTATGTCAGTAGGAACTGGGCCATTCTCAATCTCTTTGGTCCAAAGCTGAAAACTGTTATCTTCCTCAGATGTTATTAGGGACTGGTATTGGCCGAAGAAGCTTTGTCTTGACTTTAGGCGATGGGCCGTTGTTTCATGTCTAATCCTTGTTCGACTTTAATATGTCTATGCGAGATGTACGCCACTAAAATTAAACTTAAGCTATTACATTAACTGCTTTCACCTGTCTCATGATATTCTCCATCATTAAACTGGCAATCTATCACATCTAATTAACACTTATCCTCGAGTGGCGTTTCATCTTGGTAAGTGGTAACTCGTTAATAAACAAAAGAAAAATCTAATTACTTTAATTAACGTATTATTTGATCCAGGTTTCTTTTCACCAGTTGTATTTTATCACACAACCCGGGGAAACGCAAGGTGTCCCTGCTAGGTTTACGTACAGGTGCGGCAATTAACATTGACACGATTCTCGACGCTATACGGAGAATGTTTCAGATCACAAATTCCGCTAACAGCTACGTCTTAGGCTACGGCGTTATTGATCGGATCGATCTCCAAAGAACAAAGGCACACATAGACACAAATATCTATGAACTATATTTCCGATAATAGTAAATATGCAATCTTTCCGGATGAAAATGAATTCTTGGCCACACGCACGCACGCACGTCCCCTCACACATACACACACACGCATATATATATATATATATATATATATATATATATATATATAATAATAATGGTAATAATCCAGGTAAAAAATATCCACAGGGTGGTAATCCAGAGAATTTTAACCGGGTTTATAAAAAGTGCTCAATATGAAAATAGAGCTTTATATATGATAATTTTTATTTACACAGACATGTACAAAATCTGCGACTCAAGCATGTCGATGTAATTGATCAACAGTTACTATAAACTGAGATCTCATCAGGTAGAGTTAAAATCCTATCTCAACTTTAGATCATATTTGGGGAGAACCAAATATGATCTGAGGTTGAGATCGGATTCTACCTCTGCCTGATGAGATCTCAGTTTATTGTAACTGTTGATCAATAACATCGACATGCCAGTGTCGCAGATTTTGTACATGTCTGTGTAAATAAAAATCATCATATATACATATATATATTTATATATATATGGTGTGTGTATGTATATAAAAACATATTTATTATTAAATTAACAGGGAGTGTTTTTGCCTGATAAGACATTTTGTTTAAATTTTCCGAATAGTACATTTAGTATTTCGGTCGAATTGGTGTATGTAAGTTCCGTCGGTTTCTTGTTCCATTTTTCTTCCCTTCTTTGCGAGTACTTTCGATTGGATTCGTCAAATTATCATCTGGCGGTGTTAGTCTTGTATGCCTTTACAAGTATCTCTTTACTGTTGAGTTTTTTAACAGCTATTAATATACGACTTTAAAATGAGCGTCTATAATATTGAGAGGTTGCATGCGAACAAGATTACTTTCTAAGCGCTTGCAAAATTCAAAATTATCATTGCTTAATAGCTAAGAATTTGGAAATTAGTAATTATGCTAGACATTTTAAAACGGTGTGACTAGTTTCGTAATTGACATTATTGATTGTGGGATCTTTAGTTTTTCTGTAAAGGGCTTCAAGAATTTTTAATCTTTTGATTTTGGTATCATGGTGTATTATTTTAGTATTTATAACTATGATGTGTCTATATTGCGACTATTTATATACATATATTGTGCGTATATAGGCAGCATACTTTCATTTATACAACCATTATTAAATACACGAGGTGTGTTTGCTTGATAAGACTTTTTTTCAATTTTCGATCGAATTAGTATGTGTAAGTACCGTTTGTTTCTGGTTCCAACGTGATACTTAAAAGTTATACAATGCAGAGAGGTGACACATAGGCACACATTAGAGCAAATAGTTTCACTCTTAATATAATGTATACTTACACATGTATTTATTAACTTTTTTTTACAACCACACATATATCTGTCTATCTACACAATGTACCAATGTTATGTAATACCTGTATCAAGATCGTCTGGTGGAAACTCCGTATGATATAATACATCGGGAACTTTTCCTTCTTCAGACCCGTTCTCAACTCAAGTACAAACGTAGTATTCATAGTTTAGGAAAGCACATGGAAACATGGAAAGTGACACAGCTCTTAGTAGGTGTGTTTCTATGTTATATCTATCGCTCTCACCCTTTCTCACTTTATGCTATTTGACCATCCCGCTTTTGTTCCATACGTGTCTATCATCCCCTCTTCCGTAACTTTCTTTCTTTCTCTCTTTCTTTCTCTCTCTGACTATCATTCCAACAGCGGTTTTTTATTTTCTTTGTAAGACGCACACACACAACCCCCACCACACACACACACACACATATATATATATATATATATATATATATATATATATATATATATATATATATATATATATAAGTCGTTTATAGTTGCCGTGTGGGCTAAAGCGATCGGTATGAATAATCATCTCTACACTGACGATTCCCGAAAGGATTACGTATAAGTATGTAGATAAAACAAATATTCATAATTATATATATATATATATATATATATATATATATATATATATATATATATATATATGTGTGTGTGTGTGTGTGTATGTATGTATGTATGTATACAATATTTGTGCCATTGTACAGAACTTTCCCTTCATGCAAGTGCATGTATGCATGAAGCTATTATGTGTGCGTATACGTGCACTGGCGTTTGTGAACTTGTATATAGATATTTCAGTATGCATGTCTAGGTTTGTACTATGTTCGTGTCTGTGTGTGTACACTCGCGTGAGCATGTGCGTGTGCACGTTTTAAACTAATATACAAGCCATCGGCTTTCTAGGGGGCTGTGTATATGACTCGCTTGCTCTCTTTTTCTTGCTCTATCTGTATCTCTTTTCTCACTCTCGCTTTCTCTATTTCTCTTTCTCTCTCTCTTTCTCTTGGTGCACACTCACATGTACCCGTATATATTTAAATATATATTTATATAGAACTGTCTCTGTATGCAAGTTCATGTGTTTATCATTCTATCATGTGTTTGTTTCATTTTAGTTAAGTCGAAATGTGCAGAAGTTAAGGGGCGCCTTCCTGGTGTTAACACTTGACCTCTATATAAGATACATAGATATTCGTATATTTCATTACACCTTTTTTTTAAGATCTACACGTGGAGTTATTAAAGAAGTTAAACACATGAATTTTCCTCTCACTAATTGAGCCGTTTACTATGTTATCGTATATCTTTTTGTGGTCTCCTGGTCTGACCGGACTCAATAACAAAAATTCATTAGTCTGGTGGAGTGTCCAGCTAAGTGGTTTTACTCTAGGCAACATCACTTAAAGTGCATCATTCCTCGTAAAAGCCAGTGTTGAGTATTGATTTACCCCTCTCCAGGAGTTAGGCACAAGGCCAGTTTTTATCTTACTCCCACAAGTAAGATGTGACCCAAGGTCGGGTCGGGAAAGTGGGGTTTAAAAATTGCCTGGGCAGCCCCGTCGGCATTCCCCGATAGGGGCGCCTCAGGCAGTAAGCAATAAACTTACCCCTCCCCAAAGAGGGGAGGCGAAGCCTGGGAGGGTGGACCTCCTAGAACTGCACAGGACAGACCCATAGACCAGCGTAAATCAAGCCCCGAAGGCCAAGACAATACCAGTCTATGAGATGCAGTATCCATCGGAACAGATACTACACTTTGATCTTAACCAAACGGCCAAGGTGTTGAGTAGCCATACCCAATGGATATGATGTGGGCTTGGAATTCTATGTGATTTTGAATATGTTGTCAGGGATTACTTGTAAGGGGGAAGTATCCTTATACGATGTTGTCCTGAGAAACCTGTGTACAGAGAGACGTTAGACACTCGAGGAGAGTTTTCTAGTAGGCATTCATGTTCTCTCTTACTCTCTATATATCTGCGTGCATGTATGCCTGTGCATGTTTACATACATATAACGGCTTACAGGTCTATATTTGTAGGTATGCGCGTGTCTGTGGTTGTACACGCGTCTGTGCCTGTATGTCTGCAATTGTTCGATATACGTACAGGCCACCGTCTGTATAAGTTGCCATAGTCCACCATCTTTCGCAAGAAATCAACGAAATGAACAGCAAATACTGTATTTTACATTGAGGTCAATACGACATTGCCTTTTTATTACGTATTAAAACGATATGTCAACCTGACACAAACATTAACCATCGTCATAACCATCACAAGCGCTGCCTCAGCCGCCATTGATGCCGTCACCGCCACGAATCTCTTTCGCCGCCGAGCTCCACCCATCACCTTTCCCCTCACCTATCTCCCACGGACACATCATCATCAACTGTAACCGCCTCCATCAACGCTGTTACCGAATGTCAGCCGTAACTACCATCGCCGCTGCTTCTGGAGATGATGCGTCTGCTGTTGCAGTTAGCTTGGAGAGAAAGAGTGAGGTGGAGAGAGAGATGAAGAAAGACACCTAGAGATAGACGTAGAGATGGCAAGAAAGAGAGAAAGAAAGAGAGGGTGAGCGAGGGAATGAGAGAATTAGGGATAACAACACAAAAAGAGAGAGATAAAGAAAGAGAGAGGGATTGAGAGATGGCAAGAAAGAAAGAGAGAGCGAAAGAGCGAAAGATGGGGAGAGTGACTGAGAGATGACAATAAATAGAGAGAAAGAGAGAGAGGGGAAGACAGAGATATAGCTTTAAAGAAATAGAGAGAGATAAATTGATAAAGGTGGAAAGAAATGGATAAAGCAAAAGAGAGAGAGGAAGATAGAGAGAGAAAAATAGAGAAAGAGGAAGAGAGAGCGAGAAGTATAGCTAAAAATAGATATATAGAGAGAGACGGATAGAAATCGTAAGACAAAGAGAAAGAGAGTGATTTTGAGAAGAAAAATAGGGAATGAGAGATTGCAAGAAAGAGAGAGACGGAGAAATCGATATATATATATATATATATATATATATATATATATATATATATATATAGAGAGAGAGAGAGAGAGAGAGAGAGAGAGAGAGAGAGAGAAAATTAAAGAGCGACAGAGAGATAACAAGAAGAGTGATAACATGATAAAAAGGTGAAAGATGAGGAACAGGAACATCAAAAGAATGAGATAAGATAAATAAAAAAAAAGTTAAAGACTGAAAAAAAGAGAAAGGGTGGGTGAGAGCCGGAGAAAACAAAAGATAAAGAGAAAGAGAGAACGAAAGAGAAAGCAAGATGGAGAGAGAAAGACATAGAGAAGGGAATAGATAGAGAGGATGAGTCGAAAGATAGAAAGACAAATAGAAGAGGGAAGAGAAATAAAAAAAATCAAGGGACTGAGATAGAGAAAGGGGGAATCACAAGAAGAGAGTTAAGGGGAAGGGATAAAAGAAAGTGAGCGAGAAAGAGATGTTCAAGAAAGAGAGAGAGAGAGAGAGATGAGAGAGGGTGAGAGGTATATAAAAGAAAAGAGAAAAGAGGGATA
>OY744546.1:43412392-43487392 GCA_963556195.1 Sepiola atlantica
ATTCCAGTAGCTAACTCGATTTCTCTTACATTCTCCTATATCAACCCCTTATTCTCACTCTAACATATTCCAGGATTAATATCAGATTAATTTGTATACAAAAACCACTGTCTTAGTTTGGAAACTCTGAGGAGACCTAGAATGTCGAAACCTCGACATGTCGCTATAAACAAAACAACTTCTAAAGATGGCGGCTCTATTTATAAAAAGTTTTGGATATACCAAATTTATAATTAAGTAATAACTCGAAATGTATCATATATCCTCCACTATTTAATTAAGACCAATGTGTATATATTTGTATATAACCCCCCTTTATATGAATATTTGCAAGTAAAAAAAGTGCCTTTCTATCCCGCAGAGAAAACCAGTTCGTGTAGAGAGAGGAAGCGAGCAAGAAAATAGCAAGTAGCAAGTAAGACAATTCCCGGGGTTGATAGAACTTTTGAAACATTTCATCAACTGGCAAATATAAAACTTTTCTCTAATTTTTAGTGGACAGGGTTCACTATATATATATATATATATATATATATATATATATATATATATATATATATTAAAATAAACATACTTTGAGTATCCGACAATTGTTTCAGAACTTCTGCGGTATCTCTTCAGGGATATACTTATGAGCAAAGATTAGATCCGCTAATACATAATTATAAAAGATCAAAAAACAAACAAACAGATTACATTTAAATTATTCAGACGAGAAAACCCTTTGTGCAAGATGACATCATGACACCAACCTCTTCAAGGTCGCCTGATACTTAAGAAAGTCGGTCAACTAAAACTATAAGCAGGACAGGCTCGAAGCGGTCAATCTCATCCTCCCTAAATATATGCACACACATACATTTTCCCACGCTTTCATACACACACATACACACATACACACCTATATATATACAAACATAAATATGATTACCAACTATATTGAAATTAACAAAATCTATAAATTGCTAAATATATGTTAGGGTTTATATATATCAAAGTATACATTATTAAAAAAAACATTAATTGCAACCATACTCTACTAAGAATTGAAACTGATCCAAAGATAATATTTTTCAACTATTTATTTAAAATAAATTGAAACTAAGTTTTTACCATATACTAGTTATTATTCTAATCTCGGTTATTATAATAAGCTACTTAATACTTTATTATTTATAGTAATTGTGCGTTATCTTTTAAGGGATTTTACATTTTTTATTTTATCTTCTTTTTTTTAATTAATTGCCATTTTTAAAAGCTGCTAAATAGAGTTTTATATATATATATATATATATATATATATATATATATATATATATATATAAAAATAATAATTAATTCATTGCAACCAAATGTACCTACAATCTAAGTTGATCTAACAATTATAATATTCCCCTATTAATCTGAGAATTAGAAACCAGGTTTTTAATAGGGACTAGTCACTATTTTTATCTAGTTCTTTATGATAAACTACTTAATTCTTTATTATTTGTAATAATTTTGCGTTATGTTTTTAGGGAATTTATTTTTTTTTTAAATTATTTTATATTGATTATATTCTCTCTCTGAAGTTATCTAAAATGTTGTCTTCATCTATATTGACTAACGCACGTTTTATTTGTATTAATTTAAGTTCATTAATTCTATTATCATGTTCCCCCTTCAAAATATCGCTTCGGTCAATATAAAGTCTAAACTTTGCAACTTATTCATTTATAGATCTCCTAGTTACTAATACTTATCCTATCACCCGGAGTTATACCTATTTGATCAGTTATATAACCTACTATGTATAATACTAATCTACAAAAATAATCTGAAAACTAACATTACTATCTACACATGTCCAAAATTAAAACCAAAACGAGGATTGGATTAACCTATCGTTGTTTTCATGATAATTAAAAAATATATATTATTGTTATTAATTACATGTTATATATCTCTACATGAAGTTATCCTATAAACAATTTTAGATCATATCTTACCTTTCATTGTTAATTATGATACATTAATTACGCGATACTTAATCGTTTGTAATAATGTAATGTTATGTTTTAAGAGATTATAATTTTAATTTTAATTTGTTATTGTTTTATTTTTTAAGTCTTTTTTTTTACATCTTTCTCACAATACTTGTCTAAGGTGAACCTTTTGAAGTGGCTGCAATTATAAACTACCTCGTCCCTCTGGTTAAGTAAAGCATTCTTATTAGGATAACAATTATAGCCATTTTTTCATTCAATCACAGAAAACAGGTAGCGTTGTTTAGTGTAGGTATTAGTGCCTTTTTTAAAATACTCCATTCACTACAAGAAATATGCCATTATTTAAAGATACAATATATCTAGATAATGTAGTACCCTTTCTATCATTAGCTTTGTTGATTTAGAGCATTTATGATTTCTGTACACATCCTTAAAATCAGTACTAGAACACCCCATGTAGAATCATTTTAAATTATGAATATTTTATAGAGGGAATTGGTTACGGAGAAGTGTTTTTCAATCAGATTTTGGAATTTTTTGCCCAGTTTAGTTTTTAGCATCTGGTTATAGCACGGGGTATAGTAGGTTATATATTTTTTTTCTTTTATTATTAATTTTGTTGTAATTATTAGTGCCCTGTTTCTTATGTATATCATTTCGGTATTATGATTACAACTATTTTGTAGAGCTGTATTTTAAATGTTGCTAGATTTTTTAAAACCACTTTGTTTGCTAGAATTATTGAAAAACCTACATTCGATGTTTTATGATATATATATATATATATATATATATATATATATATATATATATATATATATATATTATCGATGTCCAAGTGCGAATCGCTTCGGTTAAAACATTATGAATTAAAATTTATTGTATATTACATCTTTTGTATCTCACTTATTTTTAAAGTCTTTTTTCCACCCTTGTAAATGTTAAGTTTACAAAAGTTTATGTGCTTATGTTTCTCACCGGGTTGTCTCGAATATATATTCTATACTTCATAATAATCGGTTCATTCATTTAAGAGTGCATCCTATATATAACAATATATGCACTGCAACGCAAAAGCTTACAACGCATTACAACAACGGTTTATTAATGTATTTTTAAGGCAGATTAATTAAACTTTTACTACTAATAATACGTATATTTTAGTCGTAAGTGTAAACATTAGAAAATAAATAAATAAACGTCTCCCACGAAGAAACACATTTATTAACACAAAGGTTTGCAATACATTTATTAAATCATCTATTAATATTTCGTGACGTAACCGTTATTGTTAATTGCAGACTCGTTGAACACCGCCCCATAAGTAATAAGTCCATTCCATTTATTCATTTTAGTACTCGCATAGGGTTCCTCATGTTTCAGCTGTAAACAATTTCACTTTCATTAACCCATATCCTAAAATAGCTCGTGGCCTTGATAAGTCCCCTAATAATTTATTGCATGTTTTTTTTTGTAAATTCTTAGCGGGGTTATTGTACACGAGTATCTATATAGGACGATGAGAAAGAGAGAGGCATAGGCGGGTGAAACAAAGAATGGATGTAAATTTCTACAATCTTTAGTTACTGTTAACCTTCCTAAAGCAAAACACATTTTTTTTTCCACATCATTACTAAGTTATTTCTTGGGTTAATTTTTGTACTACTACTACTACACATCATGATGATGATGATGATGATCATCATCATCATCATCATCATCATGATCATTATTTTCCTTAGTTCCCATCGGCACCATTGCCACCTGACATATCAGTTTCGAGAGCCACGTGCGAACAGCCATCGCGTGGAGTTTTTGATTGGAGAGAAATACGAGCGATCCGGTTCCACCTGACCCTTTAATACCATTGGGTAAAAATGGACTCTACTTTCACTTTCGCTTTACGTATTCCTATTACAAGCTTTTAACTCCAACCGCTACAAGCTGACATCACTTTGCATCGTTTTTTTCAACGACGATTTCTTGTTTTTTTTATTTATGTCTTCCGTTTAGTAACCCATTACTAACTGAATTTCCTCAACAAGTTCGATCTGCACTTTTCCTCTCCTCATCACGACAATATATATATATCTATATATATATATATATATATATATAAATATATATATATTTATATACATATATAAACATATATATATACAAACATATATATATACATATATCTACATATATATATATATATACAAAAATATATATACATATATGTATATATACATATATGTATATATACATATGTATATATACATGTATATATATGTATATATACATATATGTATATATACATATATGTATATATATACATATATGTATATATACATATATGTATATATACATATGTATATATACATATATATGTATATATACATATATGTATATATACATATATGTATATATATATACACATATATGTATATATATATATGTATATATACATATATATATATATGTATATATACATATGTATATATACATATATTTATATATACATATATGTATATATATATATATATATAGTGTGTAGATTTCAATTTTGTGTAGAGAATCTGAATAACAGAGCTCAATGTAATTTAAACAGAGCAAAACAGAATTATAAAAAGAAAAACTATACACACATTAAGGTTGTACACATAATAACTTATTTCGACCCCTTTAATTAGGTCTCCTCAGATGTATAGACAACCACGTCAAAAAAACGTGGTTGTCTATACATCTGAGGAGACCTAATTAAAGGGGTCGAAATAAGTTATTATGTGTACAACCTTAATGTGTGTATAGTTTTTCTTTTTATAATTCTCTCTCTCTCTCTCTCTCTCTATATATATATATATATATATATATATATATATATATGTGAAAAGATATGTTGGTGCCGCACCATATGAATTCGTTTTTTTAGAGCGGGGAATGATTTCAGAATTAAAAAAAAAAAGAAAATACGATTTAATTAAACATAGTAAAATAGATGTAACCCCGAGGCGCTTTTCGACCGACTACTTCAGACGACAACGTCTTCGTTCTATATAGAGGACGTCACAAATTTCATCTGGATATTCTCGAGGCCATTTTCATCAATACTCAACGGCCATCTCTATGCTGACAGAGAGACTTAAAACACAGACTGTTGATCTTTGGAGACTCCTTTGCTTCTGATAGGTGATCATTTTATCTGGGCTTGATTATGTATATATATGTTTGTACATATATATGCATGCACTAATATACCCAATATATTTTTTTCTCTTTTGACATAATTCTTACTCTCCCTCCCGCCATCTGTTGAACTCCTTCATTATACCATTTATTGGTGTTAAATTTGTCGTTTTTTTAAACAAACAAATACCGACGTTTTCCCTTGAAAAGTAGTCGATTGAAAAGCGTCTCGGAATTACATTTATTTTATTATGTTTCATTAAATCGTATTTTCTTTTGTTTTAATTCTAAAATCATTCCCACTCGAACAAAACGAATATATATATATATATATATATATATATATATATATATATATATATATATATATATATATATGTATATATATATATATATATATATATATATATATATACATACATATGCATATATACATATAAATACATATATACATATATATATACATATGTATATATATATACATATAAATACATATATATATACATATATACATATATATACATATATATACATATATATACATATGTATATATATATACATATAAATACATATATATACACATATATATACATATATACATATATATACGTATATATACATATATATATATAAATATACATATATACATATATACATATATACATATATATATATATATACATATATATACATATATAAATTGATATATGTATATATATACATATATACATATATATATACATATATATATATACATATATAAATTGATATATGTATATATATACAGATATACATATAAATACATATATCTACATATATACATATATACATAAATATATATACTTATATATATATATCATTATGTATATATATATATATATATATATATATATATATATATATATATAAATATATACACTAACAGAAAGACCCGACGTTTCTCATGAGTGAATGAAGATTACTACAATGTACTGTTCCTGCTATGCTCATAACACCATATTACTTTATTTGTTTTACTTCTCGGTCATTCGGTTTCGCCCCTCAATATAGTTTAGAAGAATCTGAAATGTAGAGTTTTAGGTTGGTTGATGGAAAACAATTATTTTACATCAACAAACCTGAAATACTATGGGGATTAAAGGAGAACATCATAAATGAAGTCGGGGTATTAAATTGTAATCGAGTTATCCTGCAATCCGTTATGGATAATCTAAACGCCACAAATTTGTGAAGGAAAAAGTATAAACCATTAAAAGATGTGTCCTTTTCATGAATAAATGTATTTTCATTGTAGTTCTTTTGTGTAAACAAATCTCCGTTGTCTATATAATATCTTATAAAAATTCCATTAAGGTACCATCTAAAATCATCAATCTATTCAAGTTAAAAATTCGTTAGTCCCTTCTTGGCCAGCTGTATCTATACTCCTATGTATTTGGGTCTCTGTTTGTCTGTAAATCTATACGAATGAAAACTACTGACACACTTTTTATTAACTTTGGAACATATGGTTTAGACATAGCAGGGATTCTAATAAATAACTTTTCTTTGATGGTGGGGAGGCTTAAGCTGGAATTACCCAATAAGTTAAATATAAATGTTTGTTGTGAATCACGACCGAAGAAAAAGAGAGCGATTCAAATTCTTTTTTAATAAATAATATTGACAGAGACTATTTTAATTACATCTATTTCACTGTCGATCGAAGCAGCAGTCATTATGCACACTCTCAATTATAATGGGGTTGGAGGAAGTTGGATTGTCGTAATGCTGTATGGTGTAGAAAAATACTTAAACGCCTTACTTGTCTTAAGGATAATATGACATGAGCTTATATTTCTGTGAGCGATAAGCGGAACAAATAGTCCGTACCATCTGCATCACGACGATAATCGGTCTCCGATTTTGACTACAGCTAAACTGGAGCATTAATAGACTGATATTAAAAGCACATGTTTCTATGCTGCTTGTTAGTGATGTCTACAGAAAGACTGGTACCTGTTAATCAAGGGAGGCGCGATAGCGCTCTATCCCTTAATAGACTACAAGAATGGCCTATGCTGGAAATCTCATTTCTTTGATCAATCATAACTCAAAAACCAATAAACCAAATTAGTTAAAACTTTGCACAACATGTTTATTTGATAGGTTCTATAAGTGTGTAGAATTTCAGCATCATTAGTCAAGGCAACTCAGAGATCCAGAAAGTTCAATCAGTAAATCATGTTATCTGGGTGTACGTACGTACGTACGTACGTATGTGCCACCCTGTATCTCATCAACTATTTGATGGATTCAGCTTATTTTTGGCAGAGATAGAGGTTCTAGAGTCTAGTTGATGGCATTTTAATTTCAGTTTACCATATACCTTAGTTTTCCAGAAAATTCCCAAAAACCTTTAAAATGACCATTGTATTGAGGCATAGCCTTTACAAAAGTAGTGAGATTCCATGATAAATGCCAGAATACTGAAATCATATGCCCTTAATAGGGTTAAGTTGAAAATTCATATACACTAAATGTACAAAAGCAAGGAAATTCCCACATTTTGACACTTTTATTGTCATTAAGGGTATGACTAGATATCAACCAAACCATTTCATTATCACATCACTACAGTATAAATGAGTGGATGAAGTGTGTTAGGTGCGCTGAAGAAAAATTGCTACTAGTAAAATACATAGCCCTGTTGTGCTCGCACACCCTTAATGACAATAAAAGTGTAAACATTTGGAATTTCCTTGCTTTTGTACATTTAGCGTTTATGAATTTTCATCTTAACCCTATTAAGGGCATATGATTTCAGTATACTGGCATTTTTCATGGAATTTAACTCGAGGTTTGTTATTCCAAAGCAATCTCTCTGTTTATTCGACGGGAACTTGTGTCACTAAATCATTTGCTCTTAACGTTCTTTACTGGAAAGGATACCCGTTCAGGTAAGATAGAAATAGTCTACTTGGTGACGACTTCCGGTTTTTAAATCGGTAATTGACAATCGGTGTTTATTAAAAGAATACAGTTCCCAATTATATCTTAGGTCGGATGTGTTTGTTTTTTGGATGGAGGGGGCAATTAATAATTTTCTTCAACGATGTTTTAACTTATTAACACATTAGAATATCAAACTGTTTTTTATATTTGGAATTTTGAAAAATTATTGTTACAAATAAAAAAAAACATCTTTTTTGTATTGGAATGTTTTCTTTGTGAAAATACTTTTTGTACTTCTACAGCATTTGTATCAAACTGTTTGTGTTTACTCTAACCCTAACCTAACCCTAAAATAATACTAAGCTGGTCCATACTTAACCCTAAACTTACTTTATTATTACCCTAACCTAACTATAAACAAACACTAACTGAAGCTTTAAGTTTAGTTCGGTTATAATTCTGTGGAAACACCATGTGTGTTTAATTGTTTATTTGGAAAATATTGTTTAAATACTTAATTTATTATTTGTTCGAGGATTACCTTTCTAAACAAAAAGTTTTAAAAATAACAACTAAAATCTAACATCATCGTCGTTTCAACGAACATGACTTGTTTCGGGATTCTCTCCTCGCTCATGCGGGAAACGTGGCCTAACCAGCGCAGTTGGGCTTGGTGCAGGAGGGTATGTTCACTGAACATTACGGCTCTGGACAGAACCTCAGTATCAGGGATCGTGTCCTGCCATAGGATGTGGAGGATTTTCCGAAGACATTTTGTCTGGAATCGGTAATCCGTCGCTCATGTCTGCGGTAACGCGTCCATGTCTCACAGCTATAGGTCAGGACGGGGATGATAGCCGCTCTGTAAAACTTCAGCTTGGTTCGGAGGCTGATGCCTTTTCGATTCCACACTGAATGTAACAGTCGGCTTAAAGTGCTGCTAGCTGATGAGATTCTGTTATTTAGATCTTCGTCAATGTTCGCGCACCTGGAGATTGAACTGCCAAGCTAGGTAAAACTATTCACTGATTTTAGAGTGTCTCCGCCCACTGAAAGTCGTAGATGGGAGTGCTATTCTCCTGGGGCCGGTTGTAAACCTACCTTGATCTTCTTTGTACTGATTGTCAGACCAATGTTGTTGCAGGCTGCCACGAGACGGTCCATTTGCGTTGCATCTTTCCTTCCTCGTACGTAGTGACAGCACAGTCGTCCGCGAAGAGAAGTTCATGGATAGTTTTTTCTTTAGCTTGTCGCCGCTAGCAGTCGCCTGGCGTTGAACAAGTTTCTGTCCGTTCTGTATCGAATGTCGACGCCGTTTTTGTCCCCTTCGGACGCATCGTTTAGCATGGCTGAGAACATCATGCTGAATAGCGTGGAACTAAGCCACAACTCTGTTTGACTCCGTTTGTCACCTGGAAGGTCTCAGATGCGTCAGCGTCGTCGAGAATCCTCGCCGTCATTCTTTTATGGAACTGGCGAATGATTCCGATGAACTTGGAGGGGCATCCGAATCTTCCCATGATCTTCCAGACACCTTCTCGACTTTTTGAGTTGAATGCTTTCGTGAGATCCACAAACCTTATGTAGATCTCACGGTTTTGTTCGACACATTTCTCTTGGAGTTCGCGTGCAGCGAAGATCATGTCCGTCGTGCCTCGTCCGGGGCGGAAGCCACATTGACTCTCTAGGAGGAGTTCGCGTTCCAAGCGTGTCAGCAGTCAGTTCAGTAGGACTCAGCCATATCTCTCCTCTCAATAGCGGGCAAGATCTTTATCTTGCCCGCTATTGAGAGGAGAGATATGTCTCTAGGGTTGTCACAGTGATAGCGGTTTCTTTTTCGCTGTAATATGTGTACGATCGTTGCATTACGGAACTCCTGGGGCAATGTGTCTTCTTTCTACATTGACTGATACAATGTTGTGAGTTGGTTGGTCATTGCCGGACCGCCTGCCTTGTAAACTTCAGACGGTATAGCGTCTGACCCTGGAGCTTTTCCGTTCGACATTTGTTTGATTGCGTTCGAAACTTCTCCAGCTGATGGGAGGACGTCAATATCATTGTTTATCGGTAAATTAGGTAGGCGGGCAATGGCTTCCTCGTTGATCTCGGCTGGTCTGTTTAGAACGCTTTTGAAGTGTTCTGCCTATCTCGACAGTATCAGTTTTTTGTCGGTTAAAACTGTGATGTCGTCCGAACTGTATATGGGGGATGCGCCGCGGTGCTGACGTCCGTAGATTGCTTTCAGTGCGTCATAGAACCTCTTCGTATCGTGTCTATCTGCGTAGCTTTGAATCTCGTCTGCTTTGGCACTCAGCCACTTTTCTTGCATCTGGCGGAGTTTGACTTGAATTAAGAAACGGATGTATCTGAACGCAGTTTTCTTTGCCCTGTCTGCCGGATCATTTTGATGAGCCCGTAACAGGTCGCGTTTCTCTCCCAGTAGAATTTTGACTTCCTTGTCATTTTCGCTGAACCAGTCCTGCTGTATTCTAGTGATTGGTTTGTTAGTCTCGAATGGGATACGATAAGTAGAATCACGAAATAGCGCTCATTGCTCTTCAATACTGGAATATAAGGTGGCCGTGTTGAGGAATATGCGAGACCGAAAATTCCGCCCAACTTCATTGTTTTCAGGTTTGCTGACACAAAGCTTCTTCGGGACTTTCCGTCGCTGCGGTCTGCGTCTCGGTCGGAAGAAGAGACTAACCTTTGCGACAATAAGCCGGTGGTCGGTCCAGCATTCTGCTTCACACATAGTCTTGACTGATCTAATATACTTACTGTCTTTTTCTCTGACGATGACGTAGTCGATGAGGTGGTGCTTGGATCGCAGGTGCATCGATGATGTCTTGTTACGGATTGGTACACGAAAAACAGTGTTCGTGATTTAGAGATCGCGGAGAGCGCACGTTTGAAGAAGAAGATTCCTGTTGCTGTTACATTTACCAAGTCTTTGCTTGCCTAGTACTCTTGGCCAGCCTTGAGAGCCGGGGCCGACTCTGGTGTTGAAGTCTCCGAGGATGAAAAATTTGTCGGATTTGGTTGCTGATCCTTCACGTCGTCTGAATTGGTTATTGTTGGTGCGTAGGCGCTGATGATGATAGCGCTTACTTTGTTTCCGAGTGGGGGCCTCATCTTAATCAGGCGGTCGCTCAATACTTCCGCACGAGGGTGTTCTTTAAAGCAAAACCGACACCAGACTCCCGTCTGTAACCTTCCTTCTGGCCACTCCAGTAGAACGTATACCCGTCGTCTGTCTCGGTCAGTGGACGTTTTATCTGCAAGGCGTGTCTCGCTCAGTGCAGCTATGTCAATGTTGTACCAGCCAAGTTCTTTGATTAACAAGGCAGTTCGTCTCCCTGGTGGGTCCGTTTCGGGGTCGTCGAGAAGTGTTCTGACATTCTCATGTGTCAATAGTTAGTGCGTCGAACTTCTTGTTTGTGTTTTTCTCTTACTTTTCGACCACTTGAAAGGGGTCCTCGCCAGCCGCAATAAGCTGACCACGGTCGTGTGAGACAGGCTATGTTTAGGGCACCTTTTCTAATTTTGCCCCCGTGCTAGTAGGCGAGCAGAGTGATCCTGAAAAGGGCTGCTGGGTCACTCAGAATGCTGCCGGAGTCCACTGCTGTTCTCTATTTAGTGAAGAATGCCCACTTGTCCTAAGTCGCTTGTGTGCAGGTTCGTGACAATAGCTGCCAGTGACTCTACACCTGCTGCTCCGCTATTTCCCCATTGTCACAACACTGGTTGTTGAAGACGATGCGATGCCGTCGTTGTTGATTTGACATGCGCGGTATTTGGATTATAGTGAGGGAGACGTGCACAGAATAAACCTCACTCTCTCGTCCTGGCGTATCTGGTTCAATGGCAAGACAAACTCGAAACGGCTGGGGACACGTCAGGATACACGAATTGCCGGGAGGTGACAACTATGATATTCACCCGCCTTGAGGATTCACACTCCTGATTTTGATAGGGTTTTCCTCTCCCAAAGGTCCCCACAAGGCAGTGGGGGTTGATGATATTAGTGTAGAGCTCTACTCGGTGACCTTCCCGCCTTGGGTAGCCTCAAGACAAATAAATAACATTACTACTAATAATACTACACAGATTGCTGCTAAGGTCGCTGGAAAAGTAGCTGACTCATTCTATTACTTCAGAGAGTACCTGATTCCTTATGCAATTACCTGTTTAACAGTCAGAGTACTGCTACTATATCTAGGAAAGTGTCGCTCATAAATCTCCTTTGTTGCTTTGACAGAGTACAGAATTGACTTCGCAATATATGGTATTTTTTCTTCCTTAACGCCTTTTTTATCATAGAAGAGACGTTGCAAATCATTCTCTACTCTGTCGCTATTTTTATGGTACCTGCTCGACTTAGGTCAAATGTCTGATCCCTCCTGTACAACATTCACATAAACAGCTTGTCGACCTTCACAACTACACATCACCTTCCTTTGGTATGCTGCCTTCCTACAACCAAACGAACAGTTCATAAACATCGATTCTTTCCAGGAACGGCCAATCTGTGGAAAACGAACCACGAGGCTGCTTCCCAGCTGACTACAACATGGTCATCTTCAAGTCAAATGTCAACAAATACTTGTTAGGCAGTTTTCTTGAATAATCAAATGTTGGCCTATTCTATCCATCGTTTCAAAATCCTCCCAAAATATTTGTCATCATCTAACTGACAATCTAATTAGCCATTATCCTCGGGATGCTTTTGGCCTTAGGAGGTTATGTCTCATTAGTATAAACAACATACATGTCTTCAGTGATACGTCGAGACCCGCTGTTTGGACGTGATGTGGAAATCGAACAATACTGGTGGGAAAGCGTACATGTTTTAAATTAAGCCTTCAGAGGCCATTTTAACAGGCTCTGTTGCGTGGTAGGGAGACATTAAAGGCGCTTTTCTTTTATTGTGTTTACGTTTCTGGTTTCCCGCTTTTTTATTTATTAGCCGATTGTTAATGACGGGCTTCATCGTTTTTTGATCTTTCTCTCCTTGTGCGCATTTGTCGCTGGATTTCAATCCGGGGAGAAGGACAACTGTCATCCCCTGCTGTCATCAACGCAGATGGCGCCTCGAAATCACTTACCAAACCGTCAGCAAGGCAATGCTTATCCTTTGTCCAACAGAAACAGGTACTTTTTTTCGTTTTATTCTTTTTATTTATTTATTTAAAAAGTTCCTTAATTATTTATTTTTTTATTTTTTATTTTTTTTACATGGTTCACCCCAAACAAGGCAGGACGCCACTGTAAACGTAAGGGGCTACTGAGAAAAAGGAAAAGGGGGGAAGGATTGGTGGTTCAGCTTAAATTGGGATCTGAGCAGCGAGATGTCTGTTTACATTAGTTTTAAATTTCTGCATGTCAGTACTGTCGGGGAAACAGGGGGCAGGGAGGGAGTTTCAGAGGCCAGCAGCACGAGGAAAGAAGCTATTTGAGTAGAATGCTCTCCGGCATCTGGGGACCTCCACAGTGAATGAATGAGATTTTGCGTCATTATTATTATTATTATTATTATTATTATTATTATTATTATTATTATTATTATTATTATTATTATTATTATTGTTATTATTATTATTATTATTATTATTATTATTATTATTATTTAAACTTTACCTTTTGCAAATCGTAGCCTCTTGCAGGAAGTTGGACCCCCATTAGCATCCCATTTGACATGTGTTTCCTCATGTATTTCCCTAATAAATAAATAAATAAAGTAATAATAAAATAAATACTGATATACAGAAATAATCGAAATTAAAATTAAAATAAAACGCATGAGAAATCAAATGAAATTATAAAAAATTAAAACGAATTTTATGTAATTGTGTTTTTTTATGTATTGATTTAATTGCTTATTTCTTAATTTTGTTCCTTCATTTATTTATTTATTTTAAAATGTTTTTATTATTTAATTGTTAATTTTTATTTATATTTAATTTAATTATTTAAATATTTATTCAGCAAAATGCAAAAATAAAAACAGAAATAAACAATTATATAGATGAGAAATAAATAAGAAAATATATATAAATAAGCAAATAAAAAACGAAAAATATATATAGCGTATAAATAAATACAAAGTGAATAAATAATAATGAACTACATTATATTCATCTGATATGTGTGATTGTGTGATGTATTTCTGGATTCATGAGTCTATACATAATATGTTGATTGTAAATTACTTTACTGTATATAGATACAGAAAGAAAAAGAAGATCCCAATCATCAGCATCATATTCATTTTAACGTCGAAAATGGTAGCATGTTGTTGACGGCTTTGAGAAATTGACTTTCAAACTAACTTATCCTGGCCCAGGTCTGTATTTATCCCTCTTTCCCTTAGGTCTATTTTTAATACTTACAACATGTTTTTATGGAAATCGCTCCAGACAAGGCATGCAGCCACTTGATGTGAGAAGCTAAACAAATACTACTTGGTCAAAAACTAGCCAACGATAATTATTCCCCTTTTGTCAGAAACATCGCTCATGAAATGTGAGGACTAAAGGACAAAATAATGAACGCGATAGTTACAAGCCGGCTGAAAGTAAACCTAAAGTCAACATACTACTCCCCATCTACTAACCCATATCTGCCATTCCTTTTTTTAACTTGGCTATAACATCGAAGTCTACTCTCCTGCACACATCTCCCTATACTGCCCCTATTTAATCTTCCTCTGTAGTCATAAGATCAAAGCCTGTTTTAAAAACTCACATTAAACATCCATACGTCAACAAATAATACATTCATCGTATCATTCGTATATCATTTCTCTACAACGAACGCATGCCTTCTACTTTCATTGGTCAGGTTTCACTTTCATACATTATGACACTGCGTACACATAGCTGATGAAAAGAGCAGATAATCTTGTATGTCCAACAAGAGAAAAATGAGACAACCCACATTTATATATATATATATATATATATATATATATATATATATATATATATATATATATATATATATATATATATATATATATATATATATATATATATATATATATATATATATGTTAGTAGGGAATGGTAGTTTACTTGAAGCATAAATAGCTGCCATTTTATTTTGTCAGATTCTCTGCATAGTCGGGGAATTCTTCTGGTATTGATTATTTTTGACAAAAGGAAGTTTCTTTTCCCGAAATATTAAATAATGATGTTTTAATCATCCGGACACCACACTAACAGTTAACAACACTCTTGCTGTTTTGTAAGATTTTAGGAAAAATACATAGTAAGTCATATTTCGTATTTGATTTATTGTTTTTGTTCCTTACAACTTGCATTTTACCTGAAATTTGCATTGCCCACAGCCTTTAAAAACATACTACTAATATATCTATATATATATATATATATATATATATATATATATATATATATATATATATATATATATATACATTAGGTGATTACATGCTTAAATATAACATGTGCTTCGAGTTCGTTCATAAATCTCGTCAGAGTGTAGTTTTACTACAAATGCGAAATACGTTTGTTATCTCATTATCTTAATGGTTTGTGTTGTCTTTTTAGTGAGGATAGTTTGTCTATGTAAGGTGTGTGTGTCTGCCTTTTTTCTGTGTTCTGTGTGTATGTATTTATTACCTTTTGTGTCGGTGGAAGAAAATTAGTTTTTATGACTTTTTTAGAGGATGCCCTGCTTAGACTTGTTGACTTCTGCTATGTAACTTAACCGTAGATTAATGAAGATGAATGTAGGTGTGTGCCGGAATGTTTTCTGCACATGCGCCGTATGAGATGACTCCAAATCGCATGGCAGTTATGAAGTTAATATGCAAATAATATGATACTCATGCAAGTGAAAACCAATATTAGAAAGATCGATCCGCCAATTACAATAAAGTAATAAGTATTTTGTAAATGTATACGTGAAATCTGTGCAAAACCGATGACGTTAACAATGTTCGCATTTGATAAAAATCGAATTCGTCAAAAATGACCAGATAGTGTTCGACAATCCTTTATTCTGGTAAGCGAGGATACCAAATACAGGTAATGTGCAAGTATACAAAATGAAATTATTTTTATCATCAAATCAAAACGGGTCTGAGAAAAAAAAATGTAGTTTAAAAGTAGCATACATTGTTTTATTTAAGATGTATATTATGTGTTATATTACGCCTTACCGACCAGTGTATGCATCTTTTATACCTCGGGTCGCCGCTCTCGTTGGCGTGGAAGCCGCCATAATAACCATCTACGCTGGGCACCCCGGCTGCATTTTCATTGCTGACACAAAAACTACTCCAACACAGTTTTGGCTAATTCATACGAAAAGTTTATTTTGAAAGTGCAGAACAGAAACTTGCATGCCTGAGAAGAAGAGAAAGAAGGAGAGAGAGAAATAGAGTAAGATGACGCAAAAAACACGTCTTCTCTCGTTCAAGTCTCGCCAGCTTATCAAACCTTCCACCAAAGGTGAGATTCGACCCCTAAATACCCGCTGAAAGCGTCGCTCCACTTATTTAACATATGTAACATACACTTATAAGATTGACATATGAAATAATGATAACGATTCCACAAAAGAATGTCTTATAAAATGTATTCCCGGTGTACGTTGGTAGCAGTGGTAGCAGATTTCAGTTGACAGTAAAAACTCCTCCGACTTTCGGTATGCATGCTCATTTATTAAAAAAATAGTGTCGAGCAGTACCAACTAGAAAAATTGATAGATTTGAACAAAATTTAATTCATAGTTTCTGAAAATAATTAACCTACATTTCTACCGAAGTAGATTTTCATATGTAGCTTTTGGTCTGCAACCTATACGCGCCAACCGTATAGAAGAACATCTCCCCGTTATATGTTCACTCAGCGATGCGTGTATAAGCCCTTACGCGGAAGTGTAGTATCTGCTTTCATACGACACTTCATCTTTTCTATCCTCGGTCAGTGAAAGGAAAATATATTCCTAGACTGAGGCAATTTTTTATTTTTGTCTCAGTCCATAGTGCCTTATATTGGGGAGCTGACAATTCCTCACATTAGAAACCGACCTAGTTTTTATGTTTGCCCTCGCAGTGACGCAAGTAAATAGGAACTGTATTAATGTGTTTCATTAATGGCAACCGTACAGTCAGCCACCAAGAGTAACCTCCACGGGACAAGAAGACCATACGACAATCAGCGATTAGCAAATCAAGTTCCTTAAGAATTCAAAACCATTATGCAATTATAATGATGATGATTATGATGATGATGATGATTTAGTTTTCAATTCAATTTCTAAAAGTCGCTCACTACTTTCTAGCATGTAAAACGGGCATCCTCCCCCTCCTCCTCCTCTTCATCATCATCATCATCATCAGCAGCAGCAGCAGCAGCGGCAGCAGAATCATCAGCATCATCATCATTAGCATCATCATAATCTTCATCATCATATCCGTTTAACATGCTGGTATGTGGTGGGCGGCTTTTAGAAATTGACCTCCACACTAACATGTCTGCCCAGGTCTTTATTTATCTCTACTTCTCGCAAGTCCGTAAATATCACTACCCCTGATGAGTGTATTGTGCTACGCATGCCAACCGTATCTGCTACCTCAACTGATAATTGTAAAAACCGTCCAAAATATGTCATCAACTAATCAACCCTTCATTAACAGAAACAATCCCACTAGACACAAATTATTTATTAATAAAATGCATTATAGCATGTTGTTAATTATACTTCTAGTTTAGTTGACATATTTCGTGAGTGAGACGTTGAAGATGTGATGACATATATTGGACGGCTTTTAAAAATTGACTTCCAGACTAACCTATCTCTGTCCAGGTCTTCATTTATTTTTCTCTCTCTAATCTATACTTTTTACATCTTCCGATGTTTTTTCTTTGCGATTCCCTGCTATCTCACCCGGTTACCTCAGATGTTCTACATCAACACACCGAGGAATTCTCATGCCTTATTTCAATGTACTAAAATAATCGAAGTCTCCCTTTCTGCACACACCTCTCTATACATTCCGAACTTAATCTTCCTCTAAAGTCATCAGATCTAAGCCTGTTTCTAAGAATCATCTGACTCATTCATCATAAGATTATCATATAATTTATCTATATGCAATACATATACTCACCCTTCAATAGCCTGGTTTCACTTCCATACATTATCCCACTGCACACGCATGTTTGATTAAGTGATTCTCTGACGACACCCCTTCCCCTTCGCTTGTTAGTTTATAGTAAATGTCTTCCCAAACTGTAGTAATTAAAAATAATTAATTAAAATGGCGTTAATACTTTTCACGTAACGCATGCTATTGTGTAAATATTATTACTAGTAAATTAGATAGATACTAGTTACATAACAAAAAGACAAACGTTTTTTATGATTTCGTATTTTCAGAAAGTATATCAAATATTAAAATCAAATAAAAAATGGGCACATTCAAATGATTATGAATAACAATTATGTGTCGAATAAAAATACGCGGTTCTTTTTTAAGGGCGATATTATCCCTTTTTATGATGTATAGGAAATGTGTAAATATTGCACCAAGAACAGATAGATAGTTCCTTTTTAAAAAATATTTTGAAAAAAAAATGTAAATTTCAAATCTGGTAAACATTGTTATTACAATGAATTATTAGTCCAGTCAAATAATCCTCAATTTTGGCAAAAGGTCAAACTAATTGTAACACAAGTTTTTTTTTGAAGAATGCTATTCTATAAGGTCTATATTTTAACATACTAAAAGTCTAAAAAATCTACCGATGCAAAATATGCAAATTTGGCATTTTTTATCAACAGTTGCCCTGTATTTTTCAGTGAACGTGATATATGCTACCAATCGCACCGATCGATCATTTGACAATGATAAGTTAACATTAGGATATGAAATGATGTATATAGAATTCTTCTCTAATCTCACAGCAAAAAATAACCAACATAAAATGCATTTTAGGGTGAATCCGAAGTTTTGAGACAATTTCTCTCGTAAAAATACACCGTTTTATCGAATGCATTCAAATTATTTGGACATTTCATGACCATATTTTTTTAGATATACTTCCACATCATTATTTTCTAATTAAAAAATATATATATATTATGAATTACCCCCCCCCCCCTACACACACACACACACACACACACACACACAAGGAGGTCATGTTATAATCATCGTTTATTTATTTGTTTAGTTTATTTGTCTGTTTGTTAGAAACTTTATGCAAAAAATAATCACCAGATTCCAATGCCTTGATACAACTTTGCTAAAAGCAAAGTTGTATCAAGGCATAGGGAAGTCCCGTAATAAATTGTAAATTTACTCAAGTTAAGTATCTGAATGCATGACTTATTGGAATTAAGAAAATCACTATTTTTTATCATTGTCAAAGTTTTTTTTAAATCACATCTTAGCCAATTTCTTTTTAAAACATATTAGATTTGACAGCATTTTTTATTTTAACATAGAACATCTCATTTAAAAACTTCATATGAATCTCCGTCAATCTGGCATTTCTCAATAAATCTTTGTAAACTTTACTATGTTTATATAGTGTCTCATTTTCAAAAACATTACTAAGTTTCACCTGCATGGTAGGGTAACACAATCAACTTTGACGGGGGTGTGTGCTCTCCGAGTGCTTTTGTTGTTCAATTATTTTGCAATCATGTAACTCAATGTTATCTTCAGGCACTGACAAATAAGCACAAGCTGTACCACAACACTCTCAAACTCTGTGTTGAACAATTAAGTCCATACTTTTTACATGTACACTGTGCTGTATTGTACTATTTCTGCAGTTGCACCGAATCAAGTTAAGAAGACTCTTTGGTGCTGGTAGCATATCGGTCATATCTGGTATGATAGACACCATTGATCATCTGCCATCCCAAATTCATAGGATTTAGAAAACAAGTTACTAACCATATCTGTACTTATTTGTATAATGCATGAAATAGAATTTCGCAGCAGTTGTTGTTGGAGCCAAGATATTTAATCCATTGTGATCATGTTTTTATCTAGCTTTTGGGAAAACCGAGGATAGCGAAATTTCTTGACGTTCCCGTCTGGCGTTATCCAGATGCAATAATGCTTTTATTTGTGTTGTTATACATTACTTGCTCAACCTAGGAATATCAACGTAGAATAAATGCATGACATATTTAATGGACCTATGTCAATGAAAGGCAAAATCACAACAGTTGTCATTCCCGGATGATTTCCTTTGTATACCATTTGCATGAATTCTGTCAACATAAGTCATGGCTATTGCAGAAACGGGAGAACTGTCCACAGAACATCTAGTAAATATGTGGATTTAGCAAATGATAACAAGGCTTAAAACGGATAAGTTCACCAAAATGATATAGATTATCTTTGTGATTATGGTAATGATGAATTGTTACTTGTCCAGGCTTAGGGATCTCATTAGTCGTTACTTCATGTTAGGAAATCACATATGTGACAAATTTACCTGGTGTATATTAACACCAGGTAAATTTGTCACATATGTGATTTCCTAACATGAAGTAACGACTAATGAGATCCTTAAGCCTGGACAAGTAACAATTCATTATTATCATAATCACAACCATACACATCCGATGAAAGGTGCCATATCCATGAAGGGCTTGTATAATGCGGTAAACAGTGTCCACTGCATATAGCATAAATTGACGATCTGTAACAGTGACATAACAGTTACAGAAGCATTTCGTTACAATGTTTGGACTTCGTCATTTGAGCTACAAACCCTAATTAATAAATCAACAGCTGAGAACCAAAATGGTGATTCATTTTTATGACTAGCCATAATTGTAAAAGAGCAATCGCCATACTTGGTCGAATAGCTTAAATGATAGCATGTTCCAGGGATGCCTGCTTCTTCTCTGTATTTTTCCTGTTGCAATAATCTGCATAAAGTAGGTACCGCTATCAGTGAGAAATGGCAAAGTTTTCTCTAAAGTAAGTTCATCTGTGGATGGATAATTTTAGTTTGGAGTCATATTAATTTCATTATTTGCCTGTCCTAAAGTTGGTACTGCCCCGTTGGCGATAAACTGCATCATTGACATGTAAATCATTTGCAAATGATAATCTTTTTAATACTGTATCACTCCACTCATCATTCCGGGATTTACATGTTTTGTCTATAGTGTTATCAAATGTTAATGTTTTCACAAGATGGTCACCTTTGCCTTTCTTTGATATTTGATTGATGTACCACAATAAAGGCAGTACTTCTTGAAATCAAAAGTTCTTGTTCGGGATTGTAACCTACAATTACATACTGATATATCGATCGATTCCATGTTTTCCATTTGCTTTTATAGTGTTAGGGTTAAACTATCGTTTTCTACAGATATTATGAACACGTTGACATGAATATATACGAAAACTACTTGCATATTTCTCTAATGCTGTGTTGATGCTATCACTTCCTTTTTGGGTAATTGTCATTGTATCCCTAAGATTGTTACCCATAATACCTTCTTTAAAAAGTATGCACATGCCCCTCGTACTTGCATTAGACATTATTACATTTGTAACACAAATAGAAATTGACAGTAAAATCAAGCAGTGTATAATAAACTATAAATGTATTCAGTAAGTTATTCTAAACTTCCGATCTATTATATATATTCTAAGGATTTTTTTAAACATCGACCAATATGTTTTAGTTTTAACCTTTTCATATTGTTTTAAACAAGTTGGTTTTTGTGTAAAAAAATGTTCAAATTTTATTTGGTATCAAAAACTTAATTTTTTTGATGTAATAAAAAATGTCGTAAAAATATTTTGGTGCATAGAAAAACAATATGGCCGCCAGCGATTAAAACATTGAATTACAGTTCGATTCTCAAAACTTTACAAAGTAAATTATAACTTTATTTCAGGACAAGAAATACATTTAAGACCTGCAATCAATTTAATCGAAACTTTTAGAAAAAAAATGGCCAAATAAAAACTAGGTTGATTACATTTCTTTGTCATAAACACACGCTATTTTCGCAGATCGATAATTATAAAATGTTCATATTTTGCATAGGTAGATTCTTCTAGACTTTTAATATGTTCATATTGACACCTCATAGAAATGCATTGTGCAAGAAAAATCTTATGTTGCAATTAGTTTGACCTTTTTCACTTATTTGACTGGACTATATCGAATTATGATACACATCAGTCCGAAAGTGAGATTGTTTCTGCCAGGCTGAATTATGGTTCTGTTCCCTTTTTAAGGGTCCACCTTCCAAGGACTTACCTTTTCTCTGAGAATGTATTTGTTTATTGCTAATAACCGGAAAATTTTATGGCGTTTTTCAGGAATATTTTAAGGTCAAAGTTCGCTTATCCTAGTGCGCTGGTTTCTCAAAACCATATTTCCTCTTTTATCTAATCTCCTGCAAGGAGGTAAATAATTTGTCATAACAGAGAACACAAAGTCAGTCACCAATATTTCGATTGTAAATTTGAACTGGAAAAAAAAAACTGATCAAAATAGTTTGTACAGTAAACAATCTCAGAGCCGTGGTAATTTCTATTCGAATATGAATTAAGGTGTGCAGTATTCGTATGCAGAGGAACAATGAAACCATAAGGCAGACATACGATTAATTATATACTAGAATATCATCCGACGTTGCATAGGATTGAGGCAGAATTTCATATTAAAAATAAGGAGAAAAAAGTCCAGGACTAGTATAAGCAATAAATATAGCATTAGTTTTACGTTTTAATGTTTTAAGGGTATGGTCCAGTGGCACCCTTTCAATTATTAAGTTTACAAAAAAATGTGCCAACGTTACTCACTCTTTTATCTAGAATACATGTTCAATAATTCCTAACGATTAGTTCAATAGTTTAGGATTTTACAAAGCGCATACATATAATTAACGCTCACGCGCGCACACCTATCCTTTTAAAATTGTATTACTTAATATAGCGCTACATTTTATGTAGAGCAATAATTTATTTTATTAATTTTGTTGTATCTAACTTATTTTATAAAGTATTTTGAGTAGCGTGCATGTTTGGGTGAGCGCAACTCCTAAATGGTAGTGTTTACAAAATAGAAATTAGCACGTGTTACTCATCGTGTTGCCTTGAATATATATTTCAAAATCCATAATGATTCGTTCATTACGTTTTAAGATAAACCTGTACATAAAATGTACAGCAATACACTATATCTGAGGATGTGTGATAGTCTGACCGTGCAGAAAAAAAGCTGTGATACAATAAAACACTGTATATGTTGATGACTATATATAGGCCACCGTTTCACTTTGAGCACTGTCGTAAATGATATCGACTTCTACTATTAAGCGTAATGAAAAGCTCTATGTAAATAAACAAATAGAGCACTGCCCAATATCGGTTTATGTTCATATGAAAACATTGTAAATATTATTAGGTCTACTGGTTAGTACTGCCGACTATAAACAAGATGGCTGTATGTTCGATCCCTAACTTAGGGTGGGTGCTAGTCTAGCCGCACTAAAGATCCAGTGAAACAGTCAGTTTTTGTATGACTATATATACCGCTCTACTTTTTAGGGTTGAGCACTGCCGTTAATGATATCGCCCGCTACGACTTAGCGTAATGCAAATAAACAAGTCATCGCGTAGCGGTCAATGTTTATGTAAAAAAACATCGTAGATATTGTAGAATTTGATATATTCGGACTACTGTTCTCATCTTGTTTTTTTTTATCACAATGTTTCAGCCGATATAACCTCCGACCTTATTCAGGTGTACTTTGTCGAACTTGGGAATCTTTCTGTCGAACTCGGGAATCTGAACGGAATTTCGAACGGAACACTTTATTAAATCCACGTCCAGATTACCGAGTTCGACAGAAAGATTCCCAAGTTCGACAAAGAACATTTGAAGAAGGTCGGAGGTTTACATCGGCCGAAACGTTGAGATAAAAACACCCAAAAAGAACAGTAGTCCGAATATACAAAATTCCACAAATTGTCAACCCTCATCTAAAAAATTCCAAAACATTGTAGATATTATTTATCAAAAGGCAAACACCCATTTTTGTGAAGTTAGGTAAAAATAGATTTAAAGGTGTATTAGCTTCAATTAGTTATACAAACGATCAGTTTTCACGATGTATGTATTGAGTCAGAGAAAGTCAAGATATAGACGAGCAATGCGTGTTGTTCAGAACAATGTAGTGTAAGCTAGGTGGCGGGAAGATGCTATCAACATTTGCTTATATCATTTGTTGATCTGTCATGTATTAGGTATATATTTTGCAACGGTCTTTGTTTAATACATAGCAATGAAAGATACAAGCGCGCAGAGAAGATCCCTACGCAACAGAAAAATACCCACAAAACTAAAAGTAGTATTAACAGTAGTACAACAACTATAACTGTTTATAGTATTACTATTTTTTATTTTGATTGTATAGTATTTAGTGTATGTTTTCCATACACCGGTTACTAAGTTTAATGTTATTACTATTTTATAATATTTATCTATTATTTTAATCAATGTTTATAACATAAGAATAAATTGTGTATACAAGCAAGGTTTGGTAAGAACTAATTCGCCGTTTGAATATTTGATAGAAATAGATAAATATAGCCCAGTATATATATTATATAGTACAAATGAGTATGTATAAGGTTTCAAGTTGTATTTATTAGCGTAGGTCTAGTCTAGCGTAAGTATGTGATTATCTGTCTATATACGTATTTTGATTTGATTACTATAATTACGGAAATAGGGCTGCTTATATATTAATATATATATATATATATATATATATATGTGTGTGTAAGTGCATCATAGATGGGTATATATATATATATATGTGTGTGTGTGTATATATGTGTGTAAATATGTCTGTATAGGTATATTATGTATATATATAAGTATGTCTATGTATGTAAGAATGTGTCCATTGACATGTATTTGTATATAAGCGTGGTTGAATACGGTTTGTATATGTGAAAGCACAGGGATAAGATGTATATATAGGTAAGTTTTGTAATATTTACCTTCAGTTTGGTAGAAGTACAGAGAAGGCTTTGAGAACAATTTCAAGTAGGTAATACACAATTAATAACGATTTAGAAACAGTCGTGTAAAACACACTAGATAAACCCCCAAAATATACGAACTGAACGAAAGTGTGACACGCAAATGCGTAATTTGATATGTAGCTTGCTCATTGAATAATGCACACATCCATTCCCAACCAGGACAATATATTGAATAAGTAAGGTTGCAATTTCTCATTGTATTTTATTTAAAGGTCTGAGGAAGTTAACTCTCGATTGAGGGGACAACTGAAACATGTATGCACATATGTAACTAATAATTTGTGTATAAATAACAATTCATACGAAAAACTAGCTCTCAATATTATTGAGCACTTTTTATAAAAACTGGAGTCTCATTGGATTAACATCTACAGAAAGAAATATGATACACGTACTATATAAATATATATATATATATAATATTTTTTATATGTTGAAGGTGCAATGTAGATGAGTTTTCTCATCTTAATATGAGTGCGTATATGTTTATTCTAACCTATGCGCTTGTGCCTCTAACTGCGAGTAAGGGAGTGTGTTTATTGCGTGTCCATGATTGCATGATTCATTTTGTTCTTGTGACCTCGAGTTTAATGGTGTGTGATTATGTCTGCGTGAATGATTATCCGCATGGCCGCATTTGCGGGTATACGTGTTTTTAGTGTATATTTATGTGTGTCTAAGTGTGTGTTCGCGTGTGTGTGGGGTTATGTGTGTGAAATATATCGCGAGAAGATGCCCAATTATTCGCTGACAAATCCAGATGTCCCGTTTTCTGATCCTTTTAAAAACCGAACCTGAAAAAAAACTGCATCAAAAGAGGCGATATCTTTTATTTTCCATTCATGATTGTCCTGTTTCGAAGATATCGGCGGTCTCACGGGACATTGGCATCCGCTCGTAGTACGAAGGGCTCACCCGTCCGATTCTTTAAGTTAGTCTCTTTACATACTAAAGTTGTTATGCATTTCTGTACTCTACAACAAGAAGTTTATAGATATCAAACTTATTAAGTTATACAAAGCTACACTTGAGTACTGTATCTCTAGAAAGTATATGTAATTTGGTTATTAGTAAATGTTTTATTCTGGCGAAAACTTCCCTTATCTTAAAGAAACAGTAAGATCGTCTTTTGAATAATGTTATATAGAAGTCGCTTCAGACAATGCATGAAGCCACTTGATATAAGGAGCTAATTAAAACTACTACAAGGTCAAAAGTTAGCTAACGGTAAGTGTTAAATGCACAGATTCCAGCCCAGAAAACAGCAATCGGTCACCTTTGTCAGAAACATCGCTCATGGAATGCCTAGACTAAATGCCAAAATAACGGAAGCGAGAGTTACGAGGCTGCTGAAAGTAACCTCAAGGTACAATTTCTACTCTCCTAAAAATCGCGCGAAATGTGTAAATACGTTATTTTGAACTGTTTATCTCCTACAAACTATTCATAATCGGAAATATTAAACTCTTCTGGAGGGGGTCACAAGAGCCAAAATCCGAAATACAAAAAAAGAAATGTCTGCTACGAAATATTCCATGTACAACTATTCTTGAAGGGCTTACTTTTTGGCTAGCCTGTTTGGAATCCAGGAGAGTGAACGTTGGTAGTGGGATTTCTTTCAAGCTTACCGATTCTCAGTGCTTCTCAATATTATTATTATAATTTTCTCATCAAGTAGTTTTCTGCCTTGTCTAGAGCGACTTCCATAAAATATGTTTCTATTAAGATCAGTTACTTAATCATTCAAAACTAAATATTGCCAGATTTAGTTCAGCATAGTGATATTCACTACGCTGATACAAAAAGTATTTCTAAAATATTTAGAAATATTAAGATTAAATAGTTATGTAAACCATTATAATATTTTTGTTTGTCTTGAGCTAAACTTGATGCTAACAGTCAGAACATTTACAATGTTTAGTAAATATATCAGTACATATTCTACACTATAAATATTAAATTAAAATATTATAAAGCACATTTATTTAATAAAACTCTGATGATATCGTACAATAATTAGAATAAAATGTAAGTATTTGTTTGTCTACTTATTATAAAGACTTCATTCTTCAAATAGACAATAATAATGATACCGTACCCATTTTGTAATTGAAGATTACGAATATAACACGCGATAAATCCAATTTCTTTATAATTGATTAATCAAACAATACTAGGATATAGATATCAATTTTTGTTGATATCATATTATGTAAAACATTTTTTGGGAGTGTGGTAGAGTGTTAAAATGCAAGACACTGTAACGATAGCTTCGCTATTTTTACAATGGCGTTTATCGCGTTTTGCATTCGAAATATTCAATTTTTAATTCTCAATTAGCTTTGTCATGTTATCCAAAGTTATTTAATAATAACTTGAACGACTAAAATACAAAAAATAGAAGGGTATATTACTGCCAGAAAACAGTGAAATATATCGTTCTAATTATGTAACTGGCTTGTAATGTATACGGAGAAAGGTTCGACTGCATTCGTATTGCCGTCGTACGCTCTGAGGCTAGCATCGTCGTTGTTGATATTCTTTTCGGCATATTTATTTTATATAAACGTGTTAGTAATTTGTCTACAGCAATTAAAATATAATTTTTTTCTAATTTTTGTTTTTATTTTTTAGATGACGATTAGTGGGTTGTATTGTTTAGTTTTCTCGAACTACTATACTAACCTTGCGTTTTATTCTTACAAAAGTTCGGTCGATGTAACTTCCGACCTTCTTCAGCCACATCTATAGCGAATTTAGAACTGAACCACCGTTTATTTAATCCACTGCGTAGATTTTTCTACTTCCATGAACACGTGACGTAACAAATAAAAGTGTAATGTGATAATCAATTGTAAATGACAGCTTTCTAGTAATTGAAGATTCAATAAAAACTGCATGTGGTAATAACTAAGAATAAAGAAAAAAAAAACTTGTTAAACATTTCTACACGGTCATTGTTTACTGAATCATATGAACTTCGTAAGGCAGTGTTTTTAATATGAAAGCTGAAATAAAAATTTGATGTCTAGCTGTTTCCCAGATTGAACTGAAACATGTCTGCAAATGTGTAGCAAATGATGTTTGTATAAATAAAAGCACATACTAAATGAATATACAGCATTATAAATTATTTAGCACTATTATGTAAATTTAGTAATGGTTCACTATGAACTAAACTTTACAAGAATTATGTATATATATATATATATATATAAAGTGTATATACATATATATGTATATACATATATATACATATATATACAAATATATATATATATATATATATATATATATATATATGTGTGTGTATATATTGTAGATATATTTGTATATACACATATATATACAAATATATATATATATATATATATATATATATATATATATATATATATATATATATATATATATATATGTATATATTTATATATAGAGATAGATACGAATATATGTACAAATATATATATATATAAATAACACGGAGTGGTTTTGTTTGATGCGACTTTTTTTATTTTTTCAATTTTCCGAATTGACCATCTAATGTTTGACCGAAACATTAGATGGACAATTCGGAAAATTGAAAAAATAAAAAAGTCGCATCAAACAAAACCACTCCGTGTTATTTAATAATGTTTGCCTAAATGAAAATATGCTGCCTAAATACACACAAATATATATATATATATATATGTAATACATGATGAGGGAGGCACACTCTACAATGTTTTGAAGCAAGTTATTGAAAATAGTTGCTGCCCAATTAGTTTATTTGAAGTCATAATAATTTATTGTTCACAAAAAATTTACATAATAGAAGATGTGTTTATTTTATGCCTTCCTCCTTCTTAATAACTCCCTAAATTGTTAACGACACAGATTTGCACCCTAGATGTGCCAAGTTCAGATCCAGTGCGTTCACCAGACGCACTTTCACTTAAGATATTTGCAATACTCAGGTGGTTCCTTCCGTAAGTATTCTATGTATTTATAGAAATTATTATTAGTAGAAAGATATCGGGGAAATCAATTCTAACAATATAATCGTTTGATTCATACGAAATAAATGAATAACTTCCTTCTCTGCTCGTGTTCCTCAATTATTCGGAAGACAACGTCTCCCATTCTTTTTAATAGTATCTTCAAGATAGTCGACATTGGTGTGTGATTTGTATTGATTTTAGTATTAGTACCATGCTCTAAAATGCCAAAAATAGCAAACTCCAGAAAGTTTAGACCAGGGCTAAAAGGAGGCAATCAACACGATTTCCCAGAATTGCTCAAGTTCGATTTGCAGAAATCTTGTATTTGTCTAACTGTATTGTCCATCCTGTGTCCATAACTTATTGCCATATGAGTAGTTTGCAGAAGAAATACCTGGTATCTCACAGTTTTGTAGTAAGTATTATTTATCTTTTCGTCAGTGTTATAGACTTTTATAAGCATTTTCTTACCATCGGAAGCCACAATTCCAAAAGCGTTCACTTGATAAGATATTGTGCATATATCCTGAACCTCAGCTGTCAATTTTACGACAAAGCTGCAGTTCTGCCTTACAGTGAGGATCTTTTCATCTGAAAAAATCGTAACAATGGAGAACTTGTTCTTGCACATGTTATAATTTTATTGCACTTTTCCAATCTCTTATCTTTAATAGATGTTGTCAACAAGTGCATTGGTATTGTTGTGTAAGAATTTAACTGCAAGCCATATTTTAGTGCATTTCTAATGGTCTTATTTTCTAGCTTTGCTCATAGATTTGGTCAGATCCTTAGCAGTTTTGATTGAAGAGTTTTAATAAAAGCAGTGGTACGTTATTTATTGATTCATCCACTTCCAGAATGTATCGTAAGATAGTTTTGCTCAATGTTATTCTATTCTTTAGATTATTACTAGTCTTTATTGACACTCCGACTATTCTTGAAATATCTTTGGGTATTACGGGGGCATTAAGAAACTCACTCACACTTTTATGTTTGCTTTTTAATCATTCATGTATCCCAAATATTCCGAAAGAGCAGGGATAATAGGATAATGAAGTTAGGTATGCTTATGTCATAAATACATGCTAGGTTTAAAAACAATTTACTTAGTGCCTGATGAGAAAAAAAAACCTTAAGCACATTGTAAATTTGCAGATTGCGTTAGCATAAAACATCGATGTCTGTAGGTATTAAAATAATTAATATTTATTTATAAATATTATCTATCTATCTATATATATATATATATATATATATATGTATATATATATGTATATATATAACTGTGTATATATATGTATATATATAGCTGTGTATATATATGTATATATATATTTATGTATATATATATATGTATATGTATATATATTTATGTATATATATATTTATGTATATATATATATATATATATATATATGTATATACATGTATATATATATATATATATATATATATATATATATATATACGTATTGTGTGTGTTCATTTGAACAGCATGTTTGGATTTACACATACGCTATTGCATTTCACGGAATGTTTCTAGAGGTCATATATATATATATATATATATATATATATATATATATATATATATATATATATCGCATAGTCGCTATGCTCGTGATTCAAGGCTGAATCTACGAACTGCGTTCGAGTTCATGCGATCGCTTGCAACCGCCACTCTTGCACTGATGAGTGTAGAAAACCCGACACTACATCCTCTGTAGGTATAAAACACTTTAATATTCAACATTTATAGTTAATGACCCTTTAAGATTGTATTGTCTTAATACTAGAGCCCTGTTTGGAATTATAAGATTGTTGTCATCATAGCGATTATGAAAACTTTCGCTCTAGCGTTGAACACTATTGACAACAAGATGATTGCCCCCGCCTCACGGGTAAGTGTACATTAATTTCAATATCTGTCTGTGGCGATTTCTCGTTGACATAACTATATATATCACTAACACCTCATTGGTCGCGTTCATTCCTTAGTGGCGTTAACTCAATTCCTCACACACCTTCGTGTTCTGTCCAGAATCCAGAGGAAGCAACATTCATTCGAATCGTTTGTCCCATTCACCCTTGAGGGGGGGGGGAGGGATGGAAATGTCCTAAGAATTTGAATAAATCAAAAGATATGCAAATAACCAAATTACACATTCATACTTTTGCCTTCCGAACTGGTAATTTTCAAATATGAAAGAAAAAGAAAAGTAGCGCACATTTCTTTTTCCAATCAATTTATTTATAGGCGAAAGAATTCAGATTCCGTATTGATTGAAGAATATATTTGAAATTAGGATTACGTTTTCCTATAAAGAAAATGTAAATTGAAAGAATTAATGAAAGTAACAAAAAGAGGAATGGATTTTATTAAGATGCGTATCTTCGATGTGCGCGTTTTACGATGGAGATAACATTTCAAACTTAAATCATAACAGATCACCGAGCGTAGTATTTATGTTGAGCGTTACAGGCAGACAGTAGCACATTACTTTTTATAGGGATAGTTGGATACATTTTATATAAGTGGGTCACAATGCGTTTAAGTATGAAAATTCTAGTTCATACTTATGCTTGACATGACAATTGAAATATTACACACCTGAACGTGACAGACTTATGAAAATGGTATTATAAGACGTAAGCATGGCAGACCAATTACAATGCTACTTCAAAATCATGCTATTCAAATTTACACGTTACATAACAATTAAAATGATATTTAAATTCTAAACGTGACAGACTGAGAAAAATGATACTTAAACACGTAAGCGTGACACATACACTAAATGCTATTTAAATATTAATTGTAATCGGCCGACAGACAGACCATTTACATAGATGATTTGACGTAATACGCGTTCAGCAATTAAAATTGCTTTTTGCTAACTTAATCCTGGCAGAAAAAAACGTAAATACTTTTTCTATTAAATTTCAAGTTCAAGTGCGACAGATCACCGAGTGTAGTGTGTCAATCATTTGTGACAGACCAACAGTCGACGAAACTTCTTATAATGAAGTGTGAGCCCATTTAACATGGGTAGGGTCTATTTAATCTACGCGGTTAAGGAGGGCAATTCTGTTTCGAATTTATACGTAACAGACCAACTAAAATTATTTTAAAATTATACACAAAGACTGACGTGAATGTTATTTAAAAACGTAAACGTGACCTACCGATTAAAATGCTATTTTAAAATTAAATGTTGTAGACCGACGGCCAAACTCTTTTTTCGAGATGATTTGACGCACTGCTATTGCTATTTAAATGCTATTTATGACCGTAATCCTGACAGACCATCGAGAATAATATTGCTATGCTATTTACAACTAAAACGCGACAGACCACCGAACGTAGTATTTGAAACTTAGGCAACAACATCGTTATAGAAATTCTTGGATACATTAAAATTAAGGCGAGGAGAAAAATGTGACCCTTTGGGTCAGCCATTGATCTCGCTTTAGATTGTTTGAATACGGAAATGTGAGTTTGCAAAGCTCGTTATATTTTAAAAGTTTAAACAAAATTTTTAAAAATCAGTCTCTTACTTCTTTCTTTTTTTTTCTTTTACTTTATCTCTCTCTCTCTCTCTTTTATTCACTCTTTCTCTCTCTATCTATTACTAACTACGCGTAAAATACTATTACTTCTTGTATTCTTTTACGTAGCTTTAGTATAATAGACACATCGATCCATAAAGGGTGGAGGTAATGCTCAGGTTGTTACATTTAGCGTGACAATCCAAGATTAAAAGTCTAGTCAAATGGTGTTTTTGGTGAAGGAGAATAAGATGTCTTACTTCATAGTCATGCATATCTAATATATATATATATATATATTTATTAGGGGAGGTCGATTTTGAAACTGTAAATTATCGCACTCGAAGAAAGTTGCCAAATAATGTCAAAAGTTACCACAAGAAATATTTTTCTTCAAAATTTTGTATTTATTTGAGCATTGCAACTTTAAGATCAAATAAATCGAGATTTTTTCTCACTGCCGAGATTTCACCGGCAGATGTGTCGCCTTAAATTAAACCCGGGTTTTAACAAAAAAAAGTAATACATTACTTAATAATAAATATTTTAAAGTTTATTATTATTTTTCTTAAGAAATTAAATGTACATATTCAAATTAAAAAGGAATAAAACACTATGATATTTAATGTTATATATAAATAATTATTTGTTTACATAGGCGTTTTATTTATTGGATATTTTTTATGGTATTCACCGGTTGAAAATTCATCGGGCGAATTTGACTTCCCGTGTTGATTGTCTGTTTAATTATCACACATATATATTGAATTGTCGAGCGCTGGCTTATCTAATCCCACTTTCCCGACCTTTTGTCACACCTTACCTTGTGGGAGTTAGATAAATAAATACTAGTTCAGCCAGGGGGTTTTACCCCACCAAATAAACCGGTATCGTCCGGGCCTTTAGGTCTGGAACACGCCCGTCTATTGGGGCTTGTCCGTCCTGTGCAGTTCTAGGAGGTGCATCTCCCAGGTTTTGCCTTCCCTCTTTGGGGAGGAGTAAGTTTATTGCTAACTGTCTGAGGCGCCCCTACAGGGGAATGCCGACGGGGCTGCCCAGGCAATTTTTAAATGGCCAGAGTGCTCACCTATCGAGCACTGGCTTTCTCATCCCACTTTCCTGACCTTTTGTCAATCTTACCTTGTTGGGGGTAGATCAATAAAATCTAGTTCAGCCAGGGGTTTTTACCCCACCAAATAAACCGGTATCGTCCGGGCCTTTGGGTCTGGATTTACGCCCGTCTATTGGGGCTTGTCCGTCCTGTGCAATTCTAGGAGGTGCATCCTCCCAGGCTTTGCCTTTCCTCTTTGGGAGGAGTAAGTTTATTGCTAACTGTCTGAGGCGCCCCTACAGGGGAATGCCGACGGGGCTGCCCAGTCAATTTTTTAATGGCCAGAGTGCTCACCTCTATAGCGCAGGGTTATCTAATCCCACTTTCCTGACCTTGTGTCACATCTTACCTTGTTGGAGGTAGATAAATAAAACTATTTCAGCCAGGAGTTTTTACCCCACCTAAAATATATGTATTGGAGTTGATGGGAGAATGGATAAGGACACATTGATGTATAAGGAAATTGTGGATGAAAATAGACAGAGAATTATGAAAAAAACTAAGGGACCAGAACACCATTTAACTTTTACAAAAGAAACACCATGTGAAAGTAAATATCTGACACATAGAGTTCTTCCGAATAGTGGTGCAACAGGTGCTGTTCGTGCAGATCAAGTGGTGGATGTTTTGCATGAATTCCACAGTGAGAACAGTATCAAGGCTATACTTGTTGACAACACTAATACCAACACAAGTTGCGATGGTGGAATGGTTGCAATTTTAGAAAAAAACTTTTTAAAACTCTTCACACAATTGGTTGCTCTTTGCATCATAATGAACTACCTTTCAGAGCCCTTTTTAAAAACATAGATGGTTGCGCAAAGGGCCCTACAACATTCAGTAGCCCTCTGGGGAAATTATGCTCAAATGATTGATATGATTTACCCCAAATATCATTTTCCACTATTAGCAATCCTCTAGAGTCAATTTTTAAAATTGATGAAATACATGATCTTAGTTCTGACCAAAGACTCCTTTATGAATACACAGTAGGTATTTCTAGAGGTAAGGTTGACTCTAGATATGCCTCCTGGAAAATTGGTCCTTTAAACCAAGCAAGATGGTTTACTTTGGCCATCAGGCTTATGTGTTTATGGACTCGTGGTGCATACCCACAAAGGCACACAACAAAACTACACTATGTAGTAAATTTTATTGTAAATGTGTATGCCACTTTTTGGTTTGAAATTAAAAGAAATAGTAAATTCCACAATCAGTAAGTGCACATTTTTAATATGACCCAGAGGATTAAGGAGAAGCCTCAGGAAATCCAAGATATCACATTTAGAAATATACAAGGTAATACATTTTGTTTACTGCCTGAAAACTTTCTATATTCCATGGTTAAATCTGAGGAGATTGAAGTAAGAGAAGAAACTTTAAAAAGAATTTTGGCCATTAGGTAAGTAATATTTATTCATATATCTCTGACTCAATTATTTATTCCAATTTATAGAATGATTTTTAAAGATTTTATCTAATTTCACCATAATTATTAAAGCAGTACAGATTGGAATTTTTTAATAATTAAATTAATTAATTTGTTCTTTCAGGAGTGAGGAGTCAACCAGAAAAAGATTAAAAAGAATACTACCTATTAATTTTAATGCCACACATTGGACACAATTAATAGATTTAAAATTATGCGGCATTTTTGAACCACCAATGACGGAAGATTTTACTGAATCTGAACTTCGAGAATCGTTGATGAATGGAACCAAGCTTGACTTGCCAGATTTGCCCTCACATTCTCAGGGTGTGAAACGGGCAGTTAAGTTAATAACAGAAGCTTCACAAACTGTATATGGTTTTGAAGCAAGGCATCAACACATTACAGCCAAAGTTTTGAGTCAGAAATTGAGACCAGCATTTTTGTCTAAGGGGTCTTATATGGAGCAATTTGACTCTCTATATTAAGCTTCATTAAAATAGTGTTAGGTTTTTCCTTATTTCTTTGCTTGTTATATTTTCACTAATAACAGAAAAAATCATTTTTTTAGGTATTCAAATATTACTGTTTAATTCATAACGTTAAAAGGTAGTTTACAAAAGCAGATACTGAAAATGAGGGGGGCGGCAAATTTTCAATTTGAAGATTTCTTTAATTCATATCATTTTTATAAGATAAAAGGACATTCCCTGCTTTTAAATGCTAAAACTATTTGGTTTTCACACCAATATTCAAGCAAATCTTGCAAAAACGAGGAATTTTCAGTATATTCTTGTCTACGATCTTTGATACCAAACGCTCAAAAAACCGCTGAAGTTTTTGATCTAATTTTTTGCATGAGTATTTAATAGGTCTATATACAACTTTCGGAACGTGCCTTTTTTTAATATTTAAAAAAAAGTGTAAAATCGACCTACCCTAATATATATATATATATATATATATATATATATATATATATATATATACATTTTGCACACTTATTGCTGACACTTTACATATTTGCATATATTTCCCTCCGTTCAAACACTACCACTATATATATTTGCCAATTATATGATCTTCCCGTCTTTTATCATTTTTAGCACACTTTTCATCAGCTCTTGAAAAAGCCCACATCCCATCGGGCGAAACGTTGAGCTTATGGGTCTCCCACTGTTCCATTTTTAATTTCATCCCGTCGGATTGTTTTATCCTTTTATCTACACACACACACACACACACACACATATATATATATATATATATATATATATATATATATATATATATATATATATATATATCCTTCCTTTCTGTTTTTTATGGAAATACCTTCAGACAAGGCATGCATCAATTTGATGTAAGAAGCTAACAAGAATGAAAGATAATTAGCGCAAAGACATGAGATGCCTATTGGCCGTAGTCTTGAAAATACCATAGCTATAGCTAGGAAGAAAACAGTCAGCAGAAAGAGAGTTCCATCAGCCTGCAGTTTTTTAAAAAAATAATCTGTATTACAATGAAGTATCAAAACAGCGAATTGATGAAGACCACTAGACCAATGAGGCAAACAGGCTTGAACGAAGGAAGATAGGTCAAATAATTTTGAAGAACACATGCCATAATAGTATTTATAGAAAAGACTGAGACTAGAACCATCATGTCTGTTAGAGGATACAGAGAAGAAGAAGAACAGACTATCCACTGATCATCACAGAACAAATTAAAATTCATCACCAATTCCGGAATAGTCGGTTATGTTTGAGAGATATGTGTTGTCTTTCTCAAAGACCTGCTAATGCTGTTTGATTTTTATCAGATGGATCCACCCACACTACTTTCAGCCAAGAACAATATATCTCAATTCATTGATTAATTGATTAATTCGTTTATTTCTAAACATATCTAAAAAATAAAATGTAATCCACGACAATTTTTTTGTTGCAAAATATTGTGATTATTTGCAATAATTGCTTACTTTCTGACAGATAGCTTGATAAGGTTGGAGGGGGCATCCTAGGATATTATGTGACTATTAAAGTCACGTGGTATTCTCTTTCAGAATGGCACCGTGTAAATACATTTTATCCGTACACTTAAACGCCACAGACTTACGCAACTAATATTGTGAATATAATCCTGACAGACAAACGATTATTTCAAACTTAAACGTGAACGGCTGGCGAAAATAGTATTTATAACGTAGGTGTGATAGACCGACGGATAGACTCTTTATAGTTGGGCGTATCTTTAATAAGATTCGTTCATTTTGAGCGATGAAAATGCTATTTCAAATTGAGCGATTAAAATGTTATTCAAAACTGAGAGATTAAAATGCTATTTCAAACTGAGCGATAGAAAATTATATTTGAAATTGAGCGCTGACAATTCTACTTAAAATTGAGTGATGAAAATTCTATTTGGATTTGAGCTATGAAATTTCTATTTGAAATTGAGCGATGAAAATTATGTTTGAAATTGATGGATTGGAAATGTTATTTTACACTGAGAGATTAACTTTCAATTTGAAGATGACAGATAAAAATTCTATTTGGAATTGAGTGAGGCCAATGCTATTTAGAATTAAGCGATAAGAATGCTATTTGAAATTAAACGATGAAAATTCTATTTGAAACTGAGCGACCGACAAAGCGTCTTAGAGGGATGCGAATACTCATCAAATATTATTTAAATTCCAGATTTATTTTGTATCGTGACTTATCCATGTCACAAGAACATTTAGATTCATTTTTTTTATTAAAATGAAAATTCTATTTGAAATTGAGCGATGGAAATTCTATTTGAAACTGCGCAACCGACAAAACGCCTCAGAAAGTTGCGAGTACTAATCAAATATTTAAATTAAAGATTTCTATATTTTTGTATTCTTTATGTCATAAGAACATTTTTATTCATGTTTTAAATAAAAATGAACGTTCTATTTGAAATTTAGCGATGGAAATATTATTTGAAACAGAATGATGAAAATACTATTTAAAACGCTATTTGAAATTGAGCGATGAAAATTCTATTTGAAATTGAGCGATGAAACTTCTATTTGAAATTGGGCGATGAAAATTGTATTTGAAATTGAGCGATGAAAATTCTATTTGAAACTGCGCGACCGACAAAGCGTCTCAGAGAGATAGGAGTACTCATCAACTATTATTTAAATTCCAAATTTCTATTTTTTTTTTCGTATTCTTTATGTCATAAGAACTTTTAGATTTATTTTTGAATTATTCAATGAAGTTGATCTAAAATTCCAGAATCGAAACCAAAGTAATGTTAATGCATTTTCGAAGATTATTTTCGAAGAACTTGCCGATGTGACTTGAAGATAATTTTCTTGTCTTACAACACCGGCTTTTCACATTTGGGGCACCGGTCTTTGTCAGATTATTAAAATGTAAGCTTTCTAAATCTACGCAACTGCTATTTAAGAGTCAAACAGATCAACTCTAGAAAATACTCTCTAAAACTTAAAGGTAAGTCACATAACGATGCTATTTTGAACACAGTGGAATCAACTAACTAGAAATATTATTTCAAGTTTAAGCGTGACAGACCAATGAAAATTATATTCAAGCTTAAATAGCCAGACTAAAGAAAATAATTATCTAACTAGCGTGAAGTTCTCGTCGTTGATTGCAGCTATTCGTTTACCTTTATGGGTATAGGAGTTTAACCTCGACATCGAGAGCAGTAAAGTTGAGCGGTTGCATGCAAAGGCAGGGAAGGTTTTACCTAGAACACACAAAAGAATAGCGCAGACGCAATATTGCAACATTTGTTCCAATAATTTTCGGTTCCGCGCCTGACACGCCATTGCCTGAACACGCAGAGGCAGATACGACCAGAGTACAGACAATTCTGATACCGACTCCTCCTGGATTTCAGGGACAAACTTGACCACCATGGGTGGCCTTACCAGGAACTGGTGTTCCAGACGGAATAACACTGACATTATGACGTTGTCACAAAAAATTCCAGAAGGAATCGAAAACGTTCGTGTAACATACGGTTCATTTATTAATGCATTCGATGTAAACATGAACAAATCCTTCGACGAATTGAAAAAATAAAAAAATAAAAAAATAAAAAGTAAATAAATAAATAAATAAATAAAGGACTAACAAAACAGAAGAGTTTTTTTTTTTAACAACATTTGTATTAATGAAAAAATGATGCCTAAATACACACAATGTTTATATATTTGTATATATTCACTCGTGAACTACATCAACGATCATCATGAATTTTGGAGCACCGCTGCGAGGTGTCATAATGTGGGCTATATGTGGTCTAATTTAGCTGTATGCAAAGGGGGTAAAAAGGAGTGAAAGCCCTTCGTTAAAATGCAGATATCTCTGATTTTTTGTAAAACTTTTACACTAGTTATTAGAGATCAATTAATAAATATTCCCCAAAGGTGGGTTTCTTTAGAGTATTGCGAAGGATTAGGGGGCATTATATGCGCATAATCTCTAACTTGATGATTCAAATATTTCAGATTTGCATTGAAGTATATATAGTCATTCGAGGGCAATTGTGCAAGCTTCTAATTTATTATCAAGACCCTTAAGCTTAAGCCTTACATTTTTTTAATGTTTTCTACAATCAATCAAATTCAGTATAAAAGTTGTATCATAATTGGAATACCGATCATAGACATAATATATCTTGACTTTAATCTTCGCGAGGTGACATAACATGGCGCAACATTCTTCTGTTTCAAGTAATTCATTTTTCGTTTGTAAATCAATTTATTTTGTAAGTGTATATTTTGTACATACTAGATGGATTGTTTTATTTATATTCATCCCATGCAAGACACATTGCAACTGAAGTGAATTAGGGGCCAGATTAATAAGGACATCCTAAATGGGAAGTTGTGCAGCAAGATGTTTTTTCATATTACATTTAAATTTCTGTATGTTGGTAAAGTCAGAGAAACAGAGAGTAAGCGGGGGGGGGGAGGCAAGCAGTTCAGGGAAAGTAGCTATTAGAGTAGAAAGCTTTCCGGTATCTGCTGATCTTTACAGTGAAGGGGTGGGAATTTGCTGACGATCGAGTTGGTCGGGGGTATTTACATACAGGAAGACACAAGTGAAGCAAGTTCGTCGGAGTACATTCCATTGAAGTACTTTTAAAACAAGTAGGTATATGCAGCATTGCCGCGATGAAACATGGATTTGAGCTTAGTAGACAGTGTGGGAGTCATTATATTAGGATCTCTTGTTGGACTCTGTCTAAAGGAGTGATACTAATGGGTGGTTCCCCAGCCTAGATGTGGCAACAATAATATGTATGGGCGAGTGGTGCCTTTGTAGAGATATAAAACACTGACAGGTCGGAGAAGTTATCTAGCTTTCTAATTTATAAACGATAGAGCCTTATATACCCAGCGATAGCTACTACCCCTCCAGATCAGACGTTGGAGTAATAGTGACAAAAATGTGACGACAAAATCCCCAGAGCTCCATCACTATCGGATGCAGCACAACACCGGGGGACAATATGGTATAGCGCATAACTCAAAATAGCCTAAAATTGCAGAAGGAACCTTTTTAATCTCAATGCACAAATAGTAGTTGTAGTAGTTGCTGATGATGATTCGCTTTTCTATTAATCAAGACAATTGCATATCCCAAATACAATAGAAATGCATCGACAAATACACCGTCGATGATGATGATGACGATTGATGGTATTGGTATTGTTGTAATCGCACGGAGGTGGTTGGATGGTTGGTTGGTTGGTTGGGTAAGTGTTATGCGTACTTGGCTGCTTGCAAATGTGAGTGGGATTTGTTGTTGGGTGGCAGGGATGGTGTTTGCGGCTTCATGAATAGTTTAATAAAATTAATTACAGAATCATCGGCGTAATTCGCAAATGCTAGAGAATAAGACAAAAGCTTCCTTGCCACTATCCCACGCATTTCACACCCACGGAACGAATTTACTTCTCTCTTTCTCTCTCTCTCTCTCTCTCTCTCTCTCCTTCTCTCTCTCTATCTATCTATCTCTCTTTCTCTCTGTATCTTGTTATCTCTCTCTCTTGTTACCTCTCTGTTTCTCTTTTCTCTGTTTCTCTCTCTCTCTCTCTCTCTCTCTCTCTCTCTCTCTCTCTATATATATATATATATATATATATATATATATATATATATATATATATATATATATATATATATATAGTGTTAAAGTGAATCATTTTGGTAAGAAATCCGTAGAGAGCTCAACACACGGGTAGTGGCGACAGTTACAATGTGTATGCGATTTTTTCTGTCTATATATATATATATATATATATATATATATATATATATATATATATATATATATATGTGTGGGGGTGTATATACCTACACATCCATGCTTTTATCTATCTATATGTATCTTTGTGTACTTTTGTGCATGTGATTTGTAAAGCTAAGTCTAATTAGCATATTTGCATTGACAACAGGAAGCCTGTAGGCGACATTTCATTATTATTAATATTTATCCCCATCGCCCCCTTTTCTTTTTTTGTTTCTTTCTCTTTCTTTTTTCCTCTTCTATGTACGTATTCAGATTAAGACCTAAGGTAACCATAACCTTTATCACAACGCTAACCCTAAACCTAACCGACGCCAAGTGGATTTTAGTTTGGGTCCTAATATGCAAAAGTACCTTCTTCTAATTCTTATTTTTTATACTTCTTGTTTCCCTTTTTCGTTACCGTTTTCTATTTTGTTTTCATTTTCTTTCTTCTTCTTCTTTCTTCTTCTTCTTCTTCTTCTCTTCATGATTTTTTTGGTTCACTTTTGTTTGTTCTTCTTCGTGCACTTTTTATTATTATTCTTCCACTTAAATTGTTTTATCCCTCTTTCACCGACTTCTCGTCCACCTCTTTCTCCTCTTCTTTTTTTATTCTTCTCTTCCTTTGCTCGATTGTTCTTGTTTTCTTCTCCCTTTTCTTTTTGTTGTTTCTCTTCTTTCTTTTACTTTTTCTTTTTCTTTCTGCTTTGTTGATTTCTTCCCTTCCTTCTTTTTATTTTTCGTTTCTTTGTTTTTCTCTTCTTTTTTATGGGATATTCGTCATGTTGCTGTTGTTGTTTTCTTCTTTTTCTATTTTATCTTTTGTTTGTTTTACTCTTTTCACTCCACCCCTTGATATTATCCCCCCTCTCTCCTCTACTTCTTCTTATTTTTTTTCGTTTTCCAAAGTTATTTTTTTTTAGTTCTACACACAATTATTATTTTCACTTTAATTTTTTTCTAATGTTTTCTTTTTTAGATGCCACATTTGTGGGAACTGCCACCGTTTGTTTTTCTCCTAAGATTTACAAATATAGTATATTTACCCATTCTTTTAGTGTTTCAGCTTTTAAATATTCTACAGACGTCTTCCATACATGGTTCGTTTCTAACATAAAAAGTCCTACAACAAAAATAAGGGTAACTCCAGTACCTCAACTCATAACGTGATGCATATAACCCTGCCCTCTTTTTCCAAAATTAGAGGTCTACGTTCAAATCTTCCAGGGGTTGAAATCCATCTACTTTACACCAATCCTGACTTGTTGTACCGGTGTGAAACTAGTATTGACCCATCGAGTATATCGACAATTTCAACAAGAGTCTATCTTATTCTAACGTTACCTATAAACACGATGTTAACAGTCACCATAAACATGGTGTTTATGCTTTTATAAGATACGGTTTTCAATTTAAAAATGAAGATCGTTTATCTGATTCCGTATTGCCATCACGACTTCAATATTTGCCCTCTATCGCCCCTTAATATATGAAATAAATTGATAAGATCTCGTTTGTTTATACTTTTTCTAACATTCACACCATTGCTGGTTTTAATACAATGACTAGCCTAATACAATAAGATGTTTTCGTGACGTTTCTCTTGTTTTCAGGTTTACTTAAATTGTTCGTGTATCTGATGCTGAGGGACGTTTTAAAGCTTCTTATATTGTAAATAAAAACTTTCCCTGAACAGTGCACACTTACTGTTCTATCTTTGCAATTGTTTTACAGTTACAAAGGACCGATGGGAGGAGTAACATGGAGAATACTGTTACTTTATTGCCAATGAAATTCCAGAGAAGACTGATGATCGTTTACACTGATAAATCAATGATAAACTGCTGTTGCGAAAATACCAAATAATTCGCAGCTGTTATTCAAAGAAGTGATGATAGCTGAAAATCTTGAAATAATGATTGACACTCAGACTCCGCGAGTGCAAACCATAACAAGGAGCTGTGTGAAAAGTTCTGGTAAGTTAATGATATTATCAGTTGTCTACATTACGATCAAACATAAATGCAGGAAGACCTCAAATATTATTTTCAATCGTAGATGTATCGAAACTCAACATTTTTCTGAGTATCACTTGACCTCTCATCTCTGTAATTCTTCTTAATTCCATTTCTATAACTAGAATATGTCCTCTGTTGACTGCGATATATCTGATTGTGTAATCGTTGTTATTGAAAGTGTTATACTCTTTTAAAATGTCAAGAGATACCAAACAATCAGCAGTGATACACACATGAGTGTGTTGTTGACATAATTCATATACACACTACTATTTCAATGAAAATTAACAGAATGGATGCCATAAATTGAAATCCATCTTTAAAACTGATTTCAGTCGCTGCAAATTGTTTAAAGGAAACCCGACAGTTCTATGCATGATCTGCTTGATCCTAAAGGTCTAAGCAGAGGTTTGGTTCTCGAAAATTAAGAAAAAATTAAAACGTGCTACTGATTAGATGTAATCATTCTATTTAACCATCATAAATAAATCAGAGTGATCCCTTCAGCATCATGCAGTGCCAATCTTTATGCAAGTAACTTTGCCTCAACCTCCACCATTTTCGATCAGGGCGTTTATCTCCAAAAATGTCATCAGATGACTTTAGAAGATTTCTAGTGATATCCATATATCTGTATAAGAGGTTGCCAAACTTATTACGAACACTGATGCCAACAGAGAATACTTGCCCTGATAACATTCCAGTCATTGAGATTAAGAATCCGTAGTCAGAACTTGCTCTTATCCTTACAGAACTATTAACATTGGATTTTTTTTCAGTCTTCCCTGTATTTAAAAATACTGCGGATCGGTCATCTTCATCCTATAACAGACCGACCAGTCTTTTATGCGCCATGAGTAAATTGTTTGCTACCCGTTGAAAATGTTCCTCAGTCTGATCAGTATTAAAAACACTCGTGATCGATCTTCAATATTATAGAACGATCAGTTTCCTGTGCGTCATCAGTTGATTAAATCTATGATAAATCAAGAAGTTGTAAACCACCTTAAAATTAATCTACTTAGTGACAAGAAAGAACATTAACTGCGAACGTTTTCACTAACCTCGCTTAGAATCAGAGAACCTATCGATGCGTACCTGTTTCTAGGACAATAGCTCTCGACATGTCAAATATTTCTCATAATTCTGTGCAAAGAAATGATTGCGTCACAAAGTGTCAAACTATGGAATATCTGGCAATGTATTCTTAGCATCGAATCATTTCTCTCGAATAAGTCTATAAAAGAAATTATTGATAGACAACAGTCTGAAGGACTCAGTATCAACGCTGCTGAGCGTGATGTAGCTATTCTCTTCAAGATCGTTTTACTTATATTTATTAATGATCTTCCACATTATATTCTGAGATCAAGTGTTGACATATATTCGTAGAAAACAACGGTCTAAGGCAGCACTTTGGAGCATATTGCTGATCAATATCTTACTGATCCGATCGAATGGGGTTGTGATACAATAGGGAAAACAGTGACTTATAACTTTTTAAATCTCTAACACCGGTAACATTTATACTCTTGTTTTACACAAGTCGAAACGAATGGATCTCTCCTTGAAGCAGCCTCTGGGTTTGGTGAACTTTTAAGACTTACTTTAACCTCAGATCTAAGATTAAAAACTCATATCAAATCTTTTGCTTAGCTTGATGCAAAAAGGATTAGATCATGCTACCCTTACCCGAGAAAGTACCTTACGCCTCATGCTATCATCTACCGATATAAGAGCTCGATACGTCTTGATATGGAGTACTGCTGTAAAATCTAGATAAGTGCCGTTCAAGGTATAAAATAGATTTCGAAATCTAGTGAGTGAATATCTCTTCTGTTATTTGCAGTACCTTTCTTACAGAAGAATCGGTATCAGTATCTTTCTACTCCTTCAGTTATTTACATGAAGGGTACTCGACTAAGCTCAAATCACTGGTTCCTCCTTCTAAGACATTCAAAACAAAACTCGTCTGTTTACCACAAATGAAAAAGAATTGACTTTGTTCTTCGTGTGCCAAAGGTCGTACATACTGTCCGTGTAGATTCTAACATGGTCGTCTTCAAAACCAATTCCAACAAATACTTGTCACGAATCTTCCCCAAAAGTAATCAAACGTTTTTTTTAACCTTTAATCAATTTCAAACCTCTCATAATAGTTTTCATCATTCAACTGACAATCTATCGATTTCGTTTACCTTCATCCCCGAGAAGTGTTTTGCCTTGATAACTTGTGACTCATTAGTAAAAAAAACGGTTTTAAAAGTCCATCCGGTGGTGATACCCCGATAGGTGAGCTCTGAAGGGCATGCTGCCACCCTTTGGTTGCAATTACTAGCAGGTTTACTCGAAGCCGATGTGGTAGAACATGTTAGAAATAGAATGTATCTTTTACATACTATGTGTTCCTATTTACTCGCTTCTATACGAGAGCAGAGTTAGACGCAAGGTCAGTTTTTTTTTTAATCTGGGGAAAATCCAAATAACCAAAAAAGGGCACGCTGTATTATAAAAAAATAGCCTCAGTCTTAAAGACAGAAAAGATGAAGTGCAGCATCAGCGTCTTTTTTCATCCTTTATTAATGCATCATCTTTTAATTTTCTTATATCTTCTACTTTTTCAATGATTCTTGGTTTACTTATCATTAATACAATAATAACTTTTCTCATTCTTCTAGTTTTTTCTTCTTTTATCATTCTTATTATTCTTTCTTTTCTTTTATCATTTTTCTTCTTTTCTTCTTCTTTTATCATTTTTCTTTTTCTTTTTTCTTATTTTATCATTTTTATTCTACTTTTTTTTTCTTCATTTATCATTCTTCTCCTTTTCTTCTTCTTTTATCATTCTTCTTTATCTTTTTTCTTATTTCATCATTTTTCTTCTTCTTTTCTTCTTCTTTTATCATTTTTCTTTTTCTTTTTTCTTATTTTATTATTTTTCTTCTTCTTTTTTTCTTCATTTATCATTCTTCTCCTCCTTTTCTTCTTCTTTTATCATTCTTCTTTTTCCTTATTTCATCATTCTTCTTCTTCTTTTCTTCTTCTTTTATCATTCTTTTTCTTCTTTTTTCTTATTTCATAATTCTTCTTCTTCTTTTCTTCTTCTTTTATCATTCTTCTTCTTCTTTTTTCTTATTTCCTCATTCTTCTTCTTCTTTTCTTCTTCTTTTATCATTCTTCTACTTTGTATTTTTTTATCATTCTTATTCTTGTTTTCTTCTCTTATTATTATTCTTCTTCTTTTTTCTTTTTTTATCATTCTTATTCTTCTTTTGTTTTCTTTTATCATTCTTATTTTTCTTTTTTATTCTTTGATTATTCTTTTTCTTCTTTTTTATTCTTTTATGATTTTTTTTCTTTTTTTATAATTCTTCTTCTTTTTTATTCTTTGATCATTCTTATTCTTTTTTCTTCTGTTATCATGGTTATTATTCTATTTTCTTTTTTTATTATTCTTATTCTTCTTCTCATTAGGCTTTATTTATTTATTTCGTCTTCTTTATTTTTCTAGTTCTTATACTTCTTCTTATTATTTTTCTATATTTTCTTCATTCTACTTTTCTTGTAATTATGTGCATTACAATATTCATTCATTATCTATTTTGTTTTCTCGCTTTTTCATCTTCTTCCTCTTGTTTCTGTTCCTGTACTTTTTCTTCTTTTTTTCTTTTTTTCTTTTTCTTCTTCTTTTTCTCTTCTTATGACTTTACTTCTAATTATATTGTGATTCATTTTCATTCTTCTTTTTTACTTTACTTCTTTTGTATTGTAGTTTTCTTTTTCTACATTATTTTTTGTTCTAAAGAACAAAAAGAACAAGTCCTTTTGTTCTTTTTCTTTCTATCTCTATATTCTTATTTATTATCTCTTTTCATTGTCTCTTTTTCTTCTTCGTCTACTTCTTTCTTCTTCTCCTACTACTACTCATTATATTTTTATATTTTTCTTTTTTATGTGCTTCTTCATTATCATCATCTTCTTTCGCGTCTGCTTTTCTGATTACATTCGTGTTTATTTTCTGGTTTCTTTTTTTATTGTTTTCTATTGATCATGAATGTGTCTCTTCATTTTTCGTGCCATTTTTACCATTTTATGTATTTTCTTTTCTATCTTATTTTTTAATTCTTTCTTCTTCCTCTTCGTTTTTATCATCTCAAATTATATTTGATTCCTGTATATCCCTATATAATGTATATTCATATTTTTCTTCTCTTCTTCTTCTTTTCTTTCCTCTACCTACTGCTTCTTTTCGTATTTCTTTCCCTCGTGCATCTCCTATTTTTTCTTTTTTAATCCTTCTTATTCTTATTCTTCTTTCTTCTTCTCCTTCTTCTCTCGCGATTTCATTTTTTACCAGGGCTCATTTCCATCACATTTCTCATATTTTCTATATCTGTCATTTCGGCAGCTTTGTTCTTCATTTCTCATTACATTCCTGTTTATTGTCTGCTTTCTTTCTTTCATTGTTTTCTTCTGATCATGAATGTGTCTCTTCATCTTTGCTGCCATTTTTGCCATTTAATGTATTTTCTATTCTATCTTATTTTTTACTTCTTTTTTCTTCACCTTCGTTTTTATCATCTCAGATTATATTTGATTCCTGTATATCTCTATATAATGTATATTCATAATTCTTTTCTCTTCTACTTAATTCTTCTTTTCGTATTCCTTTCCCTAATGCCTCTCCTACTGTTTCTTTTCCATATTTTTTTTTCTTCTTCTTCTTCTTCTTCTTCTTCTTCTTCTTCTTCCGCAATTTTTTTATTAAACCAGCGCCCATTTCCATCACATTTTTCATATTTTTTATATCGGCAGCTTTATTCATAACGTCAAGAGATCATAACTATATCTTCTTAAGTAGTGACTGATGAACATAATTTTAACCTTGCTGTTTTGAGTCATTATTTCTCCATTGATGTTTATGTCTTAAACTAAAGATTCTGAAGAACAAAATATGTCTTTTATAGTAAAGTACCTCGACATTTTGTTTACTGTACAGCTATTCTGTAAGAAATTGTAAATCCATTAAGTTGTTTTTGGTGTAAATCCTTATAAGCTTATATATAGATACATGCAAAATGATTTGCCGATCCCGAAAATGTAAACAAATTTTGACCGCTAACTTCACATGCAAATTACCCAAATTCAGAAGATCAACAAATTTTAATGAAATATATTATTTATTATGTATTAATCAATGATCTAGGAATATAATACATTCATTATTTTCATTTTATCTTAGTGAAACAGTATTATTTTGTGAAAATAAAATACATCTTTACTAAAGTTACATGTTTAAGTGCCAATAAAACAACGCATAGATTTTTTAAAATTATTATAATTAAGCCCTTTTAATGTTAGCAATGAAAATAATTACGAAATACGTCCTTAAATTCCGTGTAAATAAAATCAATATTTCTCGAATTAATTATATTATCATTGAATAATACACTGTTCAATTTATATTTTCACTAAGCAAATAATATAATTGCAAAATATATTTTATCCGATTTTAATGACAACATTTCCGGGAAAATTTTAAAAGCGATATTATTATATTTACTCTTTCATGCAAGAACGTGTAATCATCAGCGTAAGAATATTTTTTATAATCTTTAACATAAAAAATAATTGAGAAACTGGGCCGTTTAAAAATTTTTTTTTTAAATTGGGGTAGTTTTTACCAACGATTAACTTGAAGATATATCGATGCCCAATATCGAAATAAACAGACTGGATTTCCACCGTCATTAAAATAAAAATACAGCGTGTGTTTATATATGACAAAGAAATATAAGCAATCTCGTTTTCATTTCGTTTATTTTGTTCAAATTTTGGATAAAATTTATTGTTGGTTTAATTGTCTTGACATAAAATTCTAATTAACTTTTGAACATTTATAGAATCCAATTTTGATTCAATAGTTTAATCGCTAGCAGCACAATTATTTTTACACACTAAAATATTTTTACTCGGAAAAATTTCATTACATAAAAAAACAAAGTTTTTGATACAAAATAGGCTTTGGACAGTTTTTATACAAAAAAACTCGTTTGAAAAACAAATGAAAAGGTTAACACTAACATATATTGCTCAATATTCAAATAATTTAAATAATACATCGGGAAATATTAATGACACTAAAAACTAAAATAAATAAAGAAAATATCGTATAATAATTATACAATTTCTATAAACTATTACAAAATCACATCTTCTTTATAAAAGTAAAAATAATAAAATGATATATCATAGCGATTATGAGCTCCCACATAATTCTTAATTGTCACTAACAATCTTGTTTACATTTTATCGCTTGCCGTCACTTACAGATTTTATAATTACTCTGACATTTTCTGGATAATTATGCAATTTTTTAGTAAAACGTATGTACATTTTTTATTTAATGTCTTAAGACTTAACTTTACTAGTTATAATTGAAATAGTCTCCGAAAATTAATATTTATCTTTCAAAGATATTTATTTAATGAGTTTCTTAAAGTTTCAATTTAACTGATTTTTTGTATTTTTAAGCCGGCGTAAGACCAGTTTTAAATTTTAAATTTATTTTCACGCGTAAAATTACATTTTAGATTAGAGATTAACTCTGGCTTGTTTCTTTCAAACACAATCCAAGATTTAGATAGAAACTGTTTAAAATAATTATGATGAGCCAGTGTTGATATCCATTGTCAGCATGAGTTACGGCCAATTTTTCACGTACCTAATTATATAACAGCATTCTAGAAATAAATACATGTATAATCGCTATTTACTTGCTAAATATCAAGCTTGTAATTTGAAAAGGAAATTAAATTCACAATAACTATATACATTTTATCATACTTTCTCTCTCTCTCTCCCTCTTCCTCTCTCTGCATGATAGGATTTATTTCTCGACAATTAATATAATAATTTAGAATGGTATCATCGGTTAAGGCGTCAGAAATCGGATTTCAACTTTACTCTTGTTCTAATCGTGCGACAGGTTTAATAATTATCTCTACACTAATGATTCCGAAAAGATGAAACGTATACGCCTGTAGATAATTAAATATTTATTATTAAATAATTATATATATATATATATATATATATATATATATATATATATATATATATATATATATATATATATATAATAATGGTAATAATCCAGGTGAAAAATATCCACAGGGTGGTAATCCAGAGAATTTTAACCGGGTTTATAAAAAGTGCTCAATATCAAAATAGAGCTTTATATATGATAATTTTATTTACACAGACATGTACAAAATCTGCGACACTGGCATGTCGATGTTATCGATCAACAGTTACTATAAACTGAGATCTCATCAGGGAGAGTTAGAATCCGATCTTAACCTCAGATCATATTTGGAGAGAACGATCTGAGGTTAAGATCGGATTATAACTCTGCCTGATGAGATCTCAGATTATAGTAACTGTTGATCGATAACATCGACATGCCAGTGTCGCAGATTTTGTACATGTCTGTGTAAATAAAATTATCATATATATATATATTACGCAAAAGGCCATTTATTCAAGTTAAATTTTCCTTAAGCCAGGCTTTTCAACGATCAAAACTTTATCACCAGAGAAAGTCGCTGGGATAGATAAGTTGGCAAAGGCCAAGATTTAAAATTTGAAAAAGTAAAATAAAAGTTGTAGGGAAAGAAACACAGGGTAAAACTCTGCCCGAATGCAAGCAAATGTCCGATTGCTAAAAAGTCCGGTGTCGAAAAGTCCAGCGGAGCAAATGAAATGTAGATAGGTAGGTCGTTAAAGTCTGCTTTTAGTACACCACTTTATATATATATATATATATATATATATATATATATATATATATATATATATATATATATATATATATATATAAAATTGTGAGATTTCTGTCACTGTTAAAGTAACAGTAACATTAAAATAGTCTATTCGGATTCACACAACAGAATTGAACTTCTTTCTAATAAACTGCTTGAGTAAAACGGAACTTCTATGAACAAAGTGTATTTCCTAGAACATCCCATTTGTTGAAGAAGAGACCACGAATCTGCTTCCCAATCAACTACAACATTGTCGTCTTCATATCGAATATAGTTGTCAAGTCGTCGTCTTGGAAAATCCATTGCTCATAAGCGATCTTCTTTCTATTCAACCCACAGTTTTCGAGTTTTTTGTTACAGTGATCATCGTCCAGCCAACTATTTTGAACCCTTATCCTCGAATGATCTCCGGACCTTAATGAGTCGTAATCCCTCAGTAAAAGTAAGAAAATCCGACCCATAACTAGTTGCTAAACTCCAGTTCAATTCACGGTCGACTGACCCACTTTCGCTATTTCCCATGTAGTCGTTTCCTAAGGTTGGAACACAGAACACAATAATACTGGTCATTTATAGCACTTTAATTCGTCGCCTTCCACCAGATACCGACGAAATTCGCTAAACACACCGCAGTACGCGAGTGAGGTAGAACACTTTGTCTGCTTTTCACTCGTCGATGTCTGGCTCGTGAAAGAGGATATTTGCCCCCAATTTTAATCTGACGTCACAGTCTCACACGTGTTTTCCCTTAAGCATAAATCTACTTAGTAACCAACATCTGACTGAAGCATTACGGAAGATTGTGGATTATTATAGAAATGTGGCGATAAATGAACCCATTTGGAAAAGACTGGTTTATTCTGATGCCATCTGCTTAGCGTGTTCTCAAAATATGATATTTGAAATTACCTTTTGTTCCACGCTCGTCTCCGCCAGCTATAGGTAACCGGATATGCGGTGTCGTATTTAAATAATGAGGACATGATCCATGGCTTGAACGTAATTTACACATGTAGGTAAATTATATCCCAATTAAATCAGCGCAGACTTTAAATGACCGTTTTAGGTTCCTAAATGACCTATGTTCATTTGCGGTCATTTTATAATGCACGGATTGGGTGTTACTAAGCTGGTAACCTTCGCATATCTATATGAAGTGAGCTTGCACACCTTCATATCTATCGAAATTTAGAACATTGACTTGCCCTTGATCCAGATACAGAGGACGCTTGATTTAGAAAAGTAATTTTTTTAAAAAGCTGCGGCGCCAACATCAGTTGGTACCAAATTAAATAAGGATGGTGATGCTGAGCGAATGCAAAGCTTGTGCAGGGATAGCACTATCCAGACTTCAACTAGATAGTACTGTAATCCTGAAAAGATGTATTATGACTGAAATAGAGCAAACTATCCTGCTAGTAGTATAACCCTTACTAACACTGAAGGTAATAAAAGTAACAATAATCATCATGAAAAGAAAAAAAGCCTCATAATGCCCTTACGATTTCGGCTACAAACAAGACGTTCTTGGCCTTTTGGCTAAGATCAAAGTGTAGTATCTGTTCCGATGGATACTGCACTCCATACTGGTGTTGTCTTGGCCTTCGGGTCTTGATTTACGCCGGTCAATGGGTCTGTCCTGTGCAGTTCTGGGAGGTCCACCTTCCCAGACTTTGCCTCCCCTCTTTGGGGAGGAGTAAGTTTATTACTTACTGTCTGAGGCGCCTCTACCGGGGAATGCCGACGGGGCTGCCCAGGCAATTTTTAAACCCCACTTTCCGGACCCGACCTTGGGTCACATCTTACTTGTGGGAGTAAGATAAAAACTGGCCTTGTGCCTAACTCCTGGAGAGGAGTAAATCAATACAAACAAGACGTTCTAATACATCTTTTAGACTGAACAATACGTTTACTACACACATGTATCAGCAATTTAAATTCATAACATATGTCTATTATTTCTTATATACAATTTTAAAAGAATAGTTGGTACTTAAATACATACACTGTATATTCTAGTATTTTCCGACAAAACCACACATGTATACAAGACAGAAGAGACGAGGCAAAATAAGTTAGCCCTAAATAGTATTACGAAAAATATCAGACAGCGGCCTTAGATACAGATAGTAACAATAACGCTGTAACATAGCCACTAAACTAAGTATTGCGACAGTGAAAATCACCTAGCAAAGAGAGCAACCTTTATAACTCTTAAAGACCATATGATAGATTTCACTATCTTGTAGATGTATATACCCAGTGAGATTAGAATAGTCAATTAGGGTATAATAAGTACACTATTTAAGAAAAGAAATAAAAAACCTAACCCCATGGTATAATAGAAAATCATCGATAGATTGGTATGAGAAAATCTTAAAACTAAGTAAGTTCTTATAATTTAACATAGCAGACTCCTATCCTCCATAATTACAGCCCCACTAGACAAGACACATGCTGCCTTCTTTAGATAGGTAGATATATGTGAAATTGAAAAATACACCATACAGTACGCGCGGTAGACAGTACTATTTTTGCTTAAACAACTTGGGTTAATAAGACCAATCCGGAGAAACTATTTATATTACGATGTGGTCATATAATAGTGTTTAGGAACACAGTAAAAGTCAGCTATTCCTGCATTTGAACTATGCGACACGTTATCACTTGATAGCTGAAACCAGGCGTAAACCTGGTCTGGACCGATAGAGTTCCCACCTGAACAGAGATTGCACAATGACATATTTAGTATACGATACAACCTTATCAACAGACCATCCCGACAACACGATAGACACACACACACACACCCACCCACACACACACATATATATATATATATATATATATATATATATATATATATATATATATTTGCATGATACAGGGCAGTTTTGAATGGAGGGTATTCATATATATGTTATTGTTGTGGTTGCAAGGTTGAACAATAATTAGTGAGGAATACAATGAAGACGCAAACAACAAGGAGAATGCAATAATAAGTGTATTAAAGAAAAGGTATAGTTACAGTATGTACAAATGAAGGTGTCGAGTCAGAGAGTCTTGGTGGGAGGACATGTACGCTCTTCGGCGTCACTTCCGGTGGCATTTAGGTAACACACACTAAGGCCAACCTAGGCTTGCCATTTATAGTGTAACGTTATTCGTATATGCAAATGAGTGGTTGCCACCACAACAGTTATGATTAAGAAATAGAGAGAGCTAAAACATCTACTGTCTTAGCAACTAGCGTTTGAATATCGAAAGAAGCTCGTTACTCTATTAAAATCAAAAGGTTGATACTGGATCAGTGACCGGAATTTCACCAGCTTTCAATAGTTATAGCTTGTGAACATCCGAGAAACTTACTCTGCTTAACAAGAGTGAAGAGATTATCAATAAATGCATACATAGAGAATATTTTTAGCACCAGTCCAAGATTTAAGCCTCCATGAATTATATACCCGACTCTGAGAGAGGATTATTTCTTTCTAGTTAAATCACACTCCTCACTATTGCGGGGAACACTACACCTGTCTCCTATTCTAACTGCACTGACGCAATTGTTTCCTCAACATTATTAACACGCCTGAACTTCAAGCAGATATTGAAAATCTTAGGAACTCCATATTTGAAAGCTGTCTTGGATATATTTTGACATTTTCGATTTTGGGGTGAGAAGGACCCCGTTTAAATAGTGTTCAGCAATAATTCGTTGGTTCCTTTTTAGGAATTATTTTGTTTGAGAATATTTTCACAAGGAATTTTTAAAATTTTCTTGGGAAAGATTTTTTGAAAGAGGTTTTATCTTGCGAGTTAGTCTATAAGTATCACATTGCAACATCCGTGACGATCAGTATATTTGAAATAATATGATTTGTAGACAGAAAACCACAAGTCTTAATCTTGATATAGAGACATGCAATTGTTGGGACAGGCTGTCCTTGATAATGGATATTGTACAAGCCAAACACTTTTGGAAGGAAATAGTAATCGGCTAACATTCGAATAATTACCGAACATTGCAAAATATATTTTAAAAAATAATTCAGTATCCACTAATACTACTGATGTAAACGTGAACAAAGTTGCATTTTTGGTGTTGCGTGTGAATGGCAGACGTTGCAAGTGATCGGTGCTCGTCCAAAGGAAATAGGGGGGGGACATATAATTTTGAAAATATCTCTTATTTAATATTGTGGGTCAAACTGAATCTTATATCTCTTGGAAATGAAATAAGTTCCTTATAAAAAAGGAAATCATACTGAGACCAACAAAGTAATGTTTCTAGATGAACACCATGATAAACGCCATTTAGTAGACTGTATGGTAGTTATTCCAAGTTGATATCTCCAGCAGTGAACACATAAATGAAAATTCTCGCTAACAAACCACCATAAGCAAAGAAAGACAACGAGCCAGAAATGAGGTGAAATATGAATACAACAAAAATATAGAACGACCACCTCACGAGGACATGGGAATGCCATCTTATAATGTTACAATACTCACCCAAGATCAAAAAGCAAATCGGTAGGTACTAGACGAAATTGCCTTGAAAGGTCAAATAAGATGGAAGGCACTAACAAAAAATCCACTGGACGGATGCGGTCAGTACTGGAACTTTGGAAAGGCTTATTCTAATTACTCTAATATATATTATCTTATTCTAATTGAAAACCAACAATCGTTTCCAGCAAGAAATAAATCGTAAATGGCTGTTACGATAACGCAAAATGACTTGCAACGGTTATCGAACGAGGCGGTAAGTGTTGTAAATCAGGGAACACTTGCTGTCACTTTAACACGAGTGAGTAATCACTAATAATGACTCGTATGAGAACTCCTAGTGAATAAATAATAACACACTCCTAGTTAGTACATAATAGTGCTGGAAATCGTGGGAGACGGTTTGTCACTCAGACTCTAGGGAACTCCATATGTTGTAACCGTATGAGCAATCACTGCTTATGGCTCGTGTTAAAACTCTTTATAGTAAATAATTAGAATAATAAATAACGGTTGGTACCATGTAAATTCGTCGTGGTAAGTGGTGAGAACAAAGAAGGAATGCTAAAGAAAATAGCTGGCTGTTATCAGGAAGAAATCAATGGTAAACAGCTGGTGCGATAACGCATGGAGAATGAAAGGATGGGGTGTACTGGAAGCCCTAGTATAATAATAAATAGCATTTTGTACCACAAAAATTGGTCGTAGTGCATGGTGAGGATGAGGACGAGGAGGAACTCATCAACTGTAAGGGCAAGAAGTAGACAAAAAGGAAGAAGAAAAGAAAAAGAATGATGAAATAAAAGAAGAAGAAAAAGAATAATAATAATAATAATAATAATAATAATAATAATAATAAGAAGAAGAAGAAGAAGAAGAAGAAGAAGAAGATCAACAACAACAAGAAGAAGAAGAAGAAGAAGAAAAAGAAGATATAAATAAATGAATAACATTTTCCATCCAACCAGTGTTTAAAAAATAGTTCGGACAATTATCGGTTAATTAATTCAAATTAACTAATAATTAGTTTAAATTAATTTGATTTCGCATTTTATTTTTCACAATCAAAACCAATTATGAATCGTTAATTACAAATTGAGATTAACACCAGGAGTTAAGCGGATAATACGCTTCGGCTTTTCAAAGCGATTGGAATGAAAATAAAAATAGAGACAAAGCTTGACAAATCAGGGGAGACTGAGATCGAGAAGAATGGAAAAAATAATAACACACTCAGGGGAAAAGGAAAAACGAATGGGAATCAGATGTTTCAGGCCATATTGTATTTCCCCAGCGCAAAAAGACAATAATGCATATGGCGACGGTACCGAGACATCATTATGAAATTCCTGTTGTTAATCAGTTTTTAGATTCTTCCCAGCAGCTCCATGGGGAGAGGGTCGCTCCCCTACCTACTCCTATTTACTTACTTGCTTCTTTACGATTGCAAAATAAGACACAAGATCGTTTTTTTTTAATACGAGAAAAGTACATCTCCCACCAAAAAGCAAACATTTAAATTGTATCAGTCTAGAACGATTTCTTCTATACTGGACCAGTGTAGTATAAGACCAGGAAGAGCTCACTATCTTTTGGACTGCCACGGTTAAATTTGAAATATTTTTAGATAGTTTCACGCATCTATACAAAGGTACCCACTGTTTGTCGGCAGTTTTTTTACGGATGAATCACCAGTTATAAAGGCTAAAAGCTACGCGAAGATGAGGTTTAATGAGATGAATAGATTGGCAATCGAGTGGAGAATACTATAGGAGAGGAGTAAAAATGATGAATAGATTGGCAATCGAGTGGAGAATACTATAGGAGAGGATTAAAAATAATGAATAGATTGGCAATCGAGTGGAGAATACTATAGGAGAGGAGTAAAAATGATGAATAGATTGGCAATCGAGTGGAGAATACTATAGGAGAGGATTAAAAATGATGAATAGATTGGCAATCGAGTGGAGAATACTATAGGAGAGGAGTAAAAATGATGAATAGATTGGCAATCGAGTGGAGAATACTATAGGAGAGGAGTAAAAATGATGAATAGATTGGCAATCGAGTGGAGAATACTATAGGAGAGGATTAAAAATGATGAATAGATTGGCAATCGAGTGGAGAATACTATAGGAGAGGAGTAAAAATGATGAATAGATTGGCAATCGAGTGGAGAATACTATAGGAGAGGAGTAAAAATGATGAATAGATTGGCAATCGAGTGGAGAATACTATAGGAGAGGATTAAAAATGATGAATAGATTGGCAATCGAGTGGAGAATACTATAGGAGAGGATTAAAAATGATGAATAGATTGGCAATCGAGTGGAGAATACTATAGGATAGGATTAAAAATGATGAATAGATTGGCAATCGAGTGGAGAATACTATAGGAGAGGAGTAAAAATGATGAATAGATTGGCAATCGAGTGGAGAATACTATAGGATAGGATTAAAAATGATGAATAGATTGGCAATCGAGTGGAGAATACTATAGGAGAGGATTAAAAATGATGAATAGATTGGCAATCGAGTGGAGAATACTATAGGAGAGGAGTAAAAATGATGAATAGATTGGCAATCGAGTGGAGAATACTATAGGAGAGGAGTAAAAATGATGAATAGATTGGCAATCGAGTGGAGAATACTATAGGAGAGGAGTAAAAATGATGAATAGATTGGCAATCGAGTGGAGAATACTATAGGAGAGGATTAAAAATGATGAATAGATTGGCAATCGAGTGGAGAATACTATAGGAGAGGATTCAAAATGATGAATAGATTGGCAATCGAGTGGAGAATACTATAGGATAGGATTAAAAATGATGAATAGATTGGCAATCGAGTGGAGAATACTATAGGAGAGGAGTAAAAATGATGAATAGATTGGCAATCGAGTGGAGAATACTATAGGAGAGGATTAAAAATGATGAATAGATTGGCAATCGAGTGGAGAATACTATAGGAGAGGATTCAAAATGATGAATAGATTGGCAATCGAGTGGAGAATACTATAGGATAGGATTAAAAATGATGAATAGATTGGCAATCGAGTGGAGAATACTATAGGAGAGGAGTAAAAATGATGAATAGATTGGCAATCGAGTGGAGAATACTATAGGAGAGGAGTAAAAATGATGAATAGATTGGCAATCGAGTGGAGAATACTATAGGAGAGGTGTAAAAATGATGAATAGATTGGCAATCGAGTGGAGAATACTATAGGAGAGGATTAAAAATGATAAATTGGATGAAAATGTGGTTACTTATGAGAATGGTGTATGACAACAAAAAATGTTGACAAGCATGTTGTGGGCTGAAGGGAAGCAGTCCTGTGGAAAGGTGTTCCGCAGAAAGAAACTCTGTTCATAGAAAGTCTTCTTGATATTCGACACACGGAAGATTAAAAGCGCGTTCTGTGTAGCTGTTGTAGTAAAACAAGTTCTTGCTGCGAATATTGTACAAGGAGAAACAATATATTAAAGTTCAGTTCTGCACGTTGCAAGGAAATCACACTTGATTAAATAAACAATAGGAATGTATCTCTTGAGAGATAGGAACTGTAAAAAACAAAGGAGATTGTTCCCACTACATATCGAAGTCGATATTTTACTCTAGGTAGGCAGGGGAGATTACTTTGAGCGGCAGCTGATCATTCGTGGTAGCAGTACTTCAGTTTACTATGCTCTATTTTATCAAAGTCACTCACCGATCTTGCTATCAACGTCTGATGACTAATTATTAGCAACATTTCTCTTATTCAACTGAGTAAAATCAGATGTACGGGGTTATTCCTTATACCTGTAGTACTCACAATAAATGGATAAGAGACAAGGTTTAGTTGTTGAAAAAGTGTCCTTTGAATATGTCTATGTTCTATAACCCTAAAAAATAAAATCAGGAACGCTAACTCTTACTAAAAGTATACGAGCTATCCTCCTTAGCTCATTTTTGTGTATATGTTCATTTAACAGTTCTAAATATTAGCAAACTGTCGAACTAGATTAATAATTCTGGTTTTAATAAACTGTAGCAAAGTACTTCAGTTGTTAAAATGTTTGATTGCCCTTTTTTTGGCCTTTTGGCTAGGATCAAAGTGTAGTATCTGTTCCGATGGATACTGCACCCCATAGACTGGTATTGTCTTGGCCTTCGGTGCTTGATTTACGCCGGTCTATGGGTCTGTCCTGAGCGGTTTGGGGAGGAGTAAGTTTATTGCTTACTGCCTGAGGCGCCCCTACCGGGGAATGCCGACGGGGCTGCCCAGGCAATTTTTAAACCCCACTTTCCCGACCCGACCTTGGGTCACATCTTACTTGTGGGAGTAAGATAAAAACTGGCCTTGTGTCTAACTCTTGGAGAGGAGTAAATCAATACTCAGCATTGTAAAACTCTTGTGTTGCATATTCCTTGGCGGTAATGTTTTATTTGGTTGAAGAGTAGATATGGATGCCAATGTGCGGTTGATTATACGCTTTGATTGGCGGTGTATGACTTAGTGTCAGCGAGAGCTTCATATGCCGAAACGTGAACGTTTTAATTTGTGAGCTTAATCATATGACATTGAAGAGATTTGAAATGAAACCAGTTGGAAACGTTAATTAAAGTCAATGGTGCATTGAGTATAATCAACTTCCTCTACCATTCTATGTCACGCTTCTCTGCACTCCTGCAAGGATTCTCATAAGATGTCCATCAGTTCTGTCATTCCAATCCCGTTCATGGCATCTACGTCTTCAAAACGCATCTTCTTGATGCTCCCCTGAATTGAGGAAACGAGAATATCACACGGGGCAATATCAGAAAATTTAGCAGGTTATTCCAGTACGGCTGAATTCTTTGTATCGTGTTTATCGTTCATTTCTCTGGTGCTCTGAACTGCATGACTTGAAAAAAGGAGATGAAAATACGGTAACACCTCGGTTTTCGAACTTAATGCTTTCTGATGAGCTACTCTAAAACCGAATTGTTCTAAAACCGAAACATATTTTCTAATATAAAATAAAGTAAAAAAGATAATTCGTTAATTCTTATATATATATATATATATATATATATATATATATATATATATATATATATATATATACATATATTTACTTTATTTTATTTTATTTTATTGTATATTTTATATTTTATATATTTTCTTTTATATCTTATATTTTGTATTTTATATATTTTCTTTTATATTTTATATTTTATATTTCATATATTTTCTTTTATATTTTATATTTTATATATTTTCTTTTATATTTTATATTTTATATTTTATATATTTTCTTTTATATTTTATATTTTATATATTTTCTTTTATATTTTATATTTTATATGTTATATTTTATATATCTTCTTTTATATTTTATATTTTATATTTTATATATTATCTTTTATATTTTATATTTTATATATTTTCTTTTATATTTTATATTGTATATTTTATATATTATTTTTTATATTAATATTTTTATTTTTAAAATTTTTATTTTGATTTTGATTTTGGAGATTTTGACTCTTAACGGTCCCGGCCACGTGACCTTCCAAATTTTTAAATTTTTAATTTCATTTCCTTTCTCTCCATTTCATTATTTCCAAATATGATCTAAGGTTAAGAACGGATTCTAACTCTCCCTGATGAGATCTCAGTTTAGAATAGCTGTTGATCGATAACATCGACATGCCAGTGTCGCAGATTTTGTACATGTCTGTGTAAATAACAATAATCATATATTAAAGCTCTATTTGATATTGAGCACTTTCTATAAACTCGGTTGAAATTCTTTGGATTACTACCCCGCGGATGTTTACGTGGATTATATATATATATATATATATATATATATATATATATATATATATATATATATATATATATAGTCTATTTTAGGTATTTAATACAGGCAGTTAAAAATATAATACTTAAGAAAAAATAACTAATTAAAAAAATAAAAACCTAGATCGATTTTAAAAGATCAGATCTTGATTTAAAAATCTAGGTGTGGCAACCCTGCACAGAACTGTCAAGATTTTATCAGACAGTATCCTTCAGTCCAGAATCGGAAGTAAAAAAAAAACGAGGCATTTCCGGCTTGAATGTTGTGATCGACATTCGAATTGTGTTATTTCCGAGACGTTAATAAACTGACATTTGACTGTAAAAACACGTGAGAAAAATGCAATAGTTGCATAAAACTATAATTTCTATTATATACTCCAAAGATATCAAGTTGGATGACAACACAATCCAATTATTTTTTACCATAAATTCAGACACACAACCGCGTTAATTTTTAACCATAAATGTCCATTCTTACATCTTTAGACTTAGTAATCTAGTTAGACATTAGGCGATTTTTCACAAGAGGCGTAGGACCTCGATTCATACAAATTTAGCACTGGGTGGCAGATATAAATATGCTCTTCTCAAATAAGCAGTATAAAGTACTTTCTACTTTTCTTTTTGGTTTGACCAGTGCAACAAACAGTCTGAGTAGACGTATTTAATATCTCATTAGACCATCCCCTACCATATGTCAGTAGGATGAGCTGGCGTGATAGAGTGGCAAAGCCAAACCTACAGTTCTCAACATATGTTGGTAAACTTATCGGTACATGTGAGTGCATTTAAATATGTAACAGAAACTGGGTCACATTTCATAAATATGTTACGTCAAATTCTGAAAAAAGGGGTTATTCTAAATCATTCAGAACTATTTTTTATAACATGTAAAAGCGGGCAACAAAATAACAGAACATTCCTCTGCACTCGTTCGTTCTTTTTTTTTTAGCTCTACAAGCGCAATAAACACACATCCTCAGACATTCTCAGTTCAAGAGGGAAAGAGCATATTCCCGCTAACCCACGTTCTCGTTAGATCACTGAAGTTAAGCGACGTTAACCCCGGTTAATAACAGATGAGTGTCTTTTTTAGAATACCAGGAGCTGGTACCAAGACAGAGTAGTGATGACATATTTCCTGGCAAAGGGTACCACAATTACAGGAGCCTATTACGCTTCACTTTTGATGAAATTAAGAGAAGCTATCAAAATCAAGAGGCGGGGCAAGATCAGCAAAGGTATCCTCCTCCTCCTCCAGGACAACGCTCCGGTCCACAACTCGAAGTCGCCAGATCAGAAGCACGTGCGTGTTGCCATGAAATCCTCCCCATCCCCCTTACTCTCCTGACCTTGCACCCTCTGACTTTTATCTATTTCCATCCATGAAGTTGTTTTTGAAAGGAAAGCGTTTCCCAGATGATGCAGCTGTGATTTCTGAAGTTACGACGTGGTTGGAGGACCAATCTGGGGACCTCCACATGTATGGTTGGGATTTGGCAGATTGTCGAGTTGGTCCAGTGAATCTACGTCGTGAGGGCACCAGAGCAGCAAGCTCATCAGAGAACAATCCAGCGATTTACACAGTGAATAGATTGGATTTAGCTGATTGTCAGATTGGTTTAGTGTAGGGGGCACTAGCGCAGCAAGTTCATCGGAGCACAATCCATTGAAATACTTGTAAAACAGGCACAAGGAAGAAACATTGCGGCGATGGGACAGGGGCTGGAGCTTGGTGGATAGTGAAGGACCTATCAAGTTGGTGACTCTCTTTTTTACCTTGTCTAAGAGGGGGAGACTAGCGGATGATGCACCAGCCCAGATGTCGCAACAATACTCCATGCATGGGTGGATGCTGGCTTTGTAAAGATATAGGATAATGTCAGGTGTGAGAAGTTTAGTGGCACGGTAGAGGAAACCCACCTTCTTTGTGAGCAGCCCTGGCAAAGTTTTCAATGTATTTATTCCAAAAGCCGACCCTGTTGTATTATACAGGGAAGCAGTCATGTGGAAACTTGTTCGACATATTTGGAAAGAAGCTCTGGTCATGCTCCCTTGAGGACCTCTTTAAAATATTTAAAAAATAAACATCAATTTTCTTTTAATCCGAATTCTCAGCTGACAATATGTGTTAGTATATATTGCAGAGGTAGACGAGTAAATTTGTCAAATTTAAAATTCATTGATATAATAACATATAAGGTATTAATGAACAGACATATATTATATATATATATATATATATATACTATATATGTTGATATATACATATATTTATATATATATACTACATATATATTTTGATATATACAATATATTTTTATGCATACGTATTTTTCTATATACTATATATGTTTCTATTTACGTATGATTTATATATACTATATATTTATATTTCTATATGCGTATTTTTATATATACTATATGTGTTGATATGTACGTATATTTATATTTACTCTATATTATTTTTATATATACTATATAGTTTTATACATACCTATTTTGTCTATATACAAACTATTTTTCTATATACGTATTTTTTCTATATACTATATATTTTATATATACGTATTTTATATATATATATATATATATATATATATATATATATATATATATATATACTAGACAAACGCGTGTGTAATTGGATTACAATTAGCACCATTATTCTTTCGAATTTGATTACATTTTGAAAATCACTATTTACTTCAACCAGGAAGGCAGGGTTTGACCTGAGATCGGTTTTCCATGTGAGGACATCTAGTCCCCCCCCAGGCTAGTAATCTCGTTTAAGACAATAATAAAAATTGTCTTAATCTAAACGGAGTTTTTCGTCACTGTCCACGGAGAAAACAGGTAAAGTGTCGTATCATAAACATTTGCTTCTAACCAGAAAGCCAAGAAATGCCGTGAAGAAACTGTCTTGCCTTACAAAAAAATAATGAGTCTCTTTGTTTCTATATTATCCACAAGAATAATATAGAAATAAATATATCGATTATTCTGCTATCTAATTTACATACATATATACGGTGTGTGCGAACACAGTATGTAAATAAGATGAAAAACAAAATCACTCTCTAAATGCTTAAAGCCATATTAATAATAATTAGAGAGTGGTTGAATAAACAGAAAGTGAGTGAAGCAACATAAATACATAAATAACTAAGAGAGAGAGAGAGAATGAGAGAGAGAACAAGGAGGAGGGAGAGAGAAGAGGATTAATGTCTTGTTTGGTTAATTATGAACTACGACTAATTAGAAAGATTAAAGCACGATTGATTTTCAAACATAACTAAATCCCAGAACTAAAACATGTTTTATCACGTATTTTGTGTTGTACATAAAAATCTTTAGAGACGAATGTTGATAAACTTATATTTTGTATAATAAAACAAATGTTGATGTTCGTAAATATTATGCGTGTAATAATTTTCATTATTTTCAAATTTGACACATTCGTGTGAAGGAAGTGATGAGGAATACATATAAAAGTAATAAAAGACAATGCGATGAGGACAGTCATCACCTTACTTATACCAATATAGTAGTTTAGGATCCGCCCTCGTCAATAAGTCCGACAGAGACTGTGCCATTGGGAGGGGCGGTGGCCTTTTTTTCTGTCGGGCTGTGGTATTTGTTCTGTTCAGCTTTAGGAGGTCTACCTTCCTATGTCTTGTCTTCTCGTTTTAGGAAATAGTTAGTTCATAGCTACCTGGCTAGACGTTGGGGTATTTTTACCCCACTTAATAAACTGGTATTGTCCTGGCCTTTGGCTCTGAATTTACGCCGGTCTGTGTGGGGTTGTCTGGTCCTGTGCAGTTCTAGGAGGTGCACCCTCCCAGGCTTTGCCTCCCCTCTTTGGGGAGGAGTAAGTTTATTGCTTACTGTCAGATTTTTTTTAAATGACCAGAGTGCTCACCTCTCGAGCGCTGGCTTATCTAATCCCACATTCCCGACCTTGTGTCACATCTTAAATTGTGTGAGGTAGATAAATAAAAGACGTTCTTGGCCTTTTGGCTAAGATCAAAGTGTAGTATCTGTTCCGATGGATACTGCACCCCATAGACTTGTATTGTCTTGGCGTTCGAGGCTTTATTTACGCCGGTCTATCGGTATGTGCTGTGCAGTTTTAGGAGGTTCGCCTCCCCTCTTTGGGGAGGAGTAAGTTCATTGCTTACTGTCTGAAGCGCCCCTACCGGGGAATGCCGACGGGGCTGCCCAGGCAATTTTTAATGGCCAGAGTGCTCACCTCTCGGGCGCTGGCTTTTAAACCCCACTTTCCGACCTTGGTCACATCTTACTTGTGGGAGTAAGATAAAAACTGGCCTTGTGCCTAACTCCTGGAGAGGAGTAAATCAATACCGTGCTAAGGTGCCCTCTCAGAGGAATAGATACGGGCTGCTCAGTCAATTATTAAGGGCTTAGTGAACCACTGTCTGTGAGCTGACATAGTCTCGCTATCGTCCGGCCGTGTGCACTATCTTTCTGCGGTAGCATGGAAGTAAATACATCTCTGGTCTTTAGATGTGTGTACATTGTCCATGATACGAATCAGTCTGACAGTGGTGTTATTGCTGTCGAGCTGAGATACTGTTCTGTTCAGTCCTATAATGTCGACACTCCCAGGCTTTACATCCTCTATGAGAAGTGGTTTGTGTATTGCTAATTGCCTTAGGCGCCTTTACCGAGGAATGATGACAGAGTTGTTCAGGCATTTTTTGTAGGCCATAGTGCGTTTATCCTAGTGCGTTTGTTTCTCACACCCACATATGCTCTTGTGTATAACTTCCTTGTGAAGAAGTAAATGATACATTGCCAAAATTACGAAACCTAACATTTATTAAGCCACGTCACTCATCGAGGAGACTGGCGCCATGAAATCATCTATTACATTTTGACCCTGTGACAGAAATGGGTTGGCCATATTTTTTGCATAAGGTAGGATCGGCATTTGGTTTCAGTATAGAGGTCGGGTTATTAAGCAATTCTTCTTTCACTTAGATGCTATATCTTTTTCTCTTTTTATATTCCGGTTGAATAACTGTTAGGATTTTGCACCAGTTTGACCGGTAAGAATTAAAGTATTGAATTAACATTTCTGCCGCTGACCCCTATTCACGGGTTGGTGGTCAGTCATGCAGTAAAGAGTATTTAATAAAATCAGAATTATTCTAGGACCGAGACATATGGTAATCGTTTCAAAATTGTTAGTAGTTTTAAAAGTACATTGGTCAACATCCTGCCCGAAAAGAATGAACATTCATGAATCTTTTCAGATCAAATAGTTTCAAACTAACATACATACACAAACACACACACACACACACACACATATATATATATATATATATATATATATATATATATATATGTGTGTGTGTGTGTGTGTGTGTGTGTGTGTGTGTGTGTGTGTGTATGTATATACATATAGAGTAAATAATGAAAGATATATTTATGGCAATTAAGCTACACAGAGGCTTCCGCGTTTCATCACCGTACGGAATCGCCAGGCTAAAATCCGTGGAGTTTCTGTTGCCGGATGTGTTTATATATACACATGGTGTTTAGTCTAGTTAGTTAACCAATCAGATTCTTTGTTATTCTCTTAGCAAATCGTTGGGCTTCTCACAAACAAAGATTCGGTCGATTTTACTTCTCATTCTAATGTTCTGTTTTCTATAGAGTGGCTCATCCTTGTTTCTTTGTTGTGTGGAAATAATGGGTGACCTTATTTTTACACGTGTTTCCCTGTCTTTTTATTTTAGGTTTTAGTTTAGTTTAGCTTGTTATTTATGTATATGTTCATTTATTTATTATGTATTGTTAACATAAAGTAAATGTTATTCTGTGTAAGCCTGATTACTTTTTACGGGGTTGAATCGCGAAAGCCTCTGTGTAGCTTAATTGCCATAAATATATTTTCGTAACTTACTACTTTGCCCTACTCACGTATAAAGCTTGTTGAAGTAAATACTGAAACTTGATACATAAAAGATACACCCTTTATAACATTTCATGTGGATGCATGAAATAATATATATATATATATATATATATATATATATATATATATATATATATATATAATATAATTTTTTTAGCTTTGTTCACCCCAAACAAGGCAGGCAGCCACTGTAGACGTAAGGGGCTACTGAAAATTAGGGTGAAAGTTTTTTGAGTTATCCTAAGTTCTGTGTAGTAATATTTCTGTTTACATTAGTTTTACATTTCTACATGTCGATACAGTCAGGAAACCACGAAGCAGGTAGGGAGTTCCAGAGGCCGACAACATGAGGAAATAAGCTATTGGCGTAGAAAGCTCTCCGACATCCGGCGATTTACACAGTGAATGGATTGGATTTAGGTGATTGTCAGATTGGTTTAGTGTAGGGGGCACTAGCGCAGCAAGTTCATCGGAGCACAATCCATTGAAGTACTTGTAAATCAGGCACAGGGATGCAACATTGCGGCGATGGTACAGGGGCTGAAGCTTAGTTGATAGTGATGGACCTATTAAGTTAGCGACTCTTTTGGGGACTTTGTCTAAGAGGGAGAGACTAGTGGACAATGCACCAGCCCAGAGATAACAACAATACTCCATGAATAATGGGTTTGTAGATATATATATATATATATATATATATATATATATATATATATATATATATATATATATATATATATATATATATATATATATAGGTATTGCTTATTCTTGGTTTGAGCGATGTGGTAAGTTTTATGGGCAACTACCTCCAGGTTATATTGTATGCTCTTTGTATCAACAAATCAAACTGATAATGTTCAATTACATTGTTATTTCACTTATTCTCAGTACGTCTGATTTTTTTTGTTTTCTATTTCGGTTTGTCTTTCGGGTTTTGTTTCTGTTAGTTTTTACTTCAATTCTTAATAATGATTGTCTTTCTCTTGGTTAATTAAAATAAATACTTACGTACATAGGTTGTCGTCGTTCTTATTTTTCAACTATGTATCGTCCGAACGGAGTGAAAAGTATCTGGAGAACATCCTCAACCATGCCCCAATGGAAAAGGAGATAAACAACCTCTATAATCCTCACCGAGGATAATATAACACTTAAACATATTTCTAATCTGGTCCTTAAAAATCGTTTGGTGACCCCTGTTCTAATTGTATGATAGCATTAAGGTCACTACTTACTCTTATATCTCACTTGTGTCTTCTTCTTTGTCTTTTTTTCTGGTTCCTTTAGTTGTTTTTTTATTTCAACCATTCTCGTCTAGTGGACCTCTTAACAGCGCATTGCCTATCTCGGGGCGGCCGCTTACAAATAGCAACGTTCGACATCGCGTTTTTCACGTGCGTCAAATTCTAGCTCTTCAAGCGCTGTCTTAATCTAGGTCTCGCTCACCTCTACCATTCCCCGTTTAGTTTTGCCCCCATACACTGTTGTTTTGATGTTGGGTTGAAGTGGAAGCAGGATTAGCAAACTGTGTTTTTTTTTTTGTTATAATGGGATGAATAAGTAGTCTGCCAATGTTTGCCCACACTGATAAAAAAAAGGACGGGACGATTTGCTAAAATGGTAATATCGAAAAAGATTATGAGGTACAGGTTAAATGGATACTGGCATTGCAAGCCAAATTCATTCATAGGAATATATTGACATATAAGTATAAAATAAAGTGGCATATATATATATATATATATATATATATATATATATATATATATATATATATATATATGTGTGTGTGTGTGTGTGTGTATATATACGTATATATATATGTATATATATATACGTATATATATATGTATATATATATATATCATGCTAAATATATTAAAGAAACATCTTATTAACATACACATGTGTTTCATCCTTTTGTAGAATCATCAGTGTAGAAGATGATTGTTGTGCCGGTTACACGATTCGAACATCATAGCACGATCAATATTTTAAATTATATCTGAACCACTAGAACCATACGACCAACCTAACAACCACGGTGAAGGAAAATAGTTAAGGTATATTTGTCTTTACAAGCGGACATATCTAGAAGGCTTCATGAACAGTGTTCAGCGACCTGATCGGACAAAACAATCACATCACACATTAAATTTTACAGCCTAATTATAATTCTCTGATCGGGTGCGTCCTTGCATTTAGGGGGATATAAACACTATCATGATACATATTGTTTCTAGTATTTTTGGTCGATGTATGCAATTATTTTTACGTATGATTATGATGTTAGCTGTTCGCGGTTTATTGTAGTGTTTTGTGATGTGAAATGATCATTCGTAAACATAAGTGCATACATCGACTAAAAATACCAAAAGCAGTATTTATTAAAAAGAAACAACCTGATATTAAAAAAATAGCTTTCAATAAAGGTACTAACATATGAAACGTATTCCATCATTTAAAAAATAATAATAACAAAGTTATAAATATACAGATATATATAAATAAAATAAAATATATACAACAAATACGATGGCATGACTAAACGAAAGTAATAAATAGACAAATAAAAAAATTAATAATACAGTTAACCATATCCCTTTCGTTTCTTTGACTCTTCCTCTCCTTCCACCAAAAATCTTAAAGAAAATTATAAAACAAATACAATAACTAAAGTCTTTTAAAATAAACAACCACCTACTTCTTATGACGGCCACGAAGGTTGAAAGCGCTCGATATATAGACGAGTCTATAACACTCAGAAACTTGCTCGAGAAAATCACAAAAAAAATATAACCAAACAAAAAAAATCCGTGGCATGTAACAATGAATGCATAACTAACGACTTCATGCCTATATATATATATATATATATATCGCACCAAAGACGTTTATCAAGTAACAAGGAAATAAGTTTGTTTATTCTTGTTTTTTCATGAAAAGAATGACTCAATACTGGTCACCCCTGATGATGGATTTTATTCCGAAATTAATAGGATTAATGTAAAAAATATAATAATAATTAATCTTGTATTGCTAATGGCTTATATTTCAGTTTTATTAACTAACCCTGCAGTACTTTGAAATTGAACGACCAACCCATACCTTATATATATATATATATATATATATATATATATATATATATATATATATATATATTATTATTATTATTTGCGACCCAAAAGTAGGCTGGGCTCTCTAGCGAGTAATATTAACACAGCCGTCATCGTGGCTTCAGTGCAATGTTTCTTTCAAAGTCGAACTCTTTACGACACCTGCATTTGAATAGTATTAATCTCTCGCTAATTTACCGAGTTGTTGACAACGGCCATGTGGACACGGATGTTGGAATTTGAGTTTGAAATATAACTCGTATTTTGAGGGGTCGAGTCCGCTGACCGGTTTGAATAATTATTTTCTACACTGACGATTCCTGTAAAAGGATGAAATGTATACGTATGTAGATAAAAACAACTATTTATAATTAATTACATATTTACATATATATACTAGACGTACCTGTTATATTTAGGGTCACGACAACTACTATTTTTCCCTCTATCCTCATGGCCACTTCTTACTACTCTTATGCTTCGTCGGTATATCTTTCTTTTAGCTAGTTTAGCTCTATTAGTTTTTTTTAGATTACAACCCTAGAAAATTAAAGAACATAATATTTTCAGCAAGGTTTTAGTAATTCGTATTTTTATTAAATTACTTTAATAAATGATAATTTCAAAAAACTATTGCATCTATAGATACATATAGGAAAATAGGGCAATACACTTCCAATTGAATAACAGCAGACACTTTCCTTATTAAAAAGCGCCAATCAGCGCCAAACATCGACCAGACTTTTCTTATCCTGACGTCATTTACAAGTTGACGTGCTTTTCTGCCTCAACCGTGATTCGACCCCTCGGAGTTAATACCATCGAAATGAGGCAGGAGAAGAAGAAGAAAAGAAAAAAAACTAAAGACAGTCTCGCCTGACAAAGTTTTTTTACAACGAAAGCTTGAAAAAAAAATGAAATAAATGATTTTTCATTTAAATTTCACCATGTGTTGATTTTCAAAAATATTTCACTTAAACACTCAAAAAGCTCACTTTTATTTTAATAATATAAAAAAATACATTATCGTCTTTTGAAATATTCTATATATAGTAGAGAGTAAATAAACGAACACCTGATTGTAAGCAGTTTATAACTGCTTAAAATCAGGTTTTAGTTTATTTACTCGCTACTATATATAGAATATTTCAAAAGACGATAATGTATTTTTTTATTAAAATAAAAGTGAGCTTTTTGATAGTAATATAGGGTTTTATAATAAAGAGAAATATTGCATTTATTCATCTACATAAATATATATATATATATATACATATATATATATATATATATATATATATATATATATATATATAACATTATTTCATGTATAAACGTATATTATTAGGTGATATGATATATTGTGTATAGATTTTTAGTAGGTATTTCAACAGTGTTCAATAAGTGAGTAGAGCTTAGTAGTAAAGAATGAAAATATATTTATGGCAATTAAGCTAAACAAAGACGTCTGCATTTCCTCACCGCATGAAACCGCCCGACTAACTGCATAGATATTGTGTTAACACAATATCTGTGCACTTAGCCTGACCATTCCCCATGGGGATGAAACGCAGACGCGTCTGTGTTGCTTAATTGCTATTAATATATCATCATACTTTACTATATTATATATATATATATATATATATATATATATATATATATATATATATATATATATATATATATATATATATATATATATTTGCGGTTGTGTTTCGTTTGTAATGTCTGTTTTATGGCATGTCAACTATTTTACCAAATTGTCATGCACCCAAGAGGAATGCCTTGAGGATGGCGGTAGAGCGACGGGGTTGGGATATGTAACCCATTTCGCACATTTACTTTTTTTCGAATTAGATGAATAAGTGGCTTGCCAATGTTAGCCCGCAATGATAAAATGAAGAATGAAGACGATTTGATCAAGTGGTTATACCGAAAAAGACTGTTAGTTAAAGATTTACCTGGATGTATATCCTGGTTACAAGGTGCAATCGTGGTAGGCATCTCAACAAGCTGCGAGCAATACGCATTTATAAGCACATTTATAAGCACATTTATAAGCACACTAGTGCAAACAATGTAATCTTTATATTAATTTAGTTCATACTTTGATTATATTGTTACTTTCATAGAATGTCAATGATTTTTTCGACCATTTTTCATGTGGTCTAAGCAATGGATTTGATGCAAGTCCTCTTGACCTAATCTTCAATCATGAAGGTTTACTTGCTCTTCAATTATAAGTACACCTGGACACGACGTACAAAATTGTCAATAGCTCTGACACACCTCTCTGTCTTGAAATCGACCTGATTTGTGATTTATTGGATTTCTTCAGTTCGGGAATATTTTATTGATTGCTTTTATAGACATTATCTTTTACATAACCTCATAGATAAAAATGAGTGGCCTCATAGATAAAAATGAGTGGGGTTAATGTCCACTTTGGATGAAGCCTGTTCAGGATTACACATCCTACTTATGAGACGATTACCAAAGTAACCCCATATCATTGAACAGCGATACATCCAAAACAGTTCAGCATTAATGTCTAAGATTTAATGTACAAGTCATTCATTGATTAAAGTTTATTTGCAGCAAATATAGTGTGAATACAGAATAGGTTATGTAACTTATTAACGATGCCATTGTTTTTATTTGAGTTATCACCCTTTATGATTGGGAAATATATGAATCCGAAGTTTCTTCCAGATGCACTAGCAACTTGTGTTTAACTCATCGCTTACAATAGATATGTGAACTTGCGTTTTTCTGCGTGCACTGACAGGCCGTGATGGCTACCACATTGTCTTTGTCCGAACTCGATGCTTGATTCCCACAGTCGCCGTAGTGTAAATCATCTGGTGTCGGGCATTGCTTTTACAAAAAGGTTTCCCTCCTAAACGATATCAAAATTCAAGTTTAAAAAAAAAATGTTTTATTTTTTAGGGTACAATGGAACCCGGCTTCTTCACTGAACTACCGACTTGCAAAAATGGGCAAACATATCTATTAAACGAACTAAAACAGTCCACCAACTGAATACTCAAAGGCGCATCTGTCTCTGATACCCACAGACACCAAACTGAGGCCCTCTGTCCGTCTTGCTAGACTATATATATAAATATATATATATATATATATATATATATATATATATATATATATATATATATGTGTGTGTGTGTATAATATATATATATATATATATATATATATATATATATATATATGTGTGTGTGTATAATATATATATATATATATATATATATATATATATATATATATATATATATATATATATGTGTGTGTGTGTGTCTCGTTTTGTGTAGACTACACAGTCAGACTACTTGAAAATGAATGTATGTGTTATTACTGGAGATAAAACCGACTGAATCGAGTTTACATTACTTTTGCGAAATCTCTAGTTATAGAATGGAACCTTCGTATCCAAGAAAACATTGCTATTTCAAATACGCCATCCAACTTATTATAGGGTCTTTTCTCTTAGCTAAATATTAGCTAATTGCAGGCTTGCCGTCTGCGGCTTGCATGTAGACATCTCATATAGTATATAACATTCAACATTTTACAGATATTGTATATGGGCATTAACTAATCTAATAGGGTTGATATGCCGTAAACAAATAAAAGAACCCCTACTGAACAGTATATAAAATGAAGCTGAACCGACTTTGCACACTCGTGGTTTTCCTTATTTGCTCATTTGGTATGACTTAGAATGTCAAGCGGAGCGTGGGTGGCGGGGGAGAATCTAAGAGAAAACCAGGAACTGTAAGCAAATAGACAGTCTATTTATTTATCTTGTGGGTGTTGCTTATACTGTAATTAATTAGTTGTTATTATTACAACTAGAACAAATATTAACCTTAACGGCTGTACTAAATTAAGAAATAGTCTTTGTCAATATTTCTGAGATTAGGTGTTTTTGTTTACATGTTGGGGCTGTTTTCATCATCTTGGTTGTATGAAAGTTTTTTTGATTCCCTTGGAAAATCGTTCAAAATTTATATGAACACTCGAACATATTCAATTCTGATGTGAGCGAAAATAATTTGAAATAACCTTGAGCTATAATTTCCACGTCTTTATAAAATATATACCACTTCTTACAATTTAGCTGTCACTCACACTTTATTTGCTTTCCTTTTTTGAAGGCAGGGG
>OY744546.1:43492392-43499892 GCA_963556195.1 Sepiola atlantica
GTAACCTCCAGTCTGTAGCGGAATGGGGTCATAAATGGATGGTCACATTTAATGCTGCTATGACAAAGCTCCTCTCGTTCAAAAACAACAAGAAACCTCTCCAGCCACCGATTGCCATATATATATATATATATATATATATATATATATATATAGAGAGAGAGAGAGAGAGAGAGATGTGATACTTAGAAGGCAATACAATGCAGAGGTGTGAAGGATAGACACAAGTTGGAGCAAATAAGACATATAATGGTGGAACAAAAAAAATAGTTTCACCCTTAATACAATGTATACATGCACATATATATATATTTTATTTTTATTTTCTTCACGAACACACATATATCTGTCTATCTACACAATGTTACACTGTTATGTAATACCTGTATCAATATGGTTGGTGGAAACTCCGTATGATATAATAGTTTTAATATTTCGGGAACTCTTTTTCTTCTTCAGAACCGTGCTCAGCTCAAGTTCAAGCGTGCATATGAAGTGCCGTAGGATGCAGTCTAGCAGAAAATACCGGTTAAATTTGAATTTCAAACCAGATTTAAAAAATTAAATAAACTTTTTTATTGGTTTATTTATTATATTTTATTTATCTATTTTTATCTAATTTATTTATTCATCTATTTACCTTCATTAAACTAGGTTTTTGTTTTTACTAATATATATAATAATGATATTAATAGTATTAATAATAATAATAACACAATAAGACATTGAATGAATACATAGTTAAATAAATAAATAAAAATTAATAAATAAAGAGATTATTAAAACTATATGAATAATTAATAAGAAATGTCGAGACTGCCCACCCGTGAACATATAATTTACAACATTAATAGTTAATCGACATTACATGCCCAAGGGAAAATAAATAAATAAAATTCAAACTAAATAAATAAATAAAGAATAATAATAACAGTGATAAAAAAATAAAAATAAAATAAATAATATTAATAACAATAATAATATAAATAATAATAAAAATAAAAAAAAATAATAATAATAACAATAACCATAATAATAATAGCAATAACAACAACAACAACAATAATAATAATAATAATTATAATAATAATAATAATAATAATAATAATAATAATAATAATAATAATAATAATAATAATAACGACGACGACGACGACGACGACGACGACGACGACGACAATAATAATAATAATAATAATAATAATAATAATAATAATAATAATAATAATAATAATAATAATAATAATAATAATAATAATAATAATAATAATAATAATAATAATAATAATAATAATAATAATAATAATAATAATAATAATAATAATAATAATAATAATAATAATAATAATAATAATAATAATAATAAGAAGAAGAAGAAGAAGAAGAAGAAGAAGAAGAAGAAGAGGGGATGAAATACCGGAACCACCCGGAGAGAATAATACCCTATAACATCAATTAATAATATTTTTTAAACTGAAAAAACGGAAAGAAATACATTCGTTATAACAATATGTTATCTTAATAATTAGAAATAAGTAAATTTAAAAGCGACTTAAACACCATTAGACAGACCAACTGAACTGAATTACCTCCCTTCCGTTGCTGTAATTAACGGATGGGGGTGATTAATGAACAGATAATATTGCATTAATTAATAAAATATAAATATTGACAAAAATAAAATAAAATAAATAAATAAACTAAATATTAATATACACAATAATTTAAAACGAACAGATGATGCAATGTTTAATCACAGTATTAACCGACGTATTAATCTATACGAATAGACTTCGTTTAAATTAGATTAAAACTTAAAATTTAACAAAAAAAGGGAAGGAAACATTCTAAAAAGTAACGACAACTAAAAATGTTTAATAAAGGTAAATAGATTAATAAATAAATTAGATGAAAATAGATAAATAAAATATTAAAAATAAATAAATAAATAAATTAAAAAAAGTTTATTTTATTATTTTAATCTGGTTTGAAATTCAAATTTAACCGGTATTTTCTGCGAGACTGCATCCTACGGCACCTTCCTATGCACGCTTGAACTTGATATTAGAGTTCCCGTAATATTAAAAATATTATATCATGGAGTTTCCACCAGACCATCTTTATACAGGTATTACATAACATTGTAACAGTGTGTAGATAGACAGATATATGTGTGTTTGCGAAAAAACTCAAAAAATAATAATAATAAATAAATATATATATATATATATATATATATATATATATATATATATATATGTGTGTGTGTGTGTGTGTGCATACATTGTATTAAGGGTGACACTATTTATTGGTTCCACCATTATATGTCTTATTTGCTCCAACTTGTGTCTATCCGTCACACCTCTGCATTGTATTGCCTTCTAAGTATCACATTTCTATATACTAATAAACAATGTTTCAAGCAAACTACATAAACCCCTTATATATATATATATATATATATATATATATATATATATATATATATATATATATATATATATACATATACTATTCTTTAAGCATATCTAAGATACTATCACTCCTGATATCCTTGAAACAATAATTATTAATATATGTATTTATATATGTAATTACAAAAAATTAAGACCACATCGGTACCGTCAGTTTCAAATCAAAACAAAGGGGACCTATAGTTGGCCTAATATACAGGACTCTCTTCAGCCTATCTTTATGTCTATGTCCTAGAAAATGGTTTATTATTCATGGGGAAGAGTTAATGATAAGTTTACAATTGATTAACCATTTTTGTGGAGCACAAAACTACAGTTTTACACATCGTGAACATTCCAACGATAGCACATAAGTTTTGTTGATTTAAACACATTTTTGTAAATGTTTTGTTGTGAAGAGTAAATAATAATTTTAATGTAACGATCCTGGGTAACAACCAAATTGGCATAATTATCAGAGTGTTCGCTAATAAACGGAGTCATACCAAACACAAAAAATGGTGCTTGATGCTTCTTGTTAAACTCTCAAAATAATAAGGAAAGTAAAATAATCTCGGAAAATAATCCCCTACATTTCGTTGGCAATCAGTCCGACAATGGCTTTGTTTGTGAGGTAAGGCCTAGGATGTCAACCTTCCCAGGCTTTACCTTCTCTCTTGGAAGGGGTTAGCTGTTTGCTCATCGCCTAAGGAACCCTTAACGAGGAATGCCGACGGGCTGCTCAGGCATATTTGTAGGCCACACTGCACTTCACCTAGTGTGCTGGCTTTTCAAAACTCACACGACCTTGTGCTCAACCTCCTGCAGAGGGGGTGAATAAAAACCTCAGTGTAGTAGTAAAAAACATGGAAGCCTTCGTGTCGCCCTTGATGTGGTCAACCACTTTACTTTTTCTACTGTATTTGCGACGTTACAATGTAACCTTGCTAGCACGTTTGTAACAGCGTCGTTTCATTCGCAGGATGCGTTACATATACACCCAATACGTTCCTGCGGCTACTCGTTCCGTATTTGCCATATACTCACTTTCGTATCCTATCTCTTTCATCATAGATTCCCATAGCATCTCGGCATTAATTTTTTGAAAAATTGAAATGCGATATTCTACTTTCAGGATATTTTACTTCGGGCGATTACTTTTTCACCCTGACCCCTAGCAGATGGTCTCGGTTTTAAGTCGAGCCCTTATCACGGATTTAGAAAACGAGAGAAACTTAATACTGAATTCGAAAGAAGCACATCCATATTTTTTTTTGTCCGGGACCCATTACCAGGTGTCAAATTGCAGATTAGCAGAATTTGAACAGCTTCCTCAATTTGAGCCTTGAGGGTAATATGCGTTTCTAAAATTCAATGATATGCAAGAAATCATTTATATTCGCAACGGACAATGTTTGAAATATACAGATAAGTTTCGCCCTGGACCTAAAACTCTTTCTCTCTCTCTCTCTCTCTCACACACACACACACACACACACAAACTACGTCCGCTTATATAGACATAATTAGAGTCTATTTCTCTTCTTTTAACGTTGGTGTTAGGTTGGCCGTGTGGTAGAAGTTCAAACTGGAAAGTCAAATGTGACTTTGGTCTGAGGTTCGAATCGTGCGACCGGGAGAACAGTTATTCTCCACACTAATGATTCACGAACAAGAATGAAACACATAGATAGGAATTAAATACCAATAATTATCAAACTTCTGATTCTCTATCTATCTAAATGACTATATATTGTACAAACTCTGAATTGATATATATATTTTGATCACACAAAATGCATGCAAAAACTATGAAAAAGTTAATTATGGTATTTTACAATAAATTTTATTCACTTAGTGAAAAGGGAATTTAAATGTATTTCATCGACAACATATTCTATTCGGTCCGATAATTTTTCAGTAGTATTAACTTCAGGAAATAAATCAACGTATTTCTGACAAGGTATATATATATATATAAATATATATATATATATATATATATTTATATATATATATACATATAATTTAATAATTCAATATTAATATCCACAGTCAACTGCATGTTTCACCACATGAAGCCACATCAGTGTTTCTAAATATTTTAATAAATACGATTATCCGTACGACTAATCTTTTGGGTGTATATATTTACAATGTTTCGACGATGTAACGATCGACAATTAACTGAACCCTTTATGTAAGCCAGATAGTTCCATATAGAGATGTTAATCTTCTCCTCAATTTATGGGCTTATCAACCGGGATATATTGATAGTTTATATGTTAAAGCTCATGAAAAGCTTGATCTGCAATATGCGTCAAATTTACAATGCCACCCAAAGCATTCTACATATGAAAGAATCATTAAAACTAAAATTTACACACTTCAACACAAGTAAATCAACAAGAATTTCGTCTTTTCGACACCAAATAAAAGAAGCAATAACCGAAATCAGTGAGAAGGCTGACAATACAACTATACAAAACAAGCAACCGACCTCCATCGACGATACCAAATGAACACATTGATCTAATAGTAATGTTACACTACAGAAAAAAACAATAAAAATAACTTAATATCCAGACGGAATTACGTAAACTTTAAAGACATATGCGTTTATTACATAGAAATATATACTTGGACTTGCTGCTCTGGTGCCCCCACGACATAACTTCACTAGAACAACCCCACTATCTGCCAAATCTCATCCATTTACTGTGGAGGTCCCCAGATGCCAAAGAGCTTTCTACTCAAAAAGTTTATTTCCTCGTGTTGCGTGACTCTGGAACTCCCTCCCTGCTTCCTGTTTTCCTGACGGTACTGGCACACAGAAATTCAAAACAAATATAAACAGACAACTCGCTGCACAGCTCCCAATTTAGGTTGCCCTTCCCCCTATAAAAAAGTGTTCACTTTTTTTCTCAGTTGCCCCTTACGTCTACAGTGACGGTCTGCTTCGTTTAGGGGAAATATATATATATATATATATATATATATATATATATATATATATACTGATCAGAGGCAGCAACCAGAAAAAGTACAGCATTTACAGATAGGTAAAATTGTATTCAAATTGATATACCTAATGATGCATCAATATACACAGCAGAATTAGAAGGCATAAAAATAGCACTTAAAATCAGACTATATATAAATATATATATATATAAACAAAAACTCCATATAATAGAAGTCCTATATATAAAAACAAAAAAAAACCTAATTAATAGAATTAACTTTAATATCAGTAATAATATTCTAAAATACGTATAGCTCCAAATATAGTTTAGTACTTAATAGATAATTCCCGAAAAAAACCTTCTCTAAAAACTAACACATGGTCTATACTTGATTAACCTCATTCGCCCGAAGATGGACTCAGATTGGGCTGAAAGTACTTGCGAGACAAATCCAAACTAATGCAAATTCATCAGCCAATTCCCTTCCGAAACGAAGATCCTCATTCGGACTATTGAAAGGATCCACCAAAGGATATCTAGACATGAGTTGTCTCGTATATTCAACAAGACTTGCCTGCAAGACAAGATGCTGCCTAGGTATACATATACATATATATATATATATATTTTTCTTTTTTCAATTTTTCTAATGATCAGTTTTGGCAAAATAAAACAAAATGTATGTTGCATATGCATCACAGATGTTTTCGATTCTTCGTCGAATTATCTTAAGGGGAAAACATCAAATTAACAAAAAATCTTTAGAAAAATAATTAATCTCAAAAAGTGAAGCCGTAGAATTATGTTATGTTTACTCACAATATATATATATATATATATATATATATATATATATATATATATATATATATATATGAACAATAGAAAATTAGATTTCAGTGACTATATATTTATTCATTTTTACGAACGGTTTCGTCATGACTTAGACAACCGAAATACAGAGTTATATATCTTGGATTTTCTATCACTGTAGACTAGAATGTCCAAAATGTCATAGAAGGAAAAACAAAAACATAATAAAACTCGCAGTATTCGATTATACACACTAACACAAATGCGTATAAACATTGCAATTCTAAATTAGATCGTAAAAAACTAATACAAATATAAAAGAAACATAATCTAGACGTAGAATAAAATAAATAGTAGACCTAGAAAAACGATTTGAAAAAGACTAAAATATATAATGCTTTAACATTCATCTAATTATAGTTGATTTCTATATAATTTTGCTCATAATTTATAAAAAACATGTATATATATATATATATATATATATATATATATATATATATATATATATATTTAATATAAATGCTTAATTTTATAAAAAAAATAATATTTTAATATACACTTAATAAATGTAAAAGTCAACAATTTAATGCCGCTGTCTTGAATATATAGGACATATATGCCGCTTTCTTAAATCTGTAGGCTATATATTTATTTTAAACCAAACTATATATTATTTCTAGTATTAGTATAATTATAATATCATCATGTATTTTGTCCTGTACTATTTACAATGTTTAGTATTTATATTCTTAAATATTTTAATATTTTACTGTCTATAATCACCAAAATCATCAGTACGTTTAATTCAAATGTAGCAATTTTACTTTTAGATGTTGTTTTGTATTCTTAATCATGCCTAATCGCAAAGTGTGAATTTTAAACTATGCATATCCTTTTACAGGATTTAATGTTTTATGTTCATTATGTTATTTTGAAAATTTATTATATGGTAAGATTGATACAAAGATTATCTTTCTCTAATTTACCAGGGGCAGATTTATTTTCTCTGCCGATAATGGACAATTTCAATTCGTATCATATTATGTTGTAGTTCTTTAACATATTAAGCTAATGATGTTAGGTTATCGTTAAGGTAAATATTTGGTATGTTTTTAAATGAAAATACGTGATTTTCACACGTTGATTTAGTAGTATTTACCTTTAAAATATTACATCTATAAACTATGTTTGAGGGTAGACATTTTCCTTTTAATGAGAATTCGTTAAAATCTTCAGAATAACATTGGGGTGCTAATTGGGGTTTA
>OY744546.1:43504892-43592392 GCA_963556195.1 Sepiola atlantica
GTCAAAGCAACATAATTGACAGACGATCTAAAGCGCGGGTTTTATATCAGTTTCCTTCTAGATAGATGATCTAACAAAATTCACGGGTTCACTTCGCCGAGTAGGGTAAGATCGCGCCTGGGTACTATACCAGGTATATATAACCCCCCGCTAATAATAATAATAATAATAATATATATATATATATATATATATATATATATATATATATATATATAGGATCAAAATAAACCAAAGTGATAACTTATAGTATATGGAACCTATTGTGAAAAGGATTAGCTCAATATACGAGATAGAGCAATAGTAGAGATAGAAGAAAAAAGAGTGATAAATATGCCACGATTGTCTAAATTTATTTCAAATTTCAATTGTTCATTACACCTTGCATTGAACAATTGAAATTTGAAATAAATTTAGACAATCGTCGCATATTTATCACTCTTTTTTCTTCTATCTCTCTCTCTCTCTCTCTCTTTCTATATATATATATATATATATATATATATATATATATATATATATATATATATATATATAAGGGTTTATAACTAAAAGGTAACTTTTAGAGAATAAGACCTATTGTGAGGTGAGGAAAGTTCAATATACTGGATAGAGCAAAACTAAGGTGAGTCAATGAAAAATAATTAGACCTGCAAAAGGAAACAGATCAATGTCTTCAGTTGTTCAGAACAAGGAGCATTTAGTAAATAAAAATATTTATTCTTCTTCTCTTTCAATTTCATTCCTTAAGCCAGGCTTTTCAAAGATTAAAATCTTATCATCAGATGAAGTAGTGATAGATAAGTTGACAGATAAGAACAGTCAATATTCAAAATTTGAAAAAAGTTTGTTTTTTTAAAGTTTTTTTTAAAAAAAGTCTTTTTTTTAAAGGTTTTAAAATTTCAAAACTTATCCTCATTGATAAAAGGTTCCATTCGAAATTCCGTAAAAAGATTCCCGACAAAATACATTTGAAGAAGGTTGGGGGTTATAACGGCCGAAACGTTATCAAAATAGCATCAAATATCAGAAAAGTAGTCTGAATAATCAAAATAGTACAAATTATCAATCGTGATCTAACAAATTCCGAAACAGATATCTGAGCATCTTTTGCACCCGGGCAACGCCAGGTCCATCTGTTATTAAAACTATAAATAACGCAGAGTAAATATGAGCAGCGAAAGAGATGAAAACAAAATTCTTACGATGTACAAAAAAGTAAAAACAAGATGGAGGCAGAGAAAGAGTAACAAGTTATTTTTGGGTGGGGTGTTTGCGGTTAGTTATATAGGCAGGGAGTGTTTTTCTTTCTGCCTCTCTTTCTCGAGTTGTTGATGGGTTGGCGTGGGCCGGTTGCGTGGCCCAGCAGTGAGTCCAACTCATACTTATGTTAACGGCTCACATACGAACTGCATATCAATCGCCAAAATCTTTGTGACCGCAATACGCAAAACTGTCGGTCTTTAACACCCCGCAACCCCGCACCTCCTCTCACCCCCGCCGCCTCTTACGTATCCACCCTGACAAGCCCCGGCATGGTTTACCCCCTCTCATAACGTCCAATTCCCCTAAACTCTCTTACACGCATCTGTTTTCCCTCACTCTTAATACTCACATCTGTCTAAAAAAAAAAAAAAAATTCGTTTTTAAACGAGGTTCCGTCGCGAATTCCCTCACTTGGTGAGATTCTTTGTCTGTATACCCCTTTGCCTATCTCCCATACCAGCGCTCCCTTTCCTTCCTCCCCATCTCTCTCTCTCTTTCTCTCTCTCTCTTTATCTATCTCTATCTCTCTCTCCTATCTATCTTTCTTCTAATTTACTTTCTCTATCTATTTTCGGCCTGTCCCGTTCTCTCTCTTCCCTCTCTCTCTCTCTCTTTCCACACTTCAGTCGTTAATCACTATCCCTATGTACTTATCATGCCGACAAAAACAGATTCTACACTAACTCCCTTCTTCAAAAGTAGAAAGTAATCCCTGGGATAATGGTATTATGATCACAGAACATACTAAATTATACGCCCTCCCCCCTTCCAAAAAAGGAGGGGAAAATGCCCGGGCGGATTGTATCATGGCCGATGAAAATATACTATGCTGCACTCGCCCCCAAAGGACGAGGTAAAGCAGACAGGATTTTACTATTTCGTGTGTATCATTTTTGGGGGGTCATGAAATTGTTGCAATTGTAGAAGAGCTTGATTTAATAATGTCTTGAAATGTTGGAAGATCCAATAATGAATGGCTGAAAAAAAGCAGTTGATATTATCACAGTGCCACATCAGTGCTCCCTTTTTAAATCACAATAACATATGCACAAGATAAGATCTATCCATTGACCGATCCATCAGGTCCATTGTATGCTTTTATTTACTTGTGCCTCCACGAGGGCAGAGTTAGCCGCAAGGTCCGTTCTTTAATATGGGGAACATTCAGCTTACCAAAAAGATGCACTCTTAATTGCGACAACAATAAAAATCGATACAGTCTGGAAGGATCTCTCTTTCACTGACAGTTGACAGAACATATACAACACTTGGATCGCAGCCCAGAATCACTTTTGCCCCAGTCTCCCTACATTCTGTTTTTCATCTAGCTCTTTATTTCCGTGTACTTTTTCACATTCTCTCTTTCTCACTTCTATCTCTCTTTCTTTCTTTCTCTCTCTCTCTCTCTCTCTCTCTCTCTCTCTCTCTATATATATATATATATATATATATATATATATATATATATATATATATATATATTAATTTTTATTTATTTTGGCACAGAAAAATTAGTACAAGATTCGTACCGTCGGTTTCAAGCACCGAAGGACTTAGCAATCTGTCTCTCTTCAGCTTCTGTTGTCATCTGTATATATATATATATACATATATATATATATATATATATATATATATATATATATATATATATATATATCTCTATATATATATATATATATATATATATAGAAAGAGAGAGAGAGAGAGAGAGAGAGAGAGAGAGAGAAATATATATATATATATATATATATATATATATATATATATATATATATAGAGAGAGAGAGAGAGAGAGAGAGAGAGAGAGGGGGGTGTTCGGTTTATGTCAAACATCCTATTTGTCGCACTTTTTTTAGGAATTTTATGTTTTTTTTTCTCTCTCCTCTTCTCTATTTTTCTGTACTATCTAACCCTACTTATCACTGTTCGTCCCTCTCAATTTCCCTTACACAGAAGCCATAATTCAGTTCTTATCCATATTCCCCTTACATCCTGAGACTTTCTAACTGTATTGTCCTTTTTTCGTATTCTCTCTTTTATTTCCCATGCTTTAATTAAAGATATTTTTATTCCTATATTGGTCAACTCATCAATTCTCTTTTTCTTTCTTATTCTTAATAAATATGACTCTCTCTCTTTCTCTCTATTATTTGTATATATGTATATATATATATATATATATATATATAGAGAGAGAGAGAGAGAGAGAGAGAGAGAGAGAGAGAAAGAAATACAGACAGACAGACAGACAGACATCAGTGTATATCTCCTTCGCTCTCACGCTCTCTCTTCCCCTTCTCTGTCTCTCTCTGTCCATATTTTCAACACGTATTTTCTATTGATATAGACGTCTACACACTCTCTAAATCTCAATATATATATATATATATATATATATATATATATATATATATATATATATATATATACATATATATATATATATATATATATATATATATATATATATATATATATATAAGGAGATTTAGTGAATTAGAACGACAAGTCTATTATGGCGTACGGTCGTTTCCAAAACATTCTAGAAATACTTTATTTCATTCTTTAATTCTTTAAAAAAAAAATAAAAGCTACTCCAAAACATGCTTCATCAGCGCCTTTAGCATCACATCTTACATAAATTCACGAAAAAAATAACAAGCTCGTCTTAGAGGAACATCCATTGGAGGGAGGGCGTACATAGACCAATATTGGAAAAAGAATAAGTTACAGATATACAATAGGGATATAAATATACAACTAATAATAATAATAATAATAATAATAATAATAATAATAATAATAATAATAATAATAATAATAATAATAATAACACCTTATAAACATTATAAAGATTATGAAGAAAAAATGAAAAGAATAAAAATAAGAACAAAAATAAAGAGTAGAAATAAAATAAAATAAAATATAATATAAAAATAATAGAATATGTGACGGAAAAATAAATAATAAGTAAAAGAAGTAAATATAAAAATAAAATATCAAATAAAAAAATAAAAATGAAAATAAAAATAAAAGCAAAAATAAAAATAAACATAAAAATATAAAAAATATCATGATATAAAAATATAAGAAAATATAAAGAAATTAATAAATGGAAAAATTAAAAATAAAAAAATTAAAAATATATAAAAAATATATAAAAATATATAAAAAATATATAAAAATATATAAAAAACATATAAAAATATATAAAAAATATATAAAAATATATAAAAAATATAAAAATATAGAAATACATAAAATAAAGAATGAAGTGTAATAGAGTAAAATAAAATAAAATAAAAAATAAATAACATATAAAATATAGAAGATAAAATCAAGTAAAATAAAAATGTAAGTGCGATAATCGAAATATAAAGGAATACGAATATATGAGCGATACAAAAATACATACATATGCAGACATATATACATACATATATATATATATTCATATACAAACGCACATATATACACATACATAAAAATATATAAGAAAATACTAGGTTAATAAAATTATAAATAACTAAATATAAATTGTTAACTTATAATATAGAATAAAGGTAAATTAAGAAACTTAGAACTATAAATGAAAATAAAATATAAGTTTAAATAAGTTCAGGGGATAAAGGTTGATAAAAGATTTGCAGCACTGTTATGTCCCTTTATAAATATTAGAATCTACATATAATGTCACTAAACTTAATGTCAACAATCCTTATTCCAATGTGCATCAAAATCCATGACATCCTTTTGATTCTAGAAACTGTCGAACATTTAATGCTTAAATTTTAATTCAGGGAACCTTAGTTGCTTTTTTTCTAATGACTGGATCTACTTCAATTCAAATCTGGTATATATTCAGTAGTACCCATATTACGTCCACCCCAAAAGTTCAGAAAATACTCTAAAGAAGCAGAAAGATGTATTAATGTATGCCTAATATCGATTCTAAAAATCGAAGATATGTAGATTTTTCGAGAAGTGCTTCCGCATAAATTTTATTGATGTTTACACGAATATAATTTAAATTAAATATAGCCCGAATTACACCTCTTTTTCCTCGCAGATGTGTTCCAAAATAAATAATGATTGGTTCATTTGTTTGAATTAATCATTTCATAACACATGACTCAATAAAATCGCAGGCCTTACATTCAGATGGGGTCACTTATCCAAAATGATATTTATAAAGTACTAACCTTCAAACGACACGTGTCAACATTTTAGCACAATCTAATGATTAGTTTACAAATGACAGTTATTTAAGTGCAGCTGTTGTTGCGCATGTTGTAAACTATAGAAAACTCTGAATTCCGTGTGTTCATAAACCATTGCTTTCTGATAGAAAAAATACTGTTAATGCAAAGCAATGGCTTGATAAGTGTCATTGGTACCTTGCTCCATCGGAAGCACCGGTTAAGGGGTTATATTTGACTGGAAACGTAGTCTTGGAGACGCAAATGATTCTCATGCCGCATGTTGACTAAATTCAACAGTTGTCACAGAAAACATTAAAAACATTCCACAAACTCCTTGTGACCGTTCGTAAGTGAAATAGCAGAGGAGTTGCAAATAAAAGAGGGCAGTGTATTCACCATTTTGCCTTTACATTTGTCAAGTAGAACGCTGTGTTCTAAGTGGGTGCCGCGTTTTTCTAAACAGTTTATCAAAAATGAGAGCATCGGCGATTCAGAGCGTTGTTTGCGACTGTTTCAACGCGGCAAAAAAGAAGTTGTATGATCAATATATTACAATGGATGAAGCATGGATCCATCACTTCACTTAGAACACAGATAAGCAATTAGCTGAGTTAACAGCAGCACATGAAACTATCCAAAGCGACAAAACGCGCAAACATCAGCAGGCAAGCTTTAGTCTCCGTATTTTGCGATGCGCCGTGTCTTTTGTTCATTGAGTTCTTTAAGAAAGTAAATACTACTAATAACAAGTATAAAATAGGATTATTGTTGCGTCTGAAGAGGAAATAACCTAAAACACAACCACAAATGAAGAAGAATAAAAGTGTTGTTTTACCAAGACAATGCACCGTGTCACAAATCGATCGAAACGATGGCAGAACTACATGAATTGCACTTCGAATTACTTGTGCAAACCCTGTTCTCTAGATCTTGCCTAAAGTAACGACTAGCTTTTTGCGAACCTCAAAAGAATGCTCCAGGGTTAAGAGATTTTGCTCCAATAGAGAAGTGATATGGGAATACTCGAGTGTACTTTGAGGCCAATTAAAATCGTTCTACAAAAAATGGCATCAAATTGTTAGAGAAGCGTTGGAATAAGTGTATCAATCCAGAAGGAGATATGATCATGAACAAAGTCGAACTTTTCCTAAAATCATTTAATTAGTTCAGCCTGGGATTATTAAGTGATGTTTTACAAATATATAAACATATACACGTACCTAACTTTATTTATATATAAATTGCGTTTTCCAGGTTTTCAAAATATTTTTTTTTAATATTCTCCTTATTATTGCCATTTCACCAGTGCTTCCACGTGTGACTTTTCAAACTACCTTATTCGCGTAACCGCGTGATACACAGAGCGGCATATCAACATTAATCGTCGATAACATCAAGACGAATTTCAACTTGACTGCGATAAATATGTCTCAATCAAGGAGGGTTAAACGAAAAGAGAAGAGAAAAAAATATGCTTATACTTTTGACAAGGGTGCATATCACCGAAAGTACTCAAGGTTTTAAAGTAAATAAATAATTTATTTAAAAAAACAAACAAATAGATTGCGTTGCCCAGGTTTTCAAAATATTTTTTTAAATATTCTCCTTATTATTGCCATTTCACCAGCGCTTCCATGTGTCACTTTTCAAACTATATATATATATATATATATATATATATATATATATATATATATATATATATATATATATAAATGCTATGTTCCTTTGAAAAGTCGAACACTCTTAATAGAATTAATCTCTTGTTAATTTACCGAGTTGTTGACAACGGCCGTTAGTATTTGAGTTATAAATATAATTCGTGTTCCTGGTTCAATTTCGGCGACCTGTGTGAATAATTCTTCTCTACACTGACGATTCCCGTAAGGCCAACTATTAGCTCGACGGTTGAGGTTTAATTCCGGCTTGAGGCACTAACTGGTCTATCCGCACTGAAGAGCTGTGATACAGCGAAACAGTCGGTGTGTTGATGAATATATAAAGCATATTTGTAAGGATATCGCCAACTGCATAGCTCATTAGATAACACTAATTCGAGCTCCCGGCATATTGAGATATCACTTACATTCAGTCAGTGTCGTATGATAGCGCAGGGGTATTCACACTTATAAATAACATTGGTACTTTCTAGTGGTGTTGGGCTTGTGGAGAAGTTGTTTTTTACTTCTAGATTTTGGGATTTGAATTTCTTATACTAAATACTGAGTCTTATGTTATTATTCTAGTCAATTGTGGATATGTATCTGTGTACAATATTTTTCCATGGCTTTTTCTTCTTATCTGAAGTTTTGCGTCATTTTATTACAATAATATATGTTAATATAGTTTGAGTGGTGGTGTTGGATATGATTATTATTATTATTGGTAGCGGTGCTTTTAAAGTTTCAGATCATTAATTTTATTTGTTCCCCGAGATTATAATTACGTAATCTGTTGTTAATAAGTTCTTGATTTATATTTTTAATTCGATGAATGGTATTTTGTTCTTCCTAGAGGAGGATAATTATTTGGCACGGTTTAATAGATTTTACCAATAGCTGTTTTGGACCATTTTTACGTCCTCCTAGGAAGCATAAAATAAAAATATAGTGATACCGTATGTGATATCGTATGGGTAGAACCCTTGTTCTAATTTTGTTCAGAATCCCTAACATGATTTTGATTACAGAAAATATATAAGGCCCAGTGTGTCTTAAGAATGAATTAAAATTAATGGAATCCTGCTTAATTGGTGTCAAATGTCTATGGATTAAATGAAATGCAAATGTGATATATGTGAATTTGGGAGTTGTCATTCCCTTAAAATAACTCATATGAACATTTAGGGAATATTTATACATCGATCTCTAATATCACAAAAATTAAAAGAATCTGAATTTTCACGCAAGGCATTCGCGTCACCTTACCCCCATTTGCGTCAAACTAAATCAAATTTAATACATCCCATCTTTGGACCCATTTACACCCAACAGCAGTGTTCTAAAATGCTACTGATCTATGAATTATTTAGGATCGAATCCTGTACATACAAATATAAAAACATAAAACACATACATAACTTATATATATATATATATGTAGTCATCCAAATACAGACTGTTGCGCTGTTTCACAGCTCATCAGTGCGGGTAGACCAGTTAGTGCCTCAAACCGGGATTGAAACTCGACCGTCGAGCTGACGGTCGGCGCTTCTCACCCCTACGCTATCATGCGACACTGACTGAATGTAAGATATATCTCAATATAACCATTGTAATATATATATATATATATATATATATATATATATATATATATACAGCCACATCCTTTAAAATAGAAAATATTATACTTTCTGTATAAGTCAAGTACAGCATGTTGATGCAGGCTCAACAACTCACATACAAGATCTACTAATAACTATAAAGTACCGAACACTATTAGATCGAATAAATACTAAATATATTTCTAATTCTTGACTTTAAAACGATCCCATATATATATATATATATATATATATATATATATATATACATAAATAGCATAGCTATAAAACCATAACTTTAAAACCATCCCATATATATATATATATATATATATATATATATATATATATATATATATATATATATAGCATAGCTACATGTTCATAACATGTTTCAGTTGTAGCTTTAATTAGCTTTTATAAGATTTAATACGTTCTATAATGTGAATGCGCAAAAAACGGACATTTGGGCCTAAGGATAGTGTGGTTATTAAATCTACGACTAAAATCTGTTCATGTATACACATATCTATCTATCTATCTTGTTATATATATATATATATATATATATATATATATATATATATATATATATATATATATATATATATATATAGCTAGTTGCGCTTGAGCGTAAACCACTGTAGACGACAAGAGACTTACCACGCCTCTTGGGTAAATGTAGCTTAATTGCAATTAGTGTATATGTTGATTTCTCGTGGCCGTGTTTTCCTAGGCGTTTGTTTCTTGATTTTAGCCTTAATCTACGAATTACGTTCAAACCGATGCAACGGTAACTCTTACACTGATGAAGGTAAGAGAGTATGAAACGACATAATCTGTAAGTGAAAAACACTTTAATATTTAAAACAATATTTATAGTTAAAAGCCCCTTTAAAGATATAATAGTCTTAAAAGTAGAGCTCTGTTTGAAATTCAAACGATTGTTGTCATTTCTGCGATTAGCACGTTCTTCCTGAGCGTTGAACATTGTAGACAACAAGACAATTCCCTCGCCTCCCGAGTAAGAGCATCTTAATTTTAATTACTTTCTATGTCGATTTACGGTGGCCGTATGGTCCTGAGCGTCTGTCTTGTGATTCTAGCCTGAATCTACGAACTGTGTTCGAGCCAATGCGACCGCCTGCAACAGTAACTCTTACACTTTAATGTTTAAAAAAATTATATATATATATATATATATATATATATATATATTTATAAAGGTTAGTAAATTACTGTTTGGTTTTTGAATCTTCAAGTTAGTGTTTCGTAGTAAACAGGTGATGATCTCCTCAAAAAAATTAATATTATAATTCTGTCTGATGACCGGCGTAAATCGAATAGTTCTAAGATTTTAAAACTTTAATCCATAAAAAATATTCATAATTATATATATATATATATATATATATATATATATATATATATATATATATATAGTAAAACTGAAAAAAGAAAAGCCAAAACTATGTTATTTATGTATTCATCAACGTTTCGTCTTTATTATAGACTTCCTCAGGATGAAGAAAAATGCAGAAAAAAATCATAAATCGATAAATTTTGATTTGCCTAAACACGTTCGAGTTTCGGCATGGCTGTGAATGAAAAAGGCAAAAATGAAAAGGCAATCTCGGATTACCCGTTATCAGTAGCAGTTTACACAGTTCAAGGGAAAGAGGAAATGGGCTGATAGTTGAGAGTTATAAATTTTTATGTCTATTTTTAGCTTACGGAAAGAGATCGTGTCTGTGTCATTTGTGTCAAAACCGAGCATGGCCGAGAGTCAATATGGGGGAGGGGGCCGGATGTCTGAACTTTTTGTCATGTTTCGAATAAAAAAGGAAAGAGGAAAAAAAAAATTTATATTTTTTATGAAAATAAATGTTCGGTTTTGATACAAATGACACCTACGCCACGAAAATAGTACAAATTATGATGTGTTTGTTCGCATTACCGGTTCCCACTATGGAGCTTAATCAGTATATATAAATACATATATATATATACATACATAATACCCACCCACATATATATAATTATACACACGCACACAATGATATATTTATGTGTGTGTGTGTGTATTCATATAGATTACATAATATCATGTGTAAGTCCTAAATCATTCATATTATGAAGGGATTTTCAAGTCCCGCACACCAATAGTATATTATAACGATACATGCGAACACACACACACACGCGGTAGCATTTATCTATCTATCTATCTATCTATCTATCTATCTATCTATCTATCTATCTATCTATCTATCTATCTATCTATCTCTTTCTCTCTCTATCTGTCTGTCTCTGTCTCTGTCTCTGTCTCTGTCTCTGTCTCTGTCTCTGTCTCTGTGTCTGTCTGTCTGTCTGTCTGTCTGTCTGTCTCTCTCTCTCTCTCTCTCTCTCTCTCTCTCTCTCTCTCTCTATATATATATATATATATATATATATATATATATATATATATATATATATATATATATATATATATATATATATATATATATATATATGCATATGCACAATCACGTTGACACACCAGTTCCCGTGAGATCACCGAAGTTAAGCGGCGTCGAGCCTGGACAGTACTAAATGGGTGACCATTTGGAAATACCAGGTGCTGTATGTGCTCTCTGCTTATCTCGGCATTGTTTCCAGTCGTCTTGTATTACTGCTTGCCATTTGAATCAGGCAATGCCGACTCAGGAGAGCGGTTGTCGGGGATTGCGCAACCCTTTCAATTACAAATTCACGCGCGGGCAGCCTCTGGTGGGGCACTCATACGTCGAAATCGACGGGAGAGTCCATCATATATATATATATATATATATATATGTATATATATATATATATATATATATATATATATATATATATATATACATATAGGTCTATGTATATATAAGTATATGAGTCCCAATTACTAAGGACGAAACGTATACGTACATAGATAATTAACAATAACACACACACACACACACACATATATATATATATATATATAAATATAAATATATTTCTATGTAATTATTTTTATTGGTCATTGCAGCGTTCGTTGTTTTTCTGCTCACTACTGTTTCGTCTGTCTCACTTGACGGCTATGAGCCAGAAACACGTGTCCATAGATTACTGTTATATACGTATAAAATAATTCTTATTAATATATATATATATATATATCCTGTAAACCCCTTTCCGTGTGCCCTGCACTCCCTTTTCTTTTGTGACCTAATTGTACACACACAATATTCCTCCCACCTACTCTATCTCTCTGACCTTCGTCCTCCCACCCGTTCCTATCTCTCGTCCTATCGTAGACAAAACAAAACACTGCAAGGCTAAAGAAGAACAAAAAATGTAACAGTGGCTTGCTAGAATTCATGGGTTTTTGACGCTGTTCCCTACGGCCCATTTCTCGTCGGTTTCGTATCCCCATTTCTTTTGTGACCCTTCATGTCTAGCCACGACCCCCCTCTCTATAGCCACGGTATCTACAAACATTTCTTTTTTAAATCCCCAGTGTGATCACGCCACATCGTAACCAGCGCATGACATTTCGATGCCTCATACATCAAAACGGCCATCGTTACTTGTTGAAACATAATTTTCGAGCCCAAGTCAAGCTGCATTCGTTACTTTTACAAGGACCCGTTATTGAATATAAGAATATTCAATAACGGGTCCTTGTAAAAATGGATGCAACACAAAGAAGGGAAGACTTTTTCATGATTAGTCACGGGTTTAATTAATGAAAAAACGGAAGCAATAAAACTAACAGCAGCAGCAGCCATCAATTCATCCCAAAGAAAAGACCGAATCTAAAGTCGGTAACAATAAATGAACCCGATTATAGCTATTAAATAAGCTGTATAATACCACGGCCATTATAAGTAAAAGAAGGCCAGAGCGTTGGAAAATGACGTCATGCTATAAAGTAATAAATGAGATGCGTCGACTATGGGTATTTTGACCCCTGTTCTACTTAAAAATTGATAAAAATTAAGGAAATCAACCAATTTAAATTAACTGTTCAGTATGTATTACTAAACGATCACGAAATATAATAAATACAGGGTGGGCAAAAATAAGGGTCCTATTTTTTAAAATTCATAACTTTTTTATTTATTGATTTAAAAAAATTTTTTTTTTAGAATAAGTAAAGGACCCGTTCCGAAGCAAGCATGAGCCGTATTAGCCCTAAGGAACGTACCCTCATTTAGAAAACATTATTTTTGCTTAAAAAACTCAAAACACTGTAAAAAACAATACTTTAGTTTTTGTAAGTTTTATGAAGTGTTTTTCGGCTAAAATTTGTTTTGTTTATTTCAAAAAATCTCGGAAGGGTCAGTCTACACACACATAAAGTTTGGTGAGTTTAACTTTTATTTTGTGGAAGTTATTCAAATTCAAGTTATTCAAATTTAAAGATAGGACCCTTATTTTGGCCCACCCTATATATTACTTCATTAGAAATCTTAGTGCAAATATATAATTCGTGTAATTTGCGTAAGCTACTCAGCGAACATTAAATTAATATTTAATAAGAAATTGCGTTGTCATCATTTTTATTTTTGAAAAATGAATATTTTTCTTTGAAAGATAATTTGTCTGATTAAATATTTAACGTTGAATAAGTTCGTTCATTCCGGTCTTTATCGAATGAAAAGACTAGTATCAGTTATACTGCATGACATATCTCTAGATTTATAAACACAAGAAGAAGACAATTCCCGAGTCTTAGGCAGTTTTATTCTTTATTTGAACATTTCATAGTCATTTGTTTTAGATAAATTTTGTTTTGTTTTTTAATAATTTAGTAAACGATGCTCTCATTTCCGAAAAAATAAATGTTTCTTGATTTTTTTAAAACTTAAAAGTAAATCAAACATGAAAGATTACGAATGAAGTAAAGTAACACAAAATCAATCATTCAAAGCAACAAATTAATAGAACATTTATTGAAATAAATTAAAATGTGCGTATTGGTTTTTTTTTTTTTTTTTGAGAAAAGAAACGTTTATTTACAGTATAGTAAACATGTGTAATAAATTAAAACAGTCAGGTTTGTGAGGGGCGAGGAACATTTTGCATGAAAGCTGAAATACCATTTTTTATTTAAAAAACTATACATTACAGTTTCCAGAAATGTACCATGGTTTCATCGATATATTTAGAGAAAACCATTAGAACTCATATCAAATCATCAACGTCTCACGGAATAAAGACACTCAGGAAAAAGAACGGGTTGTGGTGATGATAGCTCTCTTAATGATAAAGGTTTACCCGTCTCAATGAAACCATCGTACATCTCTGGAAACTAATGTATAGTTTTTAAAAAATAATTTTTTATTTTAGCTCCTGCATTCTGACGATCGATCACTTTATTGAATTATTTTTCAACATACCATGACACACACTATACACACACACACACACACACACATATATATATATATATATATATATATATATATATATATATATATATATATATATATATATATAAATGAGTTAATCGACTTTTGTTTCCCTAAGGCTGGTTTAGTATATACTTTAATCCCACAAAAGGTATGCTTAAATATACCTTAATTCTGAAATTGAATGACGTTTTAAATGAAAATGCATTATTTGTTCTATATAAGCGTAATTCATTATTCACTTCTATTTCTCCCTTAGCAATCTATGTATTTAATCCCGTCTCTATAACTTAAAGATTTTTCAACAATCCAATAACATTGCCTAATGCCTCTGTGAGAATTTTGATGAAGATTACTTTTCTATCTTTAGTGGATTGGTGTCATAAATGGTTGGTAACTTTTAATGCCGCAAAGACAAAGCTCCTTTCCTTCAATAACTACAAGAAACCTCTCCAACAACCGATTGTCATGGAAAATAACACCCTACCTGAGAATTCGTCATTCAAACTCCTCGGCCTAACCTTCACATGTAACATGAATTGGAACAAACACATTGAAGACATTGCCAAGGCTGCAGCAAAGAAGGTTGGCTCCCTCTACCGTGTTAGTAAACTCCTCACAGCTGACATTATCCTGTATCTCTACAAAGCCACCATCCGCCTATGCATGGAGTATTGTTGCCACATCTGGACTGGTGCATCATCTACTACTCTTTCCCTCCTTGACAAGGTCCAAAAAAGAGTCGCCAACCTAATAGGTCCCTCACTGTCAACCACGCTCCAGTCCCTGCCCCATCGCCGCAATGTAGCATCCTTGTGCTTGTTTTACAAATACTTCAATGGATTATGCTCCGATCGAATTGGCTACTCTTGTGCCCCCTCGACGTAAATTCACTATACCAACTCAACAATCAACTAAATCCCATCCATTCACTGTAGAGGTCCTAAGATGCCGGAGAGCTTTCTACTCAAATAGCTTCTTTCCTCGTGCTGCTGGTCTCTGTTACTCTCTCCCTACCCCCTGTTTCTCCGACAGTACTGACATGCAGAAATTTAAAATTAATGTAAACAGACATCTCGCTGATCCCAGTTTAGGTTGACCCCCCCCCCCCCAACCTTCTCCCCTTTTTTTTTCTTCTCAGTAGCCCCTTACGTCTACAGTGGCGGCCTGCCTTGTTTGGGGTGAACTACGTTAAAAAAAATTAACATTCGTTCATGCACACTGTCAACACGTTGGTAATTAGATAGTAAAGCAATAGTTGGATTTGCTTCTTACACATTATATATATATATATATATATATATATATATATATATATATATATATATACACGTTGTCATGGATCACTCTCTCTCTCTCTCTCTCTCTCTATATATATATATATATATATATATATATATATATATGTATATATATATGGTGTAAGATGTATGTGTTTATGTTCGTATGTGAACCATTTTTTGGACGATTTGATTCTATTATTCACTTGTCTCGACGTTGTACACTGTAGTACCGAAAAATATATTTATTTTTGTCGGCCATTTTAAATGTTTATATAATATGTATTTATAATGCTATACCTTGTATTGAGCACTATTGAAAAAAATATTGGTTTTCAGTTTTATCAATATATTTGAACTTGTTTAATATATATATATATATATATATATATATATATATATATATATATATATGATAAAAATATATAAGGAAATAAGTAAAACTGAAATTGATAACTTTCTCAAACGTAAGGTCAAATTTATTTTCGTCGTCAACGATTCGCCTCTTTTTTAGCTGCTTCAGGGCAAACTGTAAAACATGTCGACTCCTGCATATGTATTTGTAATGTTTGCACAATTAATTTTTATAGAGTTTGGGGGGGGGGGGTGAACCAGAGAGAAATATATATATACAGATATAGATGGAGATATGTCAAGAGACAGAGGGGGGTGATACAGACAAAGAGAAAATAACATACATACACAGAGAGAGAGAGAGAGAGTGAGAGAGAGAGGGGCGATGGGAGAAAGACACACACAGAGATGGAGACAGAGAGAGTGTGTGGGAGATAAATTTAGAAGTGGATAGTGACATAAATATTGATGAAGAGAGGGAGAGAGAGAGGGAGCGGGATGAGAGAGCAATACACATATATTCTGAGATAGAGAGAGAATCTGAGAGGACAGATATTGAGAAAGAGTGGAAAATTGTCAAAAAGAAAGATAAACATGGAGCTACATTGAGAGAGAGAGAGAGAAGGTGACATTAAAACAAAGAGAAAGAGAAAGAGATAGCTATATATATATATATATATATATATATATATATATATATATATATATAGAGAGAGAGAGAGAGAGAGAGAGAGGGGGAGGGAGGTGATAAACAAAGAAACACAAAGATGGCGAGAGACCAAAGTAATTTGAGAGAAAGAGTAGAATAGTCAGAAAAAAGGATAAATACAGAAGGGGACATAGAGCGAGCGAGAAGAGCGAAAGAGAGAGAGAGAGAGAGAGAGAGAGAGAGAGAGAGAGGGAGAGGGAGAGGGGGAGGGGGCATAGATAGGCAGAAAGTGAAATAGTCAGCGTAATATTAAAATCGCGAAAGCGATCCATAGGGAAAGCAAGGGAGAGAGAGGGGGTGATAGATATGGAGAGAGAGAGAGAGTAAGAGAGAGAGAGAGAGAAAGAGAGAGAAAGAGACCGAGCGAGGAAACAAGAGAAACAACAGAGACGGAAAAAAAAAGACTTACAGACAGAGCGTTACGCTGACAGACACGTCGAGATGTATATGTAATTTTTATCTAAGAAAAAATGCTTGCATATATCTTTGTAATTCGAACCCAAGACCTTCCCACACCTACCCCATCTATGTTTCTCCATCCTTTGGCACAACCTCCTGGGGATCACTCCGCCAATTCCTCAAAGACAGAGTATCGCTCTGATGCCCATCTACGCGCCAACCAAAAAAAAAAAATGAGAGAGAAGGAAAAATAAGCAGTTATGTCCGCAGTGACTTCTCTCTCTTCTCTCTTTCTCTCTCTCTCTCTTTTCTCTCTTTCTCTCTCTCTTTCTCTCTCTTTTTTCTCTATCTTTCTCTCTCTTTTCTCTCTCTCTATCTCTCTCTGTCTGTTTCTCTCTCTTTTCTCTCTCTCTCTCTTTTCTCTCTCTCTTTTCTCTCTCTCTTTTCTCTCTCTCTTTTTTCTCTCTTTCTCTCTCTTTCTCTCTCTCTATCTCTCTCTCTCTGTCTCTCTCTTTTCTCTCTCTCTCTCTTTTCTCTCTCTTTCTCTCTCCCTCTATCTGTCTGTCTGTATGTCTGTCTGTCTGTCCCTCTCTCTCTCTCTCTCTCTTTCAATATCCACCCCCGTCTCGATCCTTTCTTGCATATCACGCCAGTATCGTCGTAGATCGCTTTGTAGATGTGTCCACACAATATCTATGTCCGTTGGTCCGTCTCTACATCGGTCCCTCGGTCGATCGGTTTGTCGCGGTTCGGTTTTGAAAACACTTTTTTTTTCGTTGAACGGACATATTTAAAAAATCGCAGCCTATTTTAATACCGCCAGATCCCCATCAACTTTAACATACCGTTTTCGTTTGTCTACCCTGCTTATGTTTGAAATACGAGTTTTTGTTTACCTCCCTCTCTCGGCGTGAAGATTAGACACAAGGCCAGGAAAGTGGGATTTGAAAAGAGGAAGAACTCTATGACCGAACAGAAAATATATTGGCATTACCCGGTTGGGCACCTCAGGTGATTAGCAATAAACCAACTCATCAAAGTGTGAGAAGGTAAATCCTGGGAAGGTGGAATTCGTAGAACTGCACATCACCATTCCTCAGACCGACAGAGAACAAGAGATCCTCAAAAATGGCATTGAGATGCCGGTCTGGTTTTGGTATCAACTAACCATAAACAGTTGAATTGTGAGAACATGTTTTTAAGACGAGTTTCTTTTGTCTTTTACTTTATTTTATAGATGCGTCCAAGAATTGCAATGAGGGGTTCTGGTCGTCGGTCTGTCATAGTTAAGTTTGAAAGAGCATATACGTCGGTCTGTCACGCTAATGTTTACAATTTCTATATCTTTGGTCTGTTAAGTTTACATTTAAAATAGCATGTACGTCGTTCTGTCAGGCTTACGGTTAAAATAAACTTTTCGTTGGTCTGTCACATTTTCGTTTAAAAGAGAATGTTACTCGGTCTGTCGAGCTTAATTTTTAAATTGTATTATATTTGCTTTGCCATCTTTAAATTTGAAATAGCGTGTTCGTCAGTCTGCCAGGTTTAAATTGTAAATAGTAATTTCGTCGGTCTTTCGGACTTAAATTTTGAAATAATATATCCGTCACTCTGTCACGCTAAAGTTTGAAAGATTCGTCGATCTGTATATTGAAATAGCATGTTCATCGGCCTGCTAGGCTTAAGTTTCGGGCGTATTCCTCGTTTAATGTTAACCTTAAAGAAAAAAGTTAAACAGTTAACGTTTAAATAGCATATTCGTTCGTCTAGCTGGCTTAAATTTTAAATAGCATGTTAGTCGCTCTGGCAGACGTAAGTTTAAAATAGTATTTCGGTCGATCTGTCACGCTTAAGTTTGAAAGAGCCTATTCGTCGGTGTGTCACACTTAAGTATGAAAGATCATGTTCGTCAGTATGTCAGGCTTAAGTTTGAAATAGAAGTTTCGTCGGTTTGTCACGCTTACATTTAAAAGTGCATTTCCCACGGTCTGTCACTCTAATTTGAAATTGTATTATCTTTGGTTTGTAACGTGTAAATTTAAAAACGGTATTTAATTTTTTTTTAACATAGTTCACCCTAAACAAGGCAGACCGCCACGGTAGACGTAAGGGGATACTGAGAAACAAGAAAAAGGGAGAAGGTTGTGGGGGGGGGAGTCAACCTAAATTATGATCTGCGTAGCGAGATGTCTGTTAACATTAGCTTTACATTTCTGCATGTCAGTACTGTCGGGGAAACAGGGGACAGGGAGGGAGTTCCAGAGTCCAGCAGCACGAGGAAAGAAGGTATTTGAGTAGAAGCCTCTCCGGCATCTGGGGACCTCCACAGTGAATGGATGGGATTTAGTTGATTGTCGAGTTGGTCTAGTGAATTTACGTCGAGAGGGCACCAGAGTAGCAAATTCATCGGAGCATAATCCATTGAAGTATTTGTAAAACAAGCACAAGGATGCTACATAGTGGCGATGGGACAGGGACTGGAGCTTGGTTGCCAGTGAGGGACCTATTAGGTTGGCGACTCTTTTTTGGACCTTGTCTATTTTCGTCCCTCTGTCACACTAGGATTTTCATTCATAACCGCGCAGATTGAATGGGCGCTTCTTAAGAATCATTCTTGTTTGTCTACGACCTCAGCAACACCCCATTTTGCCTGTCAACCCAACAACTTCAGCCAACCATTTAGTCTGAACCCCATTTTTCTTTTTACTTATTACCTACTACCTCTCTCTCCTTCCCTCTCCTATTCTCACTTTTTTTTTTTCCTCTCCTTACCAAATCATCTCTTTAGACTCGACCCTTATATTTATATACATAGGCGAGATAGCACCAATACCACCCGCCAAACCCCGTCCGTGTCTCTTGCGTACCAGCTTCCAGTCGGCCATCGCAACAGCTGCCCGACCTTTTTGGAGAAGCAACTGTAAGAGTTTCATCACCTTACACCCATTTTCCTTTCTTTCCTCTTTTTTTTATTTCCGCTTTTTTCTTTCTTTCGTTTTAATTCGGTATTTTATCATTTTTTTTTCTTTTCATTTATCTTTCTTTTTTATTTGCTTTTGTTTTTCTTTCTTTTTTATTTGCTTTTGTTTTTCTTTCTTTTTTAAAATTTAATTCTGTTTTTATTTAACACAAGAGAAAAAAGAAAAGAAAGAAAAATAAAGGAATAAAGAATAAGAATTATTCTTTATGCCTTCATTTTTTTTCTTTTTTATTTCTTACTGTTTTTTTTCTTTCTGTATTTCTTTCTAATTCTTGATGTCTTCATTTTCCATTTTTTTCTTTTCTTTCATTTTTATTTCTTTCTGATTTTTTTCTTTCTAGATCTTTCTATTTGGGTTTTTATTTTCTTCTTATTAATCTTTCTATCTTTCTTCTTTATTCCGGCTTCTTTCTTTTAGTCTTTCTGTCTAATGTTTACTTTTTTTCCTTGTCATTTCTTTCTTTTTATTTACTTCTGCCTATTTCCCACTGTCGAACTTTGTAATTCTTTACTTCCTAATTAGTTCCTTTTTTTTTCTTTTTCTTTCTTTCAGTTTTATTCATTTCAGCCTCTTTCTTTCTTTCTAGTTCTTATTTTTTCATTTGTCCTTTCTTTTCTTATCCTTTCTTCTTCTTTCTCTCTGCCTTACTTTTTTATTTTTTGTTTCTTGCTTTTTTACTTCCTTCCATTGTTTTTTCTGCTTTCTTTGAAATTATTTTTCTTATTTCTTTTCTTTCTCTCTATTTCATTTTATTGTTTTTACTTTACCTTTTTGGGTCTATATTTATTCACTTTTATCCGTGTATTTAGGAATAGTTATCCATAGATAAACAGTCAGACGTAGTGGTGATGTAACCTGTTTGCACTATTAACGGAGAAAGCCGAATAAATTTCCGACTTTTACCGAAATATACCAATAAGTAAAGCGCTGTTACATTTTTTTCTAGACAACTATCTTTCAATCAATTAAAACCGATCCAAACCGACTTTTGCTGAACTAAACTTTTAAGTTAGGTTAAGGTTAGGTTAAAGTTAGTTTAGGGTTAGGTTAGGGTTGAGGTAAAAAAGCAAAAAGACTTCGGTTCATGTTGTGTATATATACCGAAACAACAAGCAGACTACATTTAAATACAAGATAAAATTAACAGTGTCTTTCGTAAAAACCTTCTTCGCCCCCCTCAACCCTTCCCCTTCGCTAATAATACATTCAATTTGTTCGGTGAAGTACGTAAACGTTCACAAGTCTCGAAAGTGTTCGGTGAAACTCAGACTTCATGACGTAAGTACTGACATTCCCTTGAATACCTATTCCTAAAAAGTACCCTTATATATATCTTTATGTTTGAAGTTTATGGATTGAAAAACGCCAACGTCCTAACATTTACATCAATGTGCTCTTTATTTTTATATAAATAAATCGATAGACCTTATTCGAGGGAGACCCGATTATTCTTTTGTACTCACTACTACACCGTGAAGTAGCGGATGGCACCACGTTTTTCCCTTTATAGACCAAGTTACCTTATAATTCCGAGTTTTTTTTAGCCTAGCGGCATACAATACAATTTTTTCAGTATTATTATCTGTTCAGAGTGTAGTATCTGTTCTGATACTGCACTTCGTCTTTTCTGAATTCGGTCAGTTAGAAAGTGGTTATTTTGGACTGAGGAAAATGTTATTGTCGGCCCAATCCAGAGTGTCATTCAACACGACCTTGTCTCTACTATTGTCAGAAAGCAAGTAAATAGGGGCCGATGATAGAACCCCGCTCTTCTGGCTTATAAACAAACATTTTAACCATTATGCCAAGTCGGCCGGTTCTACCTTTAACCTTATCATCATTTAAAGGGTTTTATTTACTCCTCCCCAAGAGGTTAGGCACAAGGCCAGTTTTATCTTACTCCCACGAGTAAGATGTGATCCAAGATCGGGTCGGGAAAGTGGGGTTTGAAAAGCAAGCGCCCGAGAAAGTGAGCACTCTGGCCATTAAAAATTGCCTGGGCAGCCCCGACGGCATTCCCCGGTAGGGGCGCCTCAGACAGTAAGCAATAAACTTACTCCTCCCCAAAGAGGGGAGGCAAAGCCTGGGAGGGTGGACCTCCTAGAACTGCACAGGACAGACCCATTGACCGGCGTAAATCAAGCCACGAAGGCCAAGACAACACCAGTATGGGGTGCAGTATCCATCGGAACAGATACTACACTTTGATCTTAGCCAAAAGGGTTCTCTTTATGGGCTTCTTTTATTTTATCCTGTTTTGCATTTTGTATTGCAATTTCATTTATATTTAACTAGAACAATAACTGTCCCAGGACATGTAAAATTAATTCCTCAAACACAAAAGTTGTGCACCACTTTTATGTCCCCTTCCGAAGATTTAATCAATATTAAATGCTACTAACCTTTAAGTTTAGAATCCTTATTCTAATTTTGATTAAAATCCATTACATGATTTGGATTCGAGAACATGTCTCAAAATCAAGGCGTTAGTTTAAGGGGTGTTTACAAGAAATTGAAATTACTAGGATCTTGCGTACATCGTGTTGAATACATATGGATAAAATCAAATGCCAATCTGATAAAAATGAATTTAAAAATTAGAGATTGGGTCCATATTATGCCCCTAAAACCCGTTGAAATTACTTCAAAGAAACTAAAATTTGGAGAATATTTATTAATTCCTGTCGAAAATTTAACAAAACTTGGACGTATCAGTATTTTTACGAAGGACTCCCCCCCCCCCGGGTATGAAACTAAATCAAAGTAAATATATCATATATATCCTATATATCCTATATATCCATTATTGCGCATAGCAGCAGTGTTCAAAAATGCATAATTATCGAGTCATTAGTTTAAGAGGTAATCTTATATATATATATATATATATATATATATATATATATACACACTTTATAATAATGATCGGTTTATTATTTTAGAAGGTGATACAATACAACGATCATATATATATATATATATATATATATATATATATATATTGTTCAATGCAAGGTGTACTCGGTAAAAACATGTTTATTTTTCTTTCCTTAAGCCAAGGCTCTGATGATAACATTTTAATCTTTGAAAAGCCTTGTCTTAAGGTAAGAAAAATAAACATGTTTTTACCGAGTAAACCTTGCATAGAACAATCGAAGTTCAAATAGATTTGTCATTCATACATCTTTATCTCTCTTCTTTCATTTATCTTTTATAATTGCTCTATGTCGTATATTGAGCTTACACCGTTTACCTATAGGTTCTATCCTCTAAAAGTATACCTTTAGTTTCATATTATATATATATATATAAATGCGTTGGTTTGGTTACACCGGCGGTACATGAAATGGTAAACAAAAAATTACAATATTGAGAAATCAATGATTTTCAAATAATTTTATTATATTTACAAGTATTAAGTTCGAACCGTGATGGTAGGGTTGTGTGTCTCCCTTTTTCATTTAAATTTTCGAGGGAATCCCTCATTATCGCAAATAAATATATCCACTCGTCGGTGTGTGTGTTTTTTTTCTTTTCGCCAATAGCCTGGGCCGGAAATTACGGTCTGTTTACGTTCGCAGAAACTTTTTAATTGTTTTTATTTATATTTTATGTTTTAATGAACGTTGAATTGTGACAAGATTAAGTGGTTTGGTGTAGTTAAATATTGTTTAACTAATTTTACAGTGATGATTATTATCATGTGTAGTGTTTAGTAGTGTTCTTTTGTATCATAATAATTGGGGCCATAGGTGTGGTATTTAACGTTGCGTGTGTCCGATAGAGGAGGGGAGATAATTCGAATTTAGATGGGTGTACGTGTGTAACCATGTGTCCGAACTAGCGACAGGTGTAAGTGGGTGTGCGTGCACCAGTGTCAGTCTACGGAGGTATAGATCAAAGTAAGTTCTACTATGTATTTCTGTTATTTGTTTATAATATTTATGCATGGTACAGTAGCCAATCGTTTGTTATAATGTGTAGGCTGATGCTTGTCATGTGTAGTTATACTAAGAAGTTGAAATTGAGCTTGGTTCTGCTGTTTAATTTTGGGTTAACTTCTTTTATTAGTATCGATTCTTTGAGTCTGAGGTTGCCCTGGCCTTTTCCGGTAGCTAATATTCTGACTCATATGTCTTTGGTGGGGTTGTGGCCATGTGCTTTGTGCTTTTGGAAGGATGATGCCTTGGTTGTTGAGTGTTTTTTTATACGTATGTGCAATGGTCTCACTGTACTGCCGATGTAGAATACATTGTATACCGCATATTATATTTTATATATAGCATATGTGCTGTTGAATAACCCTATGTTGTTGATAGGGCTATTTGCAAGGGTGCAAGGGTTAGTGCTGAAGGGTGTTCTAGGTTTAGATAGATGGTGTCTCAGTGTTTCCCCGGAGTGTGTATACCTGGATGTCTAGATGTACCTAGCGGATGGCTTTGCGGATGGCCGAGGTTATTCTATTGCTAAAGTGTGGTATATTAAGGAAGCAGGTGCTGTAGAAATGTGTCTTAGTATCGTGTCTGCTGTTTGTGGGATATATATATATATATGAATTTGAGTTTGAAATATAAATTGTGTTCCGGCTTTCGAGTCCGGCGACCGGTGTAAATAATTCTTCTTTACAAAAAAAATGCAAAAATTTGTCATTTTTGCATTTTTTTCGTTCGCTCTTGACAAACCCTATATAACATTTGGGCGAAACGTTGAGCTTTTTAGGTCTTCCGCTTATTCCATTTTAATTTCATATATATATATATATATATATATATATATATATTGTTGTGTGTGTAGCTGTCTATATACTTACATATGTGAATAAATGCTGGCTGTATTCGCATTTATATCCAATTTTTGGTTTATGGATGCGTGTGTTTAGATGTGGAAATATATGTATGTAGGTATATATATATATATATATATATATATATATATATATATATACATATATATATACACACAGATGCATACATATATATATATATATATGTATGTATCTGTATATATATATATCTGTATATATATATATATATATATATAAATGCGTATGTACGTGTATGTATGAATATGTTTGTATATCGATATATACATGTATATAAATATATATAATATATTTATATTATATACGAAAACGTTAGTCAAACACATGGATCCTTCATCAATTCATTCCATCTACACGTCAAAAAGATCATTCGACGAATGGAAAAAATAAAAAAAGGAATCACTAAACAGAAGATTTCTGTCGTCTTCAATAACACATGCCTTAATATATATATATATATATATATATATATATATATATATATATATATATATATATATATATATATATATATATATATATATGCATGTATATGTATGTATTCGGGTTGGTATATGTGTGCGCATATGAATAAAGTTTATATAGGTCAGCTTGGAAATAACTAATCCGCTGACCGTTAAAATATTTGGACTTGTTAAGGGTTAAATCAGTAGGTTTGCGAGCAATCGCATGCATATGATTATACTTAGGCGACGTGTAAGACGCTCTCGAGTAGGGTAATAAAATGTATTAAATGATTTGAAAGCGATCAATAAACCTTAATGATAAAATCTAAAGGAGTGGCGCGAATGTTTAATTGCATATGAATTTTGCCTGTTTAATTATACATCCATCCATCCCAACCGGGAGAATACACATAATAAAGAAAGTTGTGTATTTTCTCATTTCATATTTTCTAAAGTTCTGAAGTAGCTGGTTCTCTCGGGAGATTGCAACTTAAACATGTATACACATATGTAAGCAGTAATGTTTGTATACATTTGAAAAAATATACTAAAAAACAACTCTACTTGTCATCGATAATTTTTTGTTCTAAACACTTGTGTTTCATTGGATTAACATATCGGAAAAATAATACATGTGCTATATATATATATATATATATATATATATGGAGAGAGAGCGAGAGAAAGAGAAAGAGAGAGAGTCACAAAAGTGAGAGCGATAGAAAGTTTGTGAAGTAACAGCAGAAGGGTCTCACAACAGAATAAGAGTGGAATATAGATAGACACACACTTAGTGATGAGTATAAAATAAAATAAAAATATTTCCGACGTTATACCGTATGTTATGTATTAAGATGTTTTTTTTTTTGGTGCTATTGTTTACACAAATTACTAAACAACCAATTGTTTAGTCCGCGGGTCTGGAAATAAGCAAATAATGCGACAAAGTTAAAAATGAGATTTGTACGGGTTTCGAACTTTTGTCGCGGTAATAAGAAAAGAATACCACACAGGTAAAAATGAAACTTATACTTGATGCGAATCCTGTAGCGCGTTTATTAATACGGTCCGCACAAAGAATAGCATCAGCAAATAAGCAGACACCTACATGATATGAATAAGCAGACACCTACATAATATAAATAAAATAAAATACATTAAAACGTTGTCGTTGTATTATTAGAAGTATTCGATCACCTATTCTTATCTTGGTTGTTATTTGTTTCGGCCGATGTAATCTCCGACCTTTTTCAGGAGCATCTGTTCGCACTTGGGACTATTTATGTCGAACTCTGGAACCTATACAGAATATCGAATTGTACCCAATCAACGAGGGCATATTGTTCTCATTCTGTCAACCATTAAAAAATAATACCAACCAAAATGAGAATAGTTGCCCGAATAATCGAAGAAATACACATTATTGGTCCTGATCTAAACATTTTCAAACATCGTATTTGTTGTTTATCGATATCCGGCGTTAATGCAGACCCAACGATATTATTGTAATAGGTCCTAATGCAAAACCAACGGGAGGTGATCGTGGTTAAGTGATTAACGACACAGATTGGCAACATGGGTGTTCCAAGTTCGAATCCAGTTCGTTCTACGGAAACACTTTCATTTAGAATGTTCTTCTTCTTTCGTGTGAATCAGATGATACTGGTGTTGGCATTAGTTTCTCCGATCTTTTTCTAGTTATACATTTTTCTGGAAAGACATCGGGTACTTACGGGAAGGACCACGAGAAGGTTGCCAACATCCCTAAGTGAAAGAGGTACTGTGGAACCGACTTGATTGGAACTTGGAACACCCAGGTTTTCAATCCGTGTCGATATCCACTTAACTACCATCACCTCCCACTTAGGATGTTGACAAGCTTCAAATGGTCCATCCTGTAAGTACCAGCCATCTTTTTAGCAATAATTCTAACTAGACTGGCAATGTCAATGCCAACAATATAATCATCTGATCCATACCTAATGAATTGATGAAGGAAAAACCAACACATTTATTTGATTTCTCATAAAAATGTGTTACATTGTTATAGGGCTTTGTTTTAAATTGCATTGCCACAGTTATAGCTTTCTCTCGTTCCGTCAGCCGTCAGAAGTCTTAAGTAGTGCGTAATTGTATTCTTAGTATAGCACTCACTGGGGATTGAACCTTCTACCTTGAGAAGACTGCCACTTTGAACTGATTATATTTAGCACTTCTATCCGTTACGCAACAGGTCCCTATGGATTAAAAAAAGTATTCCGTTCGAAATTCCGCACAGATTACAGAGTTCAACAGAAAGATTCCAATGTTTGACAATATACACGTGAGGAGGACGAAGGCTACATCGGGCGAAACGTTGTGAGAATAACCTCCAAGATGAGAACAGTTGTCCAAATAATCTAAATAATAAAATCATCATCTAAAAAAATGCCTAAACATTTATAGTAGAAATGTTCGTCTCACTTTTCCTTTCTTCTACTCAAATATATATTATTGGCCTTTTGGCTAAGATCAAAGTGTAGTATCTGTTCCGATAGATACTGCACCCCATAGACTGGTATTGTCTTGGCCTTCGGGCTTTATTTACGCCGGTCTATGGGTATGTCCTGTGCAGTTCTAGGGGGGTCCACCCTCCCAGGCTTAGCCTCTCCTCTTTGGGGAGGAGTAAGTTTATTGCTTACTGCCTGAGGCGCCCCTACTGAGAAATACCGACGGGGCTGCCCAGGCAATTTTTAAACCCCACTTTCCCGACCCGACCTTGGGTCACATCTTACTTGTGGGAGTAAGATAAAAACTCGCTTTGTGCCTAACTCCTGGAGAGGAGTAAATCAATACTCAAATATTTTTTTTTCTAATTCAGGCGTTCCTTCCTTTCTATTTCACGTTATTTCGTTGTTTTTTTTTTTTTGTATTTTTTCTATATTTCTTTATATCTTTCTTTCTTGATTCTTAACGTCCAAATAACTTAACATTTACTTCGTCTCTAATTATCACTTTTTTTTCTTATTTCCTTATTCTAATCTCCTTAGTGTTTAATTCCACAAGTGATGGCCACTTCCTTCTCCAAGAAAAGGTTGGGTAATACATGTGCCAAGATTTTGCAAGTGAATCATCGACTGAACTTGACTTCAATTTGTTGAGGTTGAGTCTACACTTCACACCAATAATGAATTAACACTTTACTTACACACATACATTACGACACATCACACACACACACACACGCGCGCGACCATATATATATATATATATATATATATATATATATATATATATATATATATGTATATATATATATATATATATATATATATATATATAATCTAAAGAAGCCTTGAGTAATTAAAAAAAAAAAAAATGTAAAATGCAGTTTAAATTCCCAGACAAACTAACTAAATCCAAGATATTGCAGACTTAACATTCGTTGGAAAATTAATAAATTAAAAAATATAAGTAAAATAAAAAAAAAAAAAAAAAAGAAAAAAAAAGAGGGGGTTAATTATCTAAGAGTGAAACAAAAACAGGAGACCTTATATAATCCGAGTATGGTATAAATCCAAAGGGTATAAATCCAGGGGAGTTGAACTTGGTTTACAAGAGTGCTCAATAAGAATATAGAGCAGAAATATAAATGATAATTTAATTCATTTTGACCACAAAATTGATTTTGTTTAACGAGAGTCGTTTGAAGGACCCCCGATCATCAGGTGTTGAAATAAAATTTAAATATGATTTTATTTCAAGACCTGATGATCGGGGGTCCTTTAAACGGCTTACGTGAAACAAAATCAATTTTGTAGTCAAAATGAATTAAATTATCATTTATATATATATATATATATATATATATATATATATATATATATATATATATATATATAGTAACATATACATAAACAATTAACAATAAAATATTTTTAAAAAGTCTTGGAAACGATCGTATGCCAAATGGCAGTTTGTTTCGAATTCTTTGAACAATGTTCAGATTATCTTGAACTCAACAAAAAGCATATATATATATATATATATATATATATATATATATATATATATATATATATATATATATATATATATATATATATATGTATATATATATATGATTCAATTTAGACATTAATAAAATCACAACATATTTATTTATATCCGTTCCAAGAATTTAACATCAACAACAGTTTAGGTATATGATCGTTTCTGAGACGAACAGTCCTTTTTAATTTCAAGGTGTCTCTTTATCATCATCTGTTCCAACAATACCACAAGTCGAAAAAAAAATCAAGATTATCACTCATCAAATACAATCTTATAATAAGAAGAAGCATACACAAACTAAACATGATGATGATGATTAATAATAATAATAATAATAATAATAAAAATGTATATATATATATATATAAGTATTATAACTCAGAAGAATACAAATGATATGAGATAATCAATATTATGCAATCATGTTCAAAATATTACAACATTAGCAAAAATATATGTGCATATATGTTTCAGAAATGCTTAAAAATACTTTCTCCAGCACAAAATGAAAGAAAACCTTCCGATTATTTCGTTACATGTCCAGCTAAACAACGGCATTGCTAAATGACTACACACACACCAAACTAAATCACCCATCAACATTCGGAAACAACATTTTCTTATTTTATATTTTTTTCATTTTTTTTATTGGATTTACGAATAAAATTTTAATAATGTTCAAACGTATTTATTAAAACTATATTTGATAGAACTTATGCCACACTTACTTAGAATAGCTAGTTCACCGTTTTGTATTGAAAGAAATATATTAACATTTGACTTTGTCATAATTTTCTCGAAAGAATTAAATCGAATTTTGTGTTATTCTTCTAAACAACAAGCTACAACGATCTACAAGATAAACTGACATACTAGAATCAAATATAAATGTTTGTAAAGAATAAAGCTATGACAAAGAACAGACACATACCTGTGATTTTACCTCATATATAATAAGAATGAAAAGAGATAGAGGTAACTTTTAAAAAGTTTTCCAAAAGTATATTATATATAACGTTGCTTTTTAATCGGGACTATTTTTGTGTAGGTACTACAATTTAATAAACTGTTTATTTAGACCACCACCCAAAAGGAAAACAAAAACAAAAACACAGCAAACTGAAAAATGAGACAAATACAGGATTTGAACCTGTATTACTGAAAGAAGCAGGAACTAACTCGTGTGTATCCCTTGACCGCTTGAATAACATATCGCCGGATTTTATCCAAGTCGTCTCGGATCGTTTGGGCAATTTTGAATATGCCCATTAAACCATTAGAATTTTGCTTGATCTCAGTCGTGGCCTTCGTAAAGACAAGGCCATTCCACTCAGTGTCGTTTTTTTGCTGACGTTACAGTTATTGGTGATAAGTTAAACATGTCTATCTGGAGGAAACAATTACACGCTACATGTAGACATATGCCAGTGGTAATTCCTCTCTTAAATTATTTCATCTTTCATTTAGTAATTGTTTGGTATTTAAGAAAAAGATACCGATGGTTTTGTCCATGCAGCAACACCACACAACGTTACTTTTTTCTATTAATTCTTGTTTTTCTTCGTTAATTAATATTGAATACGTTCAGTTTCAGTATAAATCAGATCGCGTTCTTTTCTTTTCTTTTTTAATGCAATTTTTAACGTTTTTTATATACTTTTTACAAAATCAACATTACATTATCGACAGCCTGACTTTTCGACATGTTTCGCTCACACCAAAAGGTATGACGTCATTTTCGATCGAACAGGCCTGCTTAACGAAGGTCGTGCCTCAGTACAATCTCATTTCATCTTACTTGTTGTTCAGTGTAATCTTGTTTTGTGTGTTGATTTCCGAACTCTAATCAATTCTGGATTTTGACAAAAAATTAAATTGCTTAAGTCTAGAAGGATGTCTCCTTCACTATCGAGGACATAACAGATAATAAATTTGCGTATCTACCTGAATGCGTCTATCATTTTGTAGGATTCTTGCTCGTCATTTACATGTCTGTTCTTCTGTGTAGATTTAGGTTGTCCGTTAGCATTTCAAAGGTCTATTTAATTGTCCAATATTCTGTCCGGTTAGTGTTTGTAGCCTATATCCCTCCTCTTCTTCTTCTTCTTCTTCTTCTTCTTCTTCTTCTTCTTCTTATTATTATTATTATTATTATTATTATTATTATTAGTAGTAGTAGTAGTAGTAGTAGTAGTAGTGCTACTACTACTACTACTAGTAGTAGTAGTAGTAGTATTTATAATACACATTCTATTAGCCGGCTGGAGATGGTGTGTTATGACCGTTTATAATTTATTGACAATGCCCTACTGAAATGTGTTTGCAATTCTGGTAAGCACCACTTTCTAGATGTCCTTTATATGAAGTCTACTTTACATTTACACAATATGTGTATCAGCTCCTTTATTAACAAGATTGAATGCAGCTAGTACGACTGGAATGATGATGGTTTTCATGTGCCACTTTTTTAAAATTTCTATTTCGACGTCTTGATAATTTGGCGAATTGCTGAAATATTTACCCAATTTATCTGCCTTTCCACAAGGACAAAGTTAGACACACGGTCGGTTTTACTGTGAGAAAAATCCAGCTCCCCCAAAAGGGCACTCTCGATTGGGACAAAAATAAAAATTGTCTCAGGTTAGAAGGATTTCTGCATCACTGATTGAGGACAGAAAAGATGAAGTGTAGTATCAGAACAGATATTAAACTCTGCTCCTAGCACCTGATGTCTTACATACAAAACATTCTCTATTGTAAAGTCTAGAGAAAAGTGTTTTTGTTCTATCCGGTTACCACTTTATCAAATAAAGGCCAAGGTCAACTCGAGGATAAGGGTTTATCAGACGGAATTATGGTCAGCCAAAACATGACCGTTTCTCAATATCAGGACGGTTAGATTTAATTTTCTTGTTTCTCTGTTTTTAATTTTCTTTTTTTACTGTTTTTGCTAGGGATGAGGCATCCTATCGGATGCCAGACATTCACGCGCCGTTTCAGTGACACCAACCGAGAGATATGGTGACATCCCATCAGATGGTTCTGTTTTCTCTGTATGTATTAGGATACCGTTTTCTCTTCTATTTTATTACGTATTTAAATGTTATTTTAATTCCATTTCATTACTTCGTTGTTTGTTCGCGATATGTCCGGGGGAAAGGCCGTATTTGTGACTCATCCCTTGCATAAGCGAAATGCATAAGTGGCCCACACTGTGTGTCAAAGTATTCTCGCTTGGGTTTCAGCTTCTGTCGACTTCCACAAAAGGAACGCTCTCACCAGACTTCAACCTGCACCCCTGCACTCCCCCCACCCCGACACAAAAACCTGCACCAGCACCATCACCACCACCACCGCCGACATCCCAACTACCCATGAGCCTTACCCTAACCTCCCACCCAGCCACCCGAGCGTCCTGCCAACCTCAGTGCCCAAAACACCCACACACATTTTCGCGCTACTTACCTCTCGACCTACATAAATGCCAACCGCACTCTAACCCCAACCCTAACCCTAACCCTAACCCTAACCCTAACCCCAACCCGAACAACAGTCATTCCTACCCTCGTTCTTTCGCTATCACTTACGTATTCGTTTATTTTCTCACTCAGTCTACTGGCGTGAAGTGGCCGGGGGAATGATAGCAAAGGTTTCAACTTCTCTTTTTCTACCAGTAGCTTTCGCTTCCACAGGAAATGAGGTTAAGAGGCATGAGCCGTAATCTCCCTGCTGCCTTCCGTCGGTTTTTCTTTCATGTTCCTTCTTAAAAGGTGTATCGATAACTTACCAACATAACTCACGTTAACACTTTTTTTTTTTTTTTTTTTTTTACTAATGGGTGACAGCTTAACAAGGCCGGGAACCATTCGAGGATATAAGTTAAAAGATTGTCAGTTGGACAATGATCGCCACCGTGAGACGATTGGAAAGAAGAGGTGGAATGGCCAGGAAATCACTTAAGAAAAATTGATTATACAAGAGAACGACTCAACAAATATGTGTTTACAGTAGACTTGAAGACGACCATGTCGTAGTCAGTGAGTTTTTTTAATTTTTATTTTTTTAAATTTATTTATCTACCTCCCACAAGGTAAGATGTGACACAAGGTCGGAAAGTGGGATTTGATAAACCAGCGACCGAGAAGGTGAGCACTCTGACCATTAAAAATGACTGGGCAGCCCCGTCGGCATTCCTCGGTAGGGGCGCCTCAGGCAGTAAGCAATAAACTTCCTCTTCCCCAAAGAGGGAAGGAAAAGCCTGGGAGGATGCGCCTCCTAGAACTGCACAGGACAGACCCATAGACAGGTGTAAATCAAGACCCGAAGGCCAAGACAATACAAGTCTATGGAGTGCAGTATCCATCGGAACAGATACTACACTTTGATCTTGGCCAAGTTTTTTTTTCCACAGATAGGGGTATTCTAGGAAACGAACTTTGTGCATCGAAGTTCTATTTGGTTTTTGGTCTATATAGAGAGAACGACTATTTTATTTTATGTTTTTGTAGCTAGGTGAGTTCTTGCTGTGAATGTGTTTAAGGGGGCCGGGATTGGAGCCCAGTCACACTCCTAGCATTAACTAAACAATACAGTACAAAGAAGCTAGCAACATCTCTTCTGTGTGATAGAGGATGTAGGAAAGAGAATATATCATCCCCCACTAGACTGCGAACTCGGTTTTCTACCCTGTCAAGGCAAGGTAAAGTTCCCAAAACGGTACCTCCCCAGATGTGACAGCAGTACTCTATTATGGACCGTATCGTTCTCTTATACAGGTAGACAATTGCGTTAGAAGTGAGGTACTTTCTGGAGCGATAGAATGATCCAAACATTTATCAACGACTCTAGGACCGCTCTGAACAAACTGAAGAGGTGGATCTTATTGGGTCCGTCGTAGACTATGGGATCTGTTGACCGATTTAAAATTGTATGGAATCCAATTATACACTAATATGCTCTGATGAATTGGCTACTCTAGTGCCCCCTCGACGTAAATTCACTAGACCAACTCGACAATCAACAAAATCCCATCCATTCACTGTGGAGGTGCCCAGATGCCGGAGAGCTTTCTACTCAAATAGCTTCTTTCCTCGTGCTGCTGGCCCATGGAACTCCCTCCCTGCCCCCTGTTTCCCTGTCAGTACTGACATGCAGAAATTAAAAATTAATGTAAACAGACATCTCGCTGCGCAGATACTAGTTTAGGTTGACCCCCCCCCAACCTTCTCCCCTTTTCTGGCAGCCTACGTTAAATATATATATATATATATACATATAGTTTCGATATTTAGACTCCCCGATCGCCTAACTTTGAGTCGAATAGCAATGTGTACTCATCTGATCGTATACACCCAGTCATTTCAAATCGGTGTTTAATGACCTAAATAATATTAACATTCTTTAAGTAGACAAACTTAATAACACGTTTCGGCCAATGTACCTTCCAACCTTCTTCAGGGGCAACTTTTCGAATTAGGGAACTTTTACGTCAAATTCGTCAGTGTATACAAAAGTATTAAATAATCACAATTTGTTTATCCTTAGATATTACTTAGTTAGTTACTTATACTTCTTATATCGTTCTCCTTCGACCCAGGACTGTTCACTACTTGACTCTGTATCCGAAAGCATAGATAGAGCACTCTCGCTTGACTCAAATGCCCAAATACATGTATTTGAGGGTTTTAATGCACACCACCGTGACTGGTTAGGATTCTCCAGCGTTACCGATGCAGCTGAGAACTCTACCTTTAATTTCTCCTCAGCTCACGACCTCTCACAGGCTGTCACTTTTCCGACCCGCCTTCCAGATCGTGCGGACCATCAAACCTCACTTTTCGACCTGTTTTTGACCTCGCTACCTGAAGCTTGTGTGGCGAATGCCCAATAGCCCGCTCGGAAACTCTGATCACGTTGTGGTAATACTTATCACCTTAAAAACTCGTCCAAAAGCTGAACAACCGTTGCTTAAAACGACGAGAAACTATGAACAGGCTGATTTTGAATCCCTCCTGGATCACATCAGTGACGCTCTATGGGGTGTAACCTTCTCACTCCCTGCTGATCAGTGTGCAAATGAGCTAACAGAATGTGTCAAAGCAGGCATTGATGCTTATGTACCCACGAGAAAAATCTCCTGCAAACCCCACTCTCCTCAATGGTTCACCTCAAAATGTGCAGCTGCTATTGCTGAGAGGCAGAAGGCATTCTGTAAATTCGGCCGCCATAAATCAACTGCGAACAGACAAAAATTTATAGAGGCAAGAAATGATTGCAAAGTTGTGATAGATGAAGCAAAGAGGAGGTATACAGAGATAACCAAAAAAACGCATATAGTCACAGAAACTAGGTGCTCGTGATTTCTGGAATATTTATAATAGTGTGATGAACAATGGACAATCAACAATTCCCCCGCTATCTAATCACAATGATGTTATATGCACGGCAACTGATAAGGATTAACTGCTTTCTCAGCGTTTCGCATTAAACTCCACTCTTGACTCGGCAAACCACCCCCTCCCTAAATTCTCATTGCGGACTGAAGCCACACTTGAGAACCTGGTCATCACTCCGTATCAAGTGAGAGACATCATAAAAAGCCTTGACACTTCCAAATCCTGTGGGCCTGATCTTATACCAGTAATAGTAATAAAGAAATGCTCTGCTGAGCTGGCCCCTGCCCTCTCCAAACTATACAACAAATGACTCACCGAATCTTGTTTCCCTGATAGTTTGAAAATTGCCTCTGTGGTACCAGTCTTCAAGAATTCTGGAGATAGAACTGATCCTCTAAACTATCGCCCAATTAGTCTACTCCCGATATTTGCTAAAATCTTTGAACCATTAATCAATCTAGCGATAGTAAGGCATCTAGGTAATGCTGAACTTCTTTCGGAACAGATTCAGACAAGCACGATCTACGACAGATATCCTAACGGTTATCTCTGAACGCATATACCATACACTGGACAAGGCAGGTGAAGTTAGGGGGGTAGCGCTTGATATATCCAAGGCCTTTGACAAGGTCTGGCATGAAGGGCTTCTCATAAAACTGCACTCATATGGTATTACTGGACACACATTTAATATAATTAAATCCTTCCTAACAAAACGAAAGATCCAGGTTGTACTCGATGGCCGTTCTTCTAAGGAATATGGCATAAATGCTGGTGTACCCCAGGGATCTATTCTTGGACCTCTTCTTTTCCTATTTTTCATAAATGACCTCCCTGATGCCATTGCGACTGAGATAAGAATATTTGCTGACGACACCACTCTCTAATCTCGTCATGTGGGCAAAACCGACGTTCAGATATCTGAAGCAATGGCCAAATTCTTAGAAAATGACCTCCAGTCTGTAGTGGAATGGGGTAAAAAATGGATGGTAACTTTTAATGCCGCAAAGACAAAGCTACTTTCCTTCAATAACTACAAGAAACCTCTTCAACCACCGATTGTCATGGCAAATAACACCCTACCTGAGAGTTCATCATTCAAACTCCTCGGCCTAACTTTCACAGATAACATGAATTGGAATAAATACATCGAAAACATTGCCAGGGCTGCTGCAAAGAATGTGGGCTCCCTCTACCGTGCCAGTAAACTTCTCACACCTGACATTATCCTATATCTCTACAAAGCCACCATCCGCCTATGCATGGAGTATTGTTGCCACATCTGGGTTGGTGCATCATCCGCTAGTCTCTCCCTCTTAGACAAGGTCCAAAATAGAGTTGCTAACTTGATAGGTCCTTCACTATCCACCAACCTCCAACCTCTGTCCCATCGCCGCAATGTTGCTTCATTGTGCCTGTTTTACAAGTACTTCAATGGATTGTGTTCTGATGAGCTTGCTGCTCACGTAAATTTACTAGACCAACCGGACAATCTGCCAAATCCCATCCATACACTGTAGATGTCCCCAAATGCCGTAGAGCTTTCTACTCCAAAAGCTTCTTTCCTCGTGCTGCTTGACTCTGGAACTCCCTCCCTGCTTCCTGCTTTTCTGACACTACTGACATACAGAAATTTAAAACAAACGTAAACAGACATCTTGCTGTGCGGCTCCTAATTTAGGTGTAATCCCCCCCCCCTTTTCTTTCTCAGTAGCCCCTTACGCCTACAGTGGCGGCCTGCCTTGTTTGGGGTGAACTATGATAAAAAAAAAATTATCGCTTATAGTCAAGATTTAACCTCTGACATCCAGAAGCCTGTCACTTACAACTGATTATATCTCAACGTCATTATCCGTTCCGCCACGGATCCACCGACGATAATAACTTAGAATAAAATTTAAAAAATAAGTTTAAGTATTCATTAATTTCTCTGGTTGTTTAGACTTCACAATCACATTGACGAGTTTTCTTCTAATAGTTTATAATGTAAATGAATAAATGCTAACGTTGGGCTCATTTCTCGCACTAATGATCAGGCCAAAACGCCTTATTTCAAGTTGATTCACGCTATAGGAGCACCCTATCTGTTTTATATACTGCATATGAACAGTTCGAATGCAAAACGCGATAAACGACACTTAAAAAATTGCGAAGTTAGCACTATAAAAAGTGTTACATTTCAACACTTGACCACACAGTCAAATTATGTTTTACATGATATGACACCAGAATAATAATGTTTTTCTTTCAATTAAAATAAGCTTTTATTCGAAGTCTATATTTAATATATTCGTTCTTTTACTGATTAAGGTTTACATTTAAACAAATTGGATTTATCGCGTTTTGCATTCGAACTCTTCATATGTATATGTGATATCAGTAGTAAATTTCGCTAATTTGCATAGTGTCGTGCAAAATGATACTTTATTAATTAACTATACTTTGTAATTGTTATTTTTTTTAAATTCAACGATTGTTTTCACATAGTTCTATTCAGGAATAGTTTTATTTCGTGGACAATTATTTAGCAAATCGATAGAATTCAGATATGCAAATGGTGGTCGATTTTTTTTTCTTGCTTATGATGGCAGAACACTTGTTTATGCACAACTATTGTTCCGACCTAATTTTTGGAATAAACTGATTTAGTAATTTCTTCTTTCTTATTTTTCTTTACGGTCACTTTTGAAAGATAAATATATTTGTATAAAACATTTAAAAATGCTATTGTTTATATAATTAATTGCTAGAGGGTCTGTTTCGTGTTCACAACAATGAAATAAATATTCATTATGTAAAAAATATAGTTTAAAGTATTTTAAGTAGCGAACTTTTTGAAGCAATTGCCAGCTGGTGAAGAACTCTGTCAAAGCATTTCCTGCCTAGACAGAGTAGAAAACCGACTTCGAAATCTAGTTGGATATGTCCACTTCTCCTCCCTACAACCTCTTTCACAAAGGAGATGTTACTAGACTTTGTCTACTCTATTGTTATTGTTATGGTAGGTGTTCGACTAAGCTCTCACCTATGGTTCCCCATGTAAAACATCTTCAATCAAAACATATCGAGCTACAACCACTGTAAATATTGTTTTCTTTTCCTCCTTTGTGTACTTAAATTAACACGGAACTTCAACGAGCAAAGTTATTTTCTAAGAACTAACCGTCTGTGGAACGCAATACATCGAGCTGCTTTTCAGCTGACTACAACATGGTCGTTTCCGAGTCCGATGTTAACAAGTGCTTATTGGTTGTCCTCTTAAATAATCACATTCCGCTCAGTTTCAACTATCGTAACCAATCCTCACAATATTGTCTCACTGCCCACCTGTCAAACACATTTACCCTTGTCCTCGAGTGGTATTAACGGTTTTATAATTTGATGACCACATTAACAAAAAAACTATACCCACAAAGAAAAGTTTACACACACACACGTTGATAATGGCAACTTACATTATGGGACTTGAAAAATCATAAACTCGTTCTCTGTTTATTGGCGCCATATTAGCATTTTGCTTCGATCTGTCTTTTTCTGTTAAATCGTTTCACAATCAATGACACGACAATTTCTATTTTCCCACAAATATCAATGATCCTACCGATGTAATACGGTAAGATACCTTCCGACTATAAATGTCTAATGAAAGCTATATAACCGCCAAACTATCTGTTATTAAAAGAAGCGTTTGCTATAAAAAGCTTACGTCGTCAAGATACCCCATTAAAAGATACAAAAGAACGAACTAAATATGTGAGAATCTTAAGAATCTTTAGAAAAATGAGCGCTCACATTTTTTACTGGTTCTAAGTCAGTTTTGGGGTAAGACCGCAAAAACTAGAAAAGACCAAATAAATAGTCCTATAAAATTCTTCTTCTTTGCGTCTCTTTGAAGCATCTTCTCATACGACAGTTTCCCATTTTTTACGCCGTCCTTTGCATTTTTGTTGTATTATTCAAGATCTTCCAAGCTTAACCGATTGGGCAGTAGAAGGCACACAAAGCAGTGTTGCATCATATAGTCCTCCTCTTCAGATTCGCAGATGGTTGCGTCGGTGTTTATAGCCCCATCTAATCATAACAACTTTTGATCGCCGCATTCCCGTTTTAAGGCGGTTAAGTGTTTTTCAGTAGCCCCAGACTGCTTGTATGCCGGAAGGGAAGGCTTCAGAATAGGGATTCTAATGTCAGTAGGAGAGGGCCATTCTTTAGCCGTCTGGTCCACAGCTGTAATCTGGTCGCTTCCTCAGATCTTGTTAGATCCCTGTTAAATAATACTTACTCTTACCTGCGAATTCTGCCAAACACTTTGAATCGACAAGACAAGCGATGTCCGTATAAAAAATAAAAGACGGCGTCAGTCTCTTTCCTGTATGATATCAGCGAATTATTGATTCAAAGGTTAATACTTTTTAGAGAATAGAATAAAAACATATGCTTATTTCTTGATAGTGAGTTTCAGTAATTATGTACAAATCGGAATTACACACAAACCGTATATGTAAAAATAACACATTCCTGTCAGATTCTTAAAAGTTAAACTGAAATATCGTTTGAGTTGACGAATCAAAATTTCCTTCTGACTAGCAAATGTTTATGTTATCATTGTATAGAGGTTTAAGTACTTAGCAACTACTTATTAAAAAAATATATTTAGTCCGACACAGACAACTGCTAATATGAGACATTTTTAAACAATCGCCTAAAAATAAAAACCAGCAAAATGAATTAATTTGAATTGAAGAATATACATGAGTTATATACGTCAAGTTTAAAAATTGACAAACAAAACAAGTTGAACTAAAATGACTTAACAGAATCCCAAGTAACGCCTGGGAGATACATTAAGTGTTTATACATATGTCAGTTTGAAAACAGAGTTCTTGTACACTTGTTACTATGTTTATTTAGGTTTGTAAATTTACATATTTATATTTATGCATGAGCAAAACTATTATATTTTGAGTGATTGATTATCATTTTTGTCATTTACAGGTATCAAATATTCGCCAGGGAATCGGCCTTCTTTTGTGAATATACAATGTATGGTGTAGTTGTTATTGTATTGTTGTTGTTAAGCGAGTCGGACTCCTACATGAATTTCACGCAAATCGTACCTGAGGATTCTCTGGTCTGCTTGAAGTTTTCTTCGTTGGTTCTAGGTATTCGTTGCATGTGTAAGATTGTAGGGTTTATCTCCGACACCGAAAACATCAATGTTCAGCGGTTGTATGCGAAGACGGGCAAACACTCACGAAGTGATGGCGCAGAAGTAACGTTGCCACTCTTCCTTTATTGATTTGCGGTTCTGCGCCTGACGGGTTTTTGCTTACCACATGCAGAATAGAAGTCGACCAGAAGACGACGGATCCTGATTCCGATTCCTCACAGATGTTCACCAGAGTCCGGACGCTACCACATTGCCATCGCCCCACCACAGTTAGGATGGGTTGGACGTTAGGGGCTCAATGTTGCAGTCGAGCTTAAATGTTGGCTAAATCCAACGTAATATCGACTAAATATTTGACAAAAACAGCGTCGATGATTGCACAACTGACGATTGATTCAACAAGTTACAGTTTGGTCAATTCGATCTGAAAGATCAGCAAAAAAGTGATGTGAACCTTTGTTCATTGACAATAGGAAGTGTTGCGCCTATAGTTGAAGCTGATTCACACCTAACATTAAGCGCACTGCCTCTTGCAAAGTTGCAGATAAAAGTCACTTTGGAGATTGTTTGGCAAGTACGTCCACAAAATGTGTTCCGACGAACGTACTGCAATTGAAACCGCTCAACGAGGATAGCCTAAACCAACTCGACGAACAACAAAATCGTATACCCTCACTGTAGAGCAGGGGCGGGCAACCTCTGGCCCGCGGGCCACATCCGACCCACGAAGGCTTAGCATCTGGCCCGCCACCCTGTTATGCTTTATTATTGCAATCCGGCCCGCGGACCTCCCAGTAAAACTCATATCATTTTGTTACATAGACGTAAAAGTAGGTTTCAATTAAGATTTACAGTGGGATGAAAATGTATAAATATCAAGCGATAATGAATGTATATTTCATTTTTCTTTAACTATTAATTTCAAATCCTTGGCCTGAGATAAAAATAGAAAAAGAGAAAGAGACAGGCAGAGAGGAAACGAGAGATGAGGAAAGAGCATGACACATAGAACTTATGTTAGGTGTGTGAAAACGAATGCTGGATCAATTTGCTACTTCCCCCGTTTCTTTTTTTCATGATTCCAAAATAGCTCTTCGTCGGCGCCTTTTATAACATCACATACAGAAGTCTCCTGAGAAAAAATATAAGATTTGTAGAGTGTTCAATGCAATTTTTGTACAATTTATACATGTAAACAAAATATAGTAATTCTGAGATTTCGTTTTTCACTCCGGGCCGCGATCTCCTTCCTAAAGTCTCATCTGGCCCTCACTCTGAAAAGGTTGCCCGACCCTGCTGTAGAGGCTCTAGGAGCCGGGATATTTTTACTGATAGTTTCTTTCCTTGAACCACTTGCCTTTAAGATTCCCTTTCTACTATACGTTTCTCGACTGTACCAACATGTAAACATTTAAATTAATATGAACAAACATCTTGCTACCGAACTAACTACCCAGGTTGCCCCCTTTTAAATATGACACCTATCAAAATAGCTCCTTATACTTCAGTGCAATATGATTTATTTGCAGTTAAATAAAATGAACAATCATTAATTTAACCAAAAGATTTTAGCAAACAAAAACACAATAAGACGAATAAGTTTATTTTACTAATAGTGAGTTTCAGTGATAACGCAAGAGTCGATATCTAACAAAACAACACGTGTTCGTAAAAAATAACATGTTCTAGCTATAATTTTCCATCAACTCTCTAAGACAACAGTTGAGCATGATAATACTTAATCAGCAGTGCCAATAGGGATATATGCGTAGAAAATTAATTAGAGAAAAGAGAGACGTTTCTAATTGTGTTAAAAACGATAAAAAAACAGAAATAAAATAACAGTGAGTATCAAGAAGAATACAACAAAAAAAGGTTTGAATGGGTAAATATTGCAAATAGGAAAGGGATACATTATACGCACATACACCATAGTCATTGCTAGTGTAGTCTTAGTAGAATGGGCTAATATTTAGGGTAGCTGGGGAAACTTAAACGATTGAAGGTCATTAGGGTTTTTCATAAGTGTACTTCCATCTCGTCACGCCAAAGTTAGCGAGTAAAATACGTGTTTTTTCTATCTCCGGACGAAATCATTTAAAGAAATGAGAAGAAGCGGAAAAATAAATAGCAATTAGAACATCAAGATATCTCACCAGACTTACCCCGCCGCTTGAACTGAATTCGGAACGAAATTTTTCATTCTGTAATAAAAAGTTAACAGTGGGTGTTCCGCATCATTTTTTTTAGCGTATAACGTCACCAAAAACATCGTCTTGCTACAACCAATGTAAATATTTTTTTAAATTTCTTCCTATGTGTACCTGAAGTTAAAGAGAACTGCAATTAGCACTGTTTAAATTCAAGCACTACTCGTCTGTGGAACACAATACCACGGTGCTACTTCCAAGTTTACTACAACATGGTCATTTTTAAGTCCAATGTTAACAGATTCTTGTTGAGCCGTCTTCTTAAATAATCTAATTTTACAGTTTCAATCATGATTGCTTTTTCACCGACCATCTGACAATCTCATTAAGCCTTGTCCTCGAATGGCCTTAGGGCTTTTATAAACGATGACGCATTAGTACAACACATATATCTATATTTGCGTTCATTTTAAAGCTATTATATTTTGAGAAGTCATGATTCACGCATTTTCGTTATGTATAGTTCGCAGTTTGTATTTATTTATTTTGATTTGAAAACTAAGTCTTTTGTAAAAAAATTCTTGCTTGCAAAAACATCGTCATCATCTTCGGAATGAACCTCTCCGGATGTAAGTAAATTCGTCAATTTACTCCGATCAGTAAGGAATATCCTGCACTATAATAAAGACCAATATATATTATTTGTATATAAATAAATATATGTACTTCCATCCCGTCACGCAAACTTAGCGAGTAAAACACGTGCTTCCTACTAGCCGGTTGGCGAAACCATTTAAGTAGTGAGAGAAAGCGAGAAAGCTAACAGCGACTCAGCCAAATATCTCAGATTTATCCCGCCGCCTGAAATGTATTTGGAAAAGAAATCTTTCACTATAAAAATAGAACCGTAACGGTTTGTGTTTTATTTTTTAGGAATTATAAATTATAGCAATAATTTATATATGAAAAATTGAATTACTGACGTAATTCTATGAGTTTATATGAAGCATTTTTGTGATATATCGAGATAAATTACGAGTGCGAACACAAGGGGAGCATACTTTTTCACGTACAGTCGTATCTAAAATAAAACGTCTCATCGTGTCTATAGAGGTATTTTGCTATTATAATAACCTGTCAGTCTCGATTTTTCAGGTTACTTCTTTTTTTTTTTGTACATTTAAAAGGCAAATCCCTTCCTCTTCATTACAGCATCCTAAGCGTTTTACTCTTTTTTCTTTTTTCTTTATTTTCCTCCTGTTTTTGTGTTAGTTTTACCGTTTTTTGCGTCTTCTTCTTCTCTTATCCATCGTTCTGCTTTCTCCGATTCCTTCCCAGCTGTCGGCAAGCATAAGGAACCTCATTCAGCGTATTACCTCCATGATGAAAATCGTTGAAACTAAATCTGGCCATGAGTTGATAACTTTTTTTTTCTAGCGTAGATGCGGCCGCTGGATCATGACTCCAGTGCAGTCGGATATCACCTTTTTTTCTCTTCTTCTTTCCCGTGCTACGTTCTGTGTTTTCAAACAAATCTCGGTTTATTTACCCCTCGGGTTTTTTATCGACAATCTCGGCTGCATCACTTGGAAATAATAATAATGAAACAAATAATAATAATAATAATAATAATAATAATAATAATAATAATAATAATAATAATAATAATAATAATAATAATAATACTAATAATAATAATCAAGGAGGATGGGAAGACCTATGAGTGAGAGAATTAACCAGCCTCCACTGGAAGAGTGCGCAGAGTACTAGAGCCTAGGGGAGGCTTATTGCCACCCAAGTCCTAGAATATACCAATGGCTGTTACCAGCAAGAAATCAATGGTAAACGGCTGTTCCGATAATTATCGAAAGAGGTGAAGAGCACTTGGAATCTGGGGAGACTTGTCACCCAGACTCCAGGGAACACCACTGGTTATTATCAGTGAGAAATCACTGACAATAGCCTGTGTGAGAACCCTTAGTGAGTAGAAATAATACTAATATGATTACTACTACTACTACTACAACTATTACTACTACTACTACTACTACTACTACTAATAATAATAATAATAATAAAAAAATAAAAATAAAAATTTAAAAAACACCAGGAAATAAGTATTTTAAAATTGTTGTTATAGTAGTTTACGCTAATCAAATAATAGTAAAAAACACAAAACAAATAATAATGTGTGATTAATGTATAGGCGAGAAACACGCACACATACACACGCACAAGAACACTCACGCACATCTATTAATAATGGAGTTCATGTATCTGTCTGTCTGAAGCCGAAACTCCAGTATGACTATTTTACTGAAACTAATCTTTTTGAAATTCTTTATATACTGTCATCAAAAGTCGTTCAGACACCAAATGGGTGTTACCATTAACATAAGTCATTCCTTTAAACCTTCAATTAAATTCATATTTACAAATATACACTTATAACTGCTATTATTAAATTTACATATGTATTTACAATATTTTCCGATAAGGTTATATTAATAAACATTATTCATACAATTAATAAAAACCATTTTCATCATAACCGGCGTGTTTTCTAAACCATTTCAACGCGAGTACTGTTAAAACTGCAAAGTCATTGGCTGTTTAATCAGTGGTGTCCTCCCCCCCCTCCGGTAATTAAATATGGCGATCTGATTAAGCAGCCGATTGGCTGTTTAATCAGTAGTGCCCTCCCTCCCTCCGGTAATTAAATATAGCGATCTGATTAAGCAGCTGATTGGCTGTTTAATCAGTAGTGCCCTCCCTCCCTCCGGTAATTAAATATGGCGATCTGATTAAGCAGCTGATTGGCTGTTTAATCAGTAGTGCCCTCCCTCCCTCCGGTAATTAAATATGGCGATCTGATTAAGCAGCCGATTGGCTGTTTAATCAGTGGTGTCCTCCCTCCCTCCGGTAATTAAATATAGCGATCTGATTAAGCAGCCGATGTTAATATGGCACGTTAAATATGTAAACAACAACGCTGGTATCCACCGTGCTCAGTTTTCCATTTTTAAAACCGTCCTAAGTTTGTTTATTCTTAGCCATTATGTTTTAAAACACGAATTTATTAAATCAAATTGTTTAATTAAAATAATAATTGATTTAAAAATTACTATATAAAAATGCGCGCGCGTACGCACACACCCACACACACACAGTTCAGGTAAACTTTTTCTTTCCGAGAATTAAAAAACTTTTCGTGTTTACTGTATTTGATTTCTTAATACTTTCATATCCAATATTATCATTTTTTCACGACCTCAACAGAATTTATGATTCCATGTTTTATTTATTAAAAAAAAAGATGTGATTTTTTTTTCTTTAATGTCAACACAATAAACTAACACATTGTACTGGAAAACTATACAACTGATTGTAGAGTCAAATTGTTTAATTAAAAAAGGGTCATTAAACACACACACACACACACTGTGTTCACTGTATTCGATTTTTTGGTGCTTTTTCATTTTAGGACCCACGCTAACTTTGACCCCGTCGTTACAGTTAGGGTTAGGTTTGTTTTTTTTTCCTTTTTAATTAAAAATATTTACATGTATAGGGGGGGGGGGAGATAACAAAATTGGGGGAAGGCGGTCAAAAAAATGTTTTGTTTTTTTTCTTAACTAAAAAATATTTCAATGACTGGTAATATAAAAAAATTGAGCTGGGTACAAAAAAAAATGTTCTTTTTAAACTACAGGTCTTTCTATTTATGGGCGAGGGTACAACAAAAATCGGGGTAGGGTCGAATTTTTTTTCTTCTTTATTTTAAACTAAACATATTCTTGGTCATAAACACAGAAAATCAATGTCTAACCACTACAGAAATATGACTGGGGCTCCATTGGCTTACGCGACCGGAGGGAGCATATATTTGTTAGTACATATAAAGATTATAATCGCATAATTTATTTAATATGTATTTATTTTTCAAGTACTGACATTAGAAAACTCGGCATAATTGGGCGGGATATCTTCTCTTGAATCTGTTTCGGTGAGTAAGGGAAAATGTCTCCACTTTTAAAAAATTCTTAGCCGACTACTTATTTTCACGGGGAAAAAAACTGCAGCGTTATAAATTATATTTGTGCCAATAACGTACGGTAAGAACAAAACAAAAGCATGCAAATCCGAATCAAGTATCTATATGTTAGACGGGTTGGTTTTATTTATCTTCCTCCCACAAGGTAAGATGTGACACAAGGTCAGGAAAGTGGGATTTGAAAGGCCAGTGCCCAAGAAGGTGAGCACTCTGACCTACAAAAAATGCATTGGCAGCCCCATCGGCATTCCCAGGCAGTAAGCAATAAACTTACTCCTCCTCAAAGAGGGGAGGCAAAGCCTGGGACGGTGGACATCCTAGAAGTGCACATGGCAAAACCCCACAAACCGGCGTCATCAAGACCCGAAGGCCAAGACGGTACCGGTCTATGGGGTGTAATATCCATCGGAACAGATACTACACTAGGTTGCTTTTTCGGTCTAAATTTGAATGTCCCAAAAAGATAACTTTGTATGTATGACCATAGTAAAATATCCACGTATACACGTGTATATAATCTGCCTATATAAAATATAATAGATGCGTTTTTATTTTATTTTCCTAACAGCAGATGCTGTACAGATATATGTTGATGTATACAGCCTGTACCTAACCGGCGTTGCCCGGGAGTCTTTACTTTTATTTTTATTTCAGATTTTGTTTTTGTGTTAACTTAATACATAATACTTCCTGTTTTAATTTTTATTTTTCCGATTGTTTATTGAAATAATTTCCGTCGTGCATGGGTACAACTAAAAGTATTTTGGCAATAGTTGAATGATGTCAACGTTGATTTGCTGATATCAAGCGCTTACACCAGCAACAGCAGCAGCAGCAGCAGCACCCCTCTTTTAAGCCCAACCCTTACTTTATCGTTATGGTGTGGGTGGTAACGTGGTAATGTTTGAGCTACCCGGCTAACAGGGCTCTGATGAAAATCCAGGCGGAGTCGGCATCATGAACCGTCGCCCTCTGGTCGTCTCTGACCATGCGTGTTACAAAAAAAGATGTGTCAGGCGCATAACCACAAATCAATTTAGTAAGAGAGATAACGTAAGTTTTGTGCTTTTCCTTGTGTTTTTTTCCGGGACAAACTTTCCCCGACTTCGCATACAGTAGCTGATACTCACAAGCTTATTTACTCATTAGCTTATTTAATGAACCAAGTTTTTAATAAAAATGTGTAAAGTGAATATGGTTTTACTCTCATAAAATTATTCGATGTAAAAAGTTTGTAAAAATGTCAATCTTTTTAATACATGAAGATTTGCTAAGAATTATTATTTTATTTTATTTGATTGCTTAAATGTTTCCAAATTATTTTCGAATTGCCAAGAGTCACAAAATAATTTATTATTCACCTTACCTATTAATATCACATATCAAAATGGCTGACTTATTTCTGAAGAAACGAGAATGCATCCTGCTGAATTTATTTAGTAAGTAAGTTATTCTTTAGTAGTAAGATTAAAATTAAATATTTATCATTAAGCATTTTATAAACCTTACCCGCAACAAGTCTTCTACATAAAATATTCAATAAAAATTATTTAAAACTGTCTTACAGTTGGAGCGTGAAGTTGGAAATGATTATCACGGTAAGAAAGTATTAAATGGCAGTCGCAAAGAGGAAAATAAAGATAAAATTCGAAGCCAAATTGACATAGATAACCAGAAAAAAAACATTAACAACAACAACAACAATAACAACAATACAAATAATAATAATAATAATAATAATAATAATAATAATAATAATAATAATAATAATAAAAAGAAGAAGAAGAAGAAGAAGAAGAAGAAGATGAAAGAGGAGGATTAAGAACAGCTCGGATTATACAATACAAAATGATTGTGAGTGTCAAGGACGATAGAAAGAACAAAGAGGGAGAACATCCCTTGAAAGGGTGCGAGAGTACTGAGACCTTGGGAGGCTAATTGCCACTCCGATTCCAGAGAATACTAATGACCGTTGTTAGCGAGAAATCAATGGTAAACGGTTATTGCGATAACGATAAATATATTTGCAAAGGTGATCAACAAAGATTGACAGTGGTGAAAATCTGCGGATACTTATTGTCACTCAGATTCCAGATGAGATACAACCGGGTTTTCTCAATGAGCAATCGCTAATAATGGCTTATGTGAAAACCTCTAGTGAGTAAAATAAAAAAATAATAAGGAAAAAAAGACGAAGAAATGTTAATGATTCTGATAGAAATGGTAATAACGCAAATAGAAATAAGAATATCATAACTGTGATACTATTTACTCGTAATTGAAGAAGGAGAGGGATAGGGGAGGGGCATACAGATGGAGAGAGACAGGGACGGAGCAGAAAGAGTTTAATTTGGCGACATTTTTCTTTTTTATATATATATATATATATAACTAACAAGGCTACGCGGCGCTGGCCGAGGCAAAGTGTAATATATTTACTAAAACTTATATCTATGTAACACTTTCTGTTCGTCTCTTTATGCATCTCTTATTATCCCACCTCTGTTTTCACTTTCCCACCCCTCTTTCTACTTAGCCCAGCCTATTCCTGACTCTGGACATACACACAAACAACTGTCGTTTATATAGATACCTTGAGCAATGAGTCGGTATAAGCTAAGTAAGTCCTTGATAAAAACAATCAGTTACTTCCCTTTAGTACATAAACTAGCATAATAAAAGACTCACCTGACAAAATCTGCGCCAGTTTTGGGTAAAAAAATTGTCCAAATTTGAGATATTCTTAAGCAGGGCAACGCTGATTAAGAATATACCAACTCTGTGACTGTTTCTTTGTAGTTTTGGACGTTTAACTCCACATGCACAAATACACACACATGGGATAATTTGAATGCCTCAAATGTCTAAAGTCTCTCATTACAGGTGTTTGTCAGGACAACCTGACATGACAATACTTATCGCTACTAGTAAACTTTGACATAATATTCAAAATAACATAGTATTCAAAGCTTGAAAAAATCGCATCGGTGTGGCTAAACACTGGCTTATACGAGTAATGGTGCATTTTTTGCAAGTGATGTTTTCTGTAATAACAGCAGAAAGATAGATACTCCACCAGACCAGATGAATTATTGTCCTGGAATCCGTTAAGATCAAGAGACTTCAAGAAATATATACTATAACATTGTAACTGGTTAATTGTGGAGAGGAAATTATTGTTCTTTACTTCTTTACTTACTAAACGTTTAAGAGGTGATGGAGAACTTTAATGGATAGCTATGTATCTTATATAGAGCTCTAGTGTAAGACACAGAAAGGGTCCCTTTGATCTGAGAACTTACACTGAAGTAAAATAAAAATAAAACAGACAATTGCCCTTTTTATAATTGATTATCTGACTTTGCAAACTCACTTTTTCCTGATTCATATTATTTAAACTAAACTCAATCGTTGACACAAATTATCGCATTCTTTCTAGTATATATTTATATATTTGTTAATGATGCCTTTTTCCCTTATTTATTCAGTGATTCCTTACTGTTGTCTGTTTTCTCTTATTTTATTGAATCATGCATTTATGTATTTATTCACTTCTTTATCCATATATTTCTATCCGCTTGATTCTTCCTCCTCATTTTTTTACATTATCAGCTTCCTATTCATAATAAATTCCTTCTTTCGCCCGTTCTCTCAGTCACTTAACACCCTCATTTCTGCGTTTAACTTAATCATAAACTTTATCTTCATCTTTATCATCATATTTCATCGTCTCCATCTTTACATCATTTTGTATCCCTTCCTTCCATCTTTTCTTCTTAACTTCCCTTCCCTTGTACCTTTCTTTCTCTGTTTCTCTTTTACGCATATGCCTTCTCATTCTTCTCTATGCCCACCCCGTCTTGAAGTTATCTCTTGATAATTTTTGAAGGGATTTCTCCATAAAAAATGTACAAAAAAATGTGCCCAGCATCCTTAGCCGATTGGCACTGGCATGTCATTCTTTTACATTCTCCCGCAGACAACGGCCTGTCTCGTCACTTTTTTTAGACCACTGAAACCGATACCAAAATATCCCCAACCAACTCCCACACCACTACCACCCCATCATCGCAATCCCTAAAACATTACAGAACTAAAACCCTTTGCACCCACATTAAATGAAAAAAGAAGGGGTGAAACGGTATTAAAAAAGTAACCCCAGTATAAATTTCCTATCAGTCGACTTTTAAAAAACATCTTTTCGGCCTGTCTATTTTTATGTCTTGTGCTATTTTTTTCTTTCTTTGTGTTTGTCTTTTTCATTCGGGTGTTTCCTCTTTGCTTCGAAAAGTTTGCTTCCTTTTTCTTTCTTTTTTTGTTCTTTTCGATTACGAGTTTGGCACTAGTACTCTATCTTTTTTATTTTCGTTTTTATTATAGAGTTTTTTTTTTCGTTTTATCCATTAAGTAGTTTTCTATCCTTCTTTCCTTCGTCTCTTTTAATTAAGCATTTTCTTTTTTCGATTACGCAGTTTTCTATCCTTGATTTTGTCTCTTTTAATTAAGCATTTTATTTTATTTTTACTCTTTTCGATTAAGTAGTTTTCTATCCTTCTTTCTTTCGTCTCTTTTAATTAAGCATTTACTTTTTCCGATTACGTATTTTCTACCATTCTTTCTTTCGTCTCTTTTAATTAAACATGTACTTTTTTATTACGTAGTTTTCTACCATTCTTTCTTCCGTCTCTTTTTATTAAGCATTTTCTTTTCTTTTACTCTTTTCGATTACGTAGTTTTCTATCCTTCTTTCTTTCGTCTCTTTTAATTAAGCATTTTATTTTATTTTTACTCTTTTCGATTAAGTAGTTTTCTATCCTTCTTTCTTTCGTCTCTTTTAATTTTGCATTTACTTTTTCCGATTACGTAGTTTTCTACCATTCTTTTTTCGTCTCTTTTAATTAAACATTTACTTTTTTATTACGTAGTTTTCTACCATTCTTTCTTCCGTCTCTTTTTATTAAGCATTTTCTTTTCTTTTACTCTTTTCGATTACGTAGTTTTCGCACGAGTACTCTATTCATTGCTCTTCTAGCGAATGACGTAATCTACCGAATTAGTTCTAATCCAATATATGATCTACCGAGTTATTTACATTCTAATATGTGCTCGCCATTACTCTAACAGTACCATTAGCCATTTGTCGAGGAGCAAAGTGAATTATCTCTTCTGATACTACCCTTTATTTTTTTATACTCACCCATTCAAGGGGCAACCTTTCTAGACGGAGGAAATGTTTATTTTTGTTCAAATCCAGAGTTAATTTTTTTGAGAGCTGGATATTCTTCACATAAAAAAAACGACCGTGTGTCTAACTCTGCCCTCGTGGTGAGGCAAGTAAACAAGAACTAAATCTAATCCTTACTAACTAACCCTAAAACTAACCTTAACCTAAACCTTTACCCTAGCTAACTAATCCTACCTCAAACCTACGTGTTATGGTTAGTTGGATAAGTCTGGGAAGTGACTGTGGTTAAGTGGATATCGACACGGACTGACGACCTGGGTGTTCTAAGTTCGATTCCAGTCGGTTCCACAGTACCACTGCCACTTAGGGATGATGGCAACTTTCTCTTGGTCCTTCCCGTAAGTACCCGATGTTTTTCCAGAAATATTTCTTACTAGAAAAGCATCGGGGAAACTAATGCCAACACCAGAATCATTCACAAGAAAGAAGAAGAAGTTAAAGTTATGGTTAATTTGCTAGATCACGTATTGGAGTGTGTACAATTCGGTAGATCACGTATTGGTAAAGCACTGTCTCTCTATTCTTCTTGCTTTTTTTATTTCTTTTTTCGATTATATAGTTTTCTGACTGTTACTCTATTCTTGCTTTTGTCGTTTGTAATTCAGTGTTTTGTTTTCTTTTTTTTCTCTTACTTTTCTCGATTACGCAGTTTTATTACTAATTACTGTATTCTTTTTGCATTCGTGGTTTTTAATTTATCGTATTGTTTTTTTTTTTTACTTTTCTCGATTACATCTTTTACCCCCACTTGCACTCTATTCTTCTTGCTTCTTTGATTTTTAATTAAATGTTTGGTGCTTCTTGAAAAATATGCACAAGTCCAATATGGCAGTTAAAAATAAAATTATATTAACACTGTTTTATATACTTACGTATCAGGCAACAATATATATTTACACCAAAAATTACGGAAAATAATCTAATACAATTTTAATTTTAAAAAATCAGTTTTTTCATATATGTCTGATCCTAGGTTGGAGAGAACCCATATTACGTCTTTAATTTAGAAGAGTTACGTAAAAGGGAGAAAAGGGGAGATAAACGTTAAATATGTTCACTCTAAACAAGAATCGGACATATACGAACAAATAATTTTATATTTAATTAAAATTCTAAGTGATTATTTTCATATTTTTTATGTAGATATATATTTTTCTTGGTACGTATGTATATCAAGGAGTTTTACTGTTAATTTATTTTGAACTGCTATATTTCATTTTGCATGTTTTTCAAGAATCACCAAATGTTTTTATTTTTGTTTTTCGTTTTTCCGTTAAATTTTTCGATTACGAAGTTTACTTACTGGTACTCATTTTTCCGGTTATTTCGTTTTAAATACTTTTTTCTTTATTTTTTTAGGAATAGATATTCAAAAAAAGATCAGTACTTACGTCATCAATTCCGTGTTTTACCGAAGTCGTCCGAGACTAGTAAACGTTAACGCGCTTCACCTCACAAATTAAATATATCACTTATGTTTTTTTTGCGAAGAAGTTGTTTAACGAAATACACTGTTGATTTTATTTTTTATTTATGTCTATTTTGTAATGTTGTTTAGTATTGTATAGTAGCCCCGTTGTTTCTTTTTTGTTGTTGTTGGTTGTTTTTTGGATATAAAAGGAAATATATTTTTTGGTACTACTCCAAATGAAACGCCTAATTTCCGTGACTGCTCGGCGGCAACGATCGGGCAGGTCGCGGAAGCGCCCGAGAGCTGCCGAGACAGAAAACGAGGCTGAGGCAGAGCTGACCGATCAGGTTGCTGCAAATCGTCTGCGCTCAGCACAACAAAACAAGCGGTAAGAAGACCTTTCGAACCGGCCGCAAACGTATCCGTAAACCCTGACCCTCGACGAGAAAATATATGAAATCCCCACCCCTAAAAAAATATACAAAATAAACTTGCCTAAATATCATAAGAAAAATAACATACTTCTTTGTTTTATGTAAAAAAAAAAAAGATGAAAAAAATGTTACCTAAATATCGTACTAGAAATAGCATTTAGTTCTTTGATTTATGTAAAAATAGACAAAAAAAATTAAAATGGTTCATTTGTTCCACGAAAAATAAAAGTTTATTTATAGTTTTTCAGCTATGGTTTGTTCATTTTAAAAAAAATGTTTTCAAATATATGTATTTTTTTCTTTTGTATTCTTCGTCTTATATTGTCGTCTGCCACTCTTCTATTTTACGACTTTTAATTTTGCTTCAGACTCGTTTTCGTCTCGGCAGCCTCGTTGCAAAAGTAATAAGGGTACCCACACCATTACGTAAATATCGGAACTTGATCTTTTTGATTGATTGAAAAATAGTCGTCTGCTAAGTAACATAGTATTTATTATTTGAATATCTCGGTAAAATATACCTATTCATTAGCAGCACCCTTTTTTATTTATTCTATTTTTTTGTGACGTACTGTTTACGTCGGTACTCTAGTCTTCTTGTTTTTTTATCGTTTACTATCATTTTCTGAATTAATCTCGCTTTTATCAGGTATATTTTATATTGCATATTTATTAATTTTAATTTTCGTCAATTTTTAAAAATTCAACTATTGATTTATTATCGCAATTTCTTTACACCCTATTCAAGGATATAATTATTCACTTAGAATTATAAAAGACTACAGATTTCATACATGATTGATAAACTTTCTTTCGTTTAATTAATTTAAATCAAAGCTTTTGTTGTTAAATAATTGTTTTTTTTTTCATTCTGATGAGATGATTTGTTACTTTTAAAACCCTAGGTTTAAAAGATGTTTTCATATTTTATACCATACTGTATTCAACTACTTGAAATCCTAACACTTGTAAAGTATGAAACTTTATATTTGTTTATTTTCACTTTTATATAATTATGCTCTATCCCCAATATTGAGCATGTATTTATTGTATTAGCAATTACTTTATGAAAACTTTGAATACACATTTATGAAATTAATTATTTTATATTTGAAAACAAAATGTTAACTTAATATATCGAGAGAAATAATTGTGTATCATAAGTAAGATTTCCAACAGACTAAATTTCACAGGTCAATCATGTTTAGTGAACGTCGGAATGAGTGTATGAATGTAAGTGACAAAAAACAACAACGAAATTAGAGGTGAATAAATATAATTTAATTTCTACTGTTATTTCTATTACATAATAATAGGATTTAGACAACGAATCTTCCTGATTCTTCCCTATGAATCAGATTAAGCTCAATGAAATGTGACTGTAGATTAGAATACACATGAAGTATGTGAAAGGTTAATTGGATAGCATTGTAGACTGCGATATTGTTTCTAACTGAATTGTAATCTTATTGTATATGTTATTTACTACTTCTGTTGATAAACCTGTAACCTTGAAGTCATCGTTCCTTTGACCACCAATACTGAATGTAGTGTAGCCATCGATATCCATTTTGTTTCAAGAAACCGCCAGGATTAACAGTGGCAGCACGTAAAGCTTTGCTACTTGTCAGCTTACAACCTTGCCACCACTACATAAAGTTGAAAGAGAACATTGCCACAAAAAAAAAACTTGCTGACTAAACTTGCAAGTTCAAACTGAGTATTGATTTACTCCTCTCCAGGAGTTAGGCACAAGGCCAGTTTTTATCTTACTCCCACAAGTAAGATGTGACCCAAGGTCGGGTCGGGAAAGTGGGTTTTAAAAATTGCCTGGGCAGCCCCGTCGGCATTCCCCGGTTGGGGCGCCCCAAGCAGTAAGCAATAAACTTACTCCTCCCCAAAGAGGGGAGGCGAAGCCTGGGAGGGTGGACCTCCTAGAACTGCACAGGATAGACCCATAGACCGGCGTAAATAAAGGCCCGAAGGCCAAGACAATACCAGTCTATGGGGTGCAGTATCCATCGGAACAGATACTACACTTTGATCTTAGCCAGCTGACTCTAAATCGCGGCGCAAAACAAAATTAGCACTTTCTTACTTTGCCATTTAATGCTACTAAGCAGTTTGGTGTGGGTCGTGCAACGCCAAATCAATCGATCCAGAACTTATTAGGGAATTCCGCAGAAGCACTGAACAACTGGCGGTGAACAGATTTTTTGCCATGCCGCTTCTCCATATCCGAAAGGATGCTCATGTTAGAATCCAAAAACACAAACAGGAAACCGACAGAAGACATCCCCTATTTCACCATGGACAACTAAGGGGCATATTGGAATCAAGAAGCAGTTTTATGACGATAGAAAGCATTGACCCTGCACGGTCAGAGAACGACCACATTGACAGATGGAATCATTAGAATGACTACTTAGAACGAAGCTATCCAAAAACCCAAAGAACGTCTCCTGCGTGGAACTGTACTCCCAAGGAAGGTATGAGTGACCCTGAACCGAGCAAGAACGAATATTAGAAGGGCAGTTAGTAACTTACACTGATAAGGACTAGCAAAAACAAGCAACTGCCCTTGTGGAAATCCCAGACAGACAATGGAACACATCATATGTGACTGAAGTGATGGATCAACTTGTACTGACGAAAATGTCATTGGTCTGTAATATTGATGCCAAACGATGGATCCAGTATTGGCATGCGAAGAGATTATGATGACTTTTGATAAACGGATTCTTACAGTTACGGTTAAACTATTCAACCCTGTTCAATAATTCTTATACAATACATCGTTTAAAATGAGCTTCATGTTTCAGCATTTATATGCCGTAAACAGATACACAACGACTTTTTTTATTTGTTGGCTTAACGTTTTCTGTTAATGTTCTTTTTTGACACATTCTCTGACAGACCATCGAACGGAACACATTCTTCTTCGTGTCCTTAATATTTTCTTTCTTCGACATCTTCTTATCATACTCTTGTTCTTGTTTTTATATTTAATCATTATATAAATTCGTCATTTTATTTCTTCCTTTTTCCTCATGGTTTTTAAACATTTTTCTGCACGATACACACCAATTGTCCCCCTCCTTCTCCTCCTCCTCCTCCTCCTCCTCATCATCATCATCATCATCATCATCATCATCATCATCATCTTCTTCTTCTTCTTCTTCTTCTGTATTTTCTTGTAGTTGTTCTTTTTTTTCTTCTACTTATTCTCATTTTTCTTTTTCTTTTCTATTTCCGTCTTGATCATTAGCACGTGTCCCTTAATGTTGTTCTTGTTCTTTTTCATAATCAATTGTCCCCCTCCTTGTCCTCCTCGTCGTAATCGTCCTCCCCCATCCTCCTCCTCCTCCTCCTCCTCCTCATCATCATCATCGTCGACGTCGCCGTCGTCATCATCATCATCATCATCATCATCATCATCATCATCATAATCTTCTTCTTCTTCTTCTTCTTCTTCATCTTCTTTATTTTGTTGTTGTTGCTTTTCTTTCTTTCTTCTACTTTTTCTCATTCTTCTTTTTCTTTTCATGTGTTCCTTCATGTTCTTGTTCTTTCTCATAATCAATGTTTCCTCTTCTTCTTCTCCTTCGTTTATCTTCTTCATAGCCATATTCTTGTTGTGCTGATAATTCTACTGCCTTTCCTTCTCACTCTTCTTTCTCTTTTTCATCTACGTCTTCATCATGATTTTCTTGCTGTTACTCGTATTTTTAATAATCGATATACTCATATACTTGTAATTGTTGTTACTTCACGATTTTCTCTTTTTCTTGCTTCTACCTTTTAACTTTACTTATAATTTATTTTTCTTGTTCTTTTATTAATCTTTTCTTGTTAAATCTGTATTTCTTTTTCTTTGCCCACATCCATGTTCAGCAAAGAGCCACCACCATCACTTCTTCTTCTTCTTCTTCTTCTTCTTCTTCTTTTTCTTCTTCTTCTTGCATTCACTTTCTATTTTCCTCTTCTCATTCTCCGGTTCCCATCATTCGTCAGACGCTGACAGAACGACAGCAAACACAGCAACTAATAACAACCGCCAAAACCAGTAAATGTATCTAAAAACAAAAAAAAATGGCAACGAATCAACAAGAGCAACAAGCCGACAATGAATGAATAACCTACAGCCAATCTGAAAATTCCCCAGACCAAAACCAAAATACAGAAAGAGAAAAGAAAAGACGTAAAACCCAGCGCAATATAATAAGAAACGAAACACTTAACACCCTTTATTTTTTCCCAGGGGTGAACCTTCAGGATTACTACCCCCTCTCCCCCTCACATGCCACAAGAAGAAAAAATCCCAGCAGAAATGTTCTCAAAGAAACGCTAAACAACAAGCGAAAGAGTAATATATACGTGTGTGTGTAGCGGGAGAGAGAGAGACAGAGAGAGAGAGAGAGAAAGAGAGAGAGAGAGAGAGTGAGGGAGAGATATAGAGGAGGAGTGGGGAGAGAGAGGGTTGGGAGTGAGTTTAAAATGTGGAAGACATTTAGTCCAAACAGCGGAGGAAATGACATTAGTTTTTCAACAATGACCATTTTCAAGACTTGGCACTTGTATGACAAGTTGTATCGGCGTGGTAGCGGAATCTAGATTCCCTCGAAAAAAAATCCACTTCTCAATCTGTCTAGCACCCTAATTTCCCCCCAGCCACCCATGTCCCGCGGGTGATGGCTTGGTGGTAACAGATGCTGATTGCGTGGTATGAGGTCATCGGTTCAAAGAATTGTTGCTTTCTGGAAGTAAAAAAAAAACAAGAGAGTAAAAAGAAAGATAGAGCGTTGTACATGGCCAAGGGGTGTAGACTCATTATTTTTAAACTGGTGCATACCCTTCGTCAAAAATAACGGAAAACATTATGCTTTGCAAGTGTTCACGCTAATATTAATATAACATCATAGACGTACGTCAGTAGTTTTATTTGTCATATATACTTTTTTTAATCATTTCTGATGATCTAAAGTCATCATTATAGAGTATTGATTTACTACTCTCCAGGAGTTAGGCACAAGGCCAGTTTTTATCCTACTCCTACAAGTAAGATGTAACCCAAAGTCGGGTCGGGAAAGTGGGGGTTGAAAAGCCAGGGCCCGAGAGGTGAGCACTCTGGCCATTTAAAAATTGCCTGGGCAGCCCCGTCGGCATTCCCAGGTAGGGGCGCCTCAGAAAGTAAGCAATAAACTTACTCCTCCCAAAAGAGGGGAGGCAAAGCCTGGGAGGGTTGACCTCCTAGAACCGCACAGGTCTAACCCATTGATCGGCGTAAGTCAAGCCCCGAAGGACAAGACAATACCAGTATGGGGGGCAGTATCCATCGGAACAGATACTACAGTTTGATCTTAGCCAAAAGGCCAAGAGAACATATCTTTTCCTATTCATTTAAGGCAACGTAGGTTGTCTGACTTGCTATTTGCTTTCAAATGTAACTTATTCAAATGAGTGTTATTATTACAATGTGATAATTAGCTACTGGATTATAGAGAGTTGAAAAAGTTTAATTTAAGATGTCCCAATGTAGAAAAAAAAAGCGTCAACCATTGACTTTCTTTAAAAAAAATCGTTCTTTAGCTTTTTGGAGAAAGGGGGGTAGACATTAAAAAAAACATCAAATACATTAGTAGGAGTGATCGAGAAAGACAGAAAACGTCTGCAACTGAAAAGTTAAAAAAATAAAATAAAAATAAGAAAGTAAAGCATATAAATTGGTATAACACGCAGAAAAGACAGAAAGAAAACGTCTTCTTATGGAAATAGATTTTCGTTTTCCATTCCCTTTTTCGTCGAGCAAACATTTTTATAACGGGAACAGATAAATATTTACAAATACACATTGCTATAAAGTGTATAAAGAATAAAGTGGGTGATGAGTCCACGCGTATTTATAGGAGGTCTGTCCGTTAGTTGCCCCATTGGTCCCTCGGTTTGTGACAATTTATTTGCTAATAGGATTTTAATCGCTTGAAGCCTTTTGCTTTTAATTGCATGCATCTCTGGCAGTATCCTATAACTCTACAAAGTCACTATTCGCCAATACATGGAGTATTGTTGTCACATCTAGGCTAGTGAACCAACCACTAGTCTCTCTCTCTCTCTCTCTCTCTCTCTCTCTCTATCTATCTATCTATCTATCTATCTATCTTAGACAGAGTCCTCAAAAAAGGCTGTAATCTAATAGTTCCCACATGCTCTACAAAGATACACAACCTTTTCCAATTGCCGCAATGTCGCACCCCGGTGATTGTTTGACAAGGTCTTCTAGTGAATGTGCTCCAACGAACTTGCTTCACTTCTGCCCCCTCAACGTAAATGCACCCCCACTAACCCGACAATCAGCAACATACCAACACTTCACTGTAGAGGTCCCCAGATGCTGAAAAGCTTTCTATTCTAAACGCATATTTCCTCGAACTGCTAGCCTTTTGAATTTCCTCCCTGCTCTAAGTTTCCATGACTGTACAAACAAGCTCAAATTTAAATGTAATGTAAACAAACATCTCGCTGCACACTTGGTGTCCCCTACAAATCTGGCGCCTAGTTCATAGTAGCTCCTTATGTCTCAGTGGCAATGTGATTTGTTTGGGGTGAATAAAAGTTAAAGAAACAACAACAAAGAAGCTATGCCCGTTCGTCGGTCTGTCAAGATTTATTTTGAAATTGCATTTTAACCCTTAAACACGCATATTCTAACAGGTACTCAAGCATAGATGGTGTTGCTCATACCAGTTCAGTATACGTCAACGACAATCAGTCCGACATATTTATGCCATTTTTTAGTTAGTGACCTTACTTCTGTTGCTCTGAGAAATCCACTTCTTAATTTGTTTAGCCTCTTTATTTACTCTACCCACTCATGTCCCGTGGGTTATAGCTTCCTGGTAACAAATGTTGATTTCGTTTAATTAGTTCATCGGTTCAAAGTGTTGGTGCTTTATGTGCAATTCAAGGAGATTCGCCCTCACTTTTTCTCTTTCAATAGGAGTTTGTTTATTTCTAATCGCTTGAGGTGTCTCTACCGCGTAATGCCGACGGTGCTGCTAAGGCACTTTTGTGGACGAGAGTGCACACCTATCGTGCTCTGGCTTTTCAATCCTTACCTTCCGGCCTAGTGCCACATCTTCCCGCGGTCAGAGGGGTGAAAACACCAACAGCCATACCCAACCTGTGTATTTTACAAGTCGGTAAAATCGGTTCTCGCTGTCGCCCCCAAACACTTCTCACACTTGCGGCTATTATCTATCCTGACAAATCTATTATCAGGCAATATATTAAATACTGTAGTAATATTTGGGCTGGTGAATATTTGCCCCATTTGAGAGTTTTTGATAAGGTGCAGAAACGTATTTATAATTTGATTGGCCCCCACCCTTTCTTCTTCTCTACACTCTCTTTCTCTCACAGACGTTATGTTGCTAGTCTCAGTTTTTTCTACAGGGTGGGCCAAAATAAGGGTCCTATCTTTAAATTTGAATAACTTGAATTTGAATAACTTCCACAAATCAAAAGTTAAACTCACCAACCTTTATGTGTGTGTAGACTGACCCTTCCGAGATTTTTTGAAATAAACAAAACAAATTTTAGCCGAAAAACACTTCTTAAAACTTACAAAAACTAAAGTATTGTTTTTTACACTGTTTTGAGTTTTTTAAGCAAAAATAATGTTTTCTAAATGAGGGTACGTTCCTTAGGGCTAATACGGCTCATGCTTGCTTCGGAAGGGGTCCTTTACTTATTCTAAAAAAAAAATTTTTAAAAATCAATAAATAAAAAAGTTATGAATTTTTAAAAATAGGACCCTTATTTTTGCCCACCCTATATAATTACTATTATGGCATGTGTTCTTCGGAATTTTGTGATCAATTCCCTGCTTCTTTTGTTCTAGCTCGTTTGACTCGTTGGTCTAGTGGTGTTCATCAATTCGCTGTTTTCATACCTCATTGTAATACAGCTTCCTATTCCAGTAGCTTCTGTCAAAGAACTGCAAGCATGTGGAACTCCCTGCTTGCTAACTGTTTTTCTTAATTCTATAGAAAACATATAGTATCTGTTTTCTCAAACTTTCAAGACAAAGACCAATAGACATATCCTGTGTTTGCGATAATTATATTTCGTTCTCGTAAGCTCCTTACATCAAGTGACTTCATATCTTGTCTGGAGCGATTTCCATTAAAAAGAAAAAATCAGTTTTTTAAATTTTGAATAAAATATAAATTTGCTCAGTCTAGAGGGATCTCTCCTTCATTGCCCGAGCATAGGAAAAGTGAAGTGTAGTATCAGAACATATACTTTTTAAAAAACTTAGTTCACTCACAAACAAGGCAAGCTGTCACTGTAGACGGAAGGAGCTATTAGGAATTAGAGTGAAAGTTTAGGCGGTCATCCTCAATTGGGGGCTGTGCAGCGAGATGCTTGTTCAAATTAGTTTTACATTTCTGCATGTCGGTACAGTCGGGGAAACAGGGAGAAGGGAAAGAGTTCCAAAGATTGTCAGCTCGAGAAAAGTAGCTATTGGAATAGAAGTTTCTCCGGCATCTGGGGACCTCCACTGAATGGATGGGGTTTAGCTGATTGTCGGGTTAGTCAAGTGTATTTACGTCGAGAGGGTGCACCAGAGCAGCAAGTTCATCGGAGCACATTCTAATTGAAGTACTTGTAAAACAAGTAAAATGATGCTACATTGCGGCGATGGGACAGGGGCTGTAGCTTGGTTCATAGTGAGGGACCTATTAGATTAGATGCTCTTTTTTTAACTCTGTCTAAGAGGGAGAGACTGGTGATACTACACTTTTCTCATTGCATAAAAGGTTTGTTCCAATCCAGATTAACCCTTTGGGAGAGCTGGATTTTCTCAAGGTAAAAACCGGCATTGTGTCTAACTCTGCCTTAGTAACTAGAGAGTTCTTGATAATCAATAATCTTATATTGAATCTAATTATCCTTTAAGCAGGTGCTCAACAAAAACAAGAAAATAATTATAAGAAAGTTGACTCAGCTTGTGTATTACTATTTAACGGCCTTCGGGATGAAATCAAAGTGTAGTATCTGTTTTCTCAATCATAAGTAAAGGAGAGATACTACTAGACAGTCAATTTTAATTTTTTTGTTTTATATCCAGAGTGCTTCTTTTTGAGGAGATAGAAGTACCCCCATTGAAAACGGAACATATGTCTAACTCTGCTTTCGAGGGGTGGTAAGTAAATGGGCATTCAGCTTTTGTATGTAGATGAGATGTGGACTCAAATGGTTCACGACATAAACGACGTAACTAGAGGAAATAGATGACCATGGAACCACGATGGAGCAACGGTCAATATATTCAAGTACACTATTGCTTGGCTCAGAATCAATTCTCTTGAAGTATTGAACCTATAACAAATGCTAGTCTACATACATTAAAATGATTTTCTGAATGAAACATCAAGGAAAACCTGATTAAATAACAAAACATTTACATAACTATAAGTTAACATGTATATAAAAAAATACTTTTTATTGAATAAATGTTCATTTGGTACAGTTTATACAATTCGGTATTTTAGTACGATAAAGGTTCAGCAAATATCAGACACGAGGGCTAAGATTGGGTATGTTTCTATATATATTTGTTAGTGGGAATATGCGTGTATGAGTAATAGACAGTGTATGTGAGTAAATGGCAATGTTAGTATTAGAAAATGTGGCACGGTGTAAGTATGGGTAGGTTTACCTTGTTCTGTTAGTGTGTGTGGGGTGAAGGGTAGCGATTCGTTTCAGCTCATTTGACCACTTGTTTGTAGATGTGCACGAGATGAGGAAAACTTGCACGTGAGTTTTTGAAGGGTTGTTTTCTTCTCGCCTTTTTCAGCCAAAGGCACGGGGATTAAGCATGAGTTATTGGGCGCTTTCTCGATGTCTGCTGGCTTGGATCACTTTTTTTTCTGGTGTGTTTCTCGTTCTGATATTGGTTTTAAGTTCGCATCGACTTGTTAGATTTTGGGCTCAAGATGATATTCATTGGCTGAAAAATATCGAGTAAACACGTTCCTGTGAACACTCTAAATTGTTTTTGGAAATGAAATGGAGGGCATATTCAAACGACCTGGAGAAAGAAAAGGGGTTGCTATTAAAGACAGTCGGGTGTTTGCTACATTCGATTTTACCGTTTAGAGATTACTATTATATTTCAATTATAGAAATGAGAGAAGTCTCAGGCATATACTCCTTAAAGAATCTGTTGATGGAAGCATAGTACAAAATTTCATTTAGGTCATAGAAACGGCGACTGGAAGTTGGCTAGACGTCCACGTCATTGTGCAGTTTTTCTTGTGTTTTTAACAATTCGCCTGTTACCAACAGCTGTTTTCTATTTCCAACAATTAAGCATGCACGTGTAAATTGATTGTGCTCCATTTCTCGTTTTTCTATTACACGTAAATGTTTGAATTTGAATTTTCCTTCTGGAGATCACACGTGTAAAGTGTTTAGTTCCCCTATTTTACAGTTTAGGCAGTTGTTTTAGATGACTCATATCCATAGAACACAATTGGCTACTGCATTGCACTGCAGATGTTGAAGTTCGTGGACACGCTCGACGAATGCCATACAGTTTAAGCTGTTCATTGCCAGCCATTATTTACCAACGAGGGCTCTTACATCTATGTCGATCCCGTTCCGTTGTTGATAATAGGTTTTGTTTTGTTTGGTTGTTTTTTTTTGTTAAGCAGGTCGAACTTATACAGAGAAATAAAGAAGATGTTTCCTCAGAACTAACTGGTCCGCATGAAGTTCTTGTAATTGGTTGCAGCTAATTGTGCACCTAAATAATGAATAGTAAGAGATTAGTATTACATCACCCGGCGGCACGCGGTAAATAGCATCCTAGATAGTTATCACGTGCCGCAATGTGATACAATAATGATCCCTTACTTTTTATTATTTAGGTAGAGTAAGTTCAGCCAGGGGGTTTTACCCCGCCTAATAAACCGGTATTGTCCGGGCCTTCGGGTCTGGATTTACGCCGGTCTATTGGGGGTCCTGTGCAGTTTTAGGAGGTGCACCCTCCCAGGGGAATGCCGACGGGGCTGCCCAGGCAATGTTTAAACAGCCAGAGTGCTCAAAGTCTCGAGCGCTGGTTCTTTCCCACTTTCCCGACCTTGTGTCACATCTTACCTTGTGGGAGGAAGATAAATAGAAACAATAGAATAATATAACGGAGGTAGAGCTATTTAGCTTATACTCACTGGTGTGGCGTTCTGGTATAAAGGTTCTTGAATATCTTCTTCAATCCCTATTATAAAACGTTCGTGTTTTTACCGGCGTTAATTTTTTTTTTATCTCATTGTAATAAAAACAAATTTCATTCATTGAAAATCAATATTTCCTCATTAAAAATACAAGTAAAACTAAAACTAATTATAATAGTCATGTAAAATGATGATATTTATTAACTGAAAATACAGACTATATGCGAATGGCAAGGAGTCGCCGGTGAAAAGCACCGGCGTTTTAATATGAGTTTTTTTAAAGTTCGGGATTGGTGTCAACTGTAATTGTAAGACGGGCGATACTTTCTTTGTCGTTGCTGGTGTATTAGGTGTTGGTGTTCGTGCAGGTGTTACTATTAGTGTTGGTGTGTTAGGTGATTGTATTCGTGCAGGTGTTACTATTGGTGTTGGTGTGTTAGGAGTTTGTGTTCGTGCAGGTGTTACTATTGGTGTTGGTGTGTTAGGTGATTTTGTTCGTGCAGGTGTTACTATTGGTGTTGGTGTGTTAGGTGTTTGTGTTCGTGCAGGTGTTACTATTAGTGTTTGTGTGTTAGGTGTTTGTGTTCGTGCAGGTGTTACTATTAGTGTTGGTGTGTTAGGTGTTGGTTTTCGTGCAGGTGTTACTATTGGTGTTGGTGTGTTAGGTGTTGGTGTTTGTGCAGGTGGTACTATTGGTATTTGTGTGTTAGGTGATTGTGGTGGGTTTATGAACAAAGCTTTAATTGGTTTCTTTTATTTTTGTGTTAGTCTTAGAAATATTTTAGTTATGTTTCGTTTTTGAAAATGGTTACCCCCGATAGCGAGAGCAGCAATGCTCAGCAGTTGCATGCGAAGCATGGGAAAGGTTTACCCAAATGACACAAAAGAATGAAACAGAAACAACATTCCGCTCTAACTCCATTGATTTATGGATACGCGCCTGGTACGTCTCTGCTTGCGACACGAAGAGGCAGAGACAAGCAGATGACAACAGATCCTAATGCCAATGCCTCCGGGATTTTCACCGAATAAAGCGTGTTGCAAAACATGTGTGCTATAAGTGGCCTTGCCAGAAACCAGAGTTGCCGATGGTATAGCTCTGACACTGCATCTTGTATTTTGAATGGGGCATTGTAGTCCCTGCACTGGTACCACGATACCATCCTATCAAAAATGACCTTCTCCTTTGAGGATTAGTGTAGCATATGTTCGCTTATACTTTCTCCTTTGGGGTTCAGTGTATATAGTTCGTTCATCATGATTTCATTCTCCCACTTGCCGTACCACTATGAAGATGGCTTATATTTTTTAGGAGCGATGATGTTTCCAAAGTAAGTATAATCATAAATCTCCTCAAAATGATATATTCATTTATATACTACTAGCAAATATATGCTCATCCGGTCGCATACTTTTGCTAGGCTGGGAGGATGAAATCATGATGCACGAACAACATACACTGAACCCCAAAGGAGGAGGTATTAACGAACATATACTACACTAATCCTCAAAGGAGGAGGTACTTTCTGGTAGGATGGTATCATGACAACATTACAGGTACTACAATACCCCTTCAAAAATACAGGAGGTAATTCTTGGGAGGATCAACCTATAAAAGCAGTAAGTAATGCTTGTGAATATAGTATCATAGCAACATAAAATATACTATATTACAACGTGCCCTAAAGAAGATAGAACCTGGAAAGATGGTCTCATGATAAAAAAAAATCAATAGATACTACATTAACTCTCCATCACAGGAGGAGGACAGACATGGGAGGATTAAAAAAGGAGGAGGTAATTCCTGGGAGGATGGTCCTATTACAACAGAACCAATACTACACTAACCCGTCACCATTAAAAAATAATAAAATAATAGATGAAATCAGTTTTTTGGAGGCGGGGGGAAAGTCATTCATTTACAAAATGCCAAGTAATACAAACAGTTTTTAAAAAAATGTCTTTGGTAATTTAACTCTCCATTTTAATTAAATGAATTTCTGTAAATAAATGTATTTTTTTCAACAATTTGAAGATATTTTAAGCAGGATTCCCCCCCCCCCCATTAAGAGTAAATGTAGTATTGTGGTGACCGAGATAGTTCTAGTTAAAAGTAAGATAGACATTTTTATAACTGTTGACCAAGCATGACCAACGAACCCCCTTTTTCCCACATTATTGATCGCTTTGTACCTAATCTGTTCGTAATTTATTCATTTTTTATTTTGTGCAAATAAATAATTCAAAGTGTAGTATCTATTCTCAGCATCTCATTTATTCTTTTACTATCGACGAAACTATTGCTTCAAACAATAATAAAAACAATACCATAATTATACGGCGTCGTCAAAAGGAGAGAAAGAGAGAGAGAGAGAGAAAGATAGATGGAGAGAAAGAGAGAGCCAGTTAGAGAGAGGGATGAGATAAGTTTATTTTATTTAGTAAAACTTATCTCGTGTTTTTCTTTTAACTTTACTCGGGTATTTCATTTTTTTTTTGTCAGATGTAACTCGCATATTTGTTTATTTATTTATGTTTTGTTGTTGTTGGGGTTTGGGTTTTCACGGATGTAAGTTTCACTTCGATTGGTTGTTTTCGGTTCGTACAGTAAGATTAACCGCGCGTGTGACAACAGTAGGAAATCAATTGTTATTGATAAAAATAAAGTACTATTCCCCCGGCCAATACCGGGTAAACACGAAACGTTAACATGTTGGTAATTTCGAATTATTTATTTCCCTTTTAAATATGACCTGCGAAAATAAATTTGTCTTTTCACTGGCAAGTTACCAAAATCGAGTTGATTGCTTTTTCTTGAGAGCGACTGATGTGTGACACATTTGAACGACGTTAGACAATGTTTGAACACAAATGCTAAATACTTGTCAAGAAAATACAAAAATATTGCGAAACAGAACATTTTTATATTAAATTTAAAAAATCATTGACTTAAAAAACAATACCAAATCATAGTTAATTAATAAAATTAACTTTTACAAAACCAATATGCAAATTAGTTAACCTTGTGAATCTCATATCACATCTATATGAACGATACCTAAAAAAGATGATGCGCGTTTTAAAAAAGTTGAATTAATTGGAGATAGACTGTTTTGGCTTTAACCGTACGTGCGAGAAATGAGCTCAACTTTCGCATTCGTTCAATAAGAAGACTAACTCAATATATATAGCTTCTTTTGTTAGATGGTAGGGAAAATACCAGCAGAGTGCTCGATTAATTGAGAATCAAAATTAAGAGCGTAATATTTGTTTATTTTTTTGTAAAGTAAATTAATGCAACATCAGTACCCTCGGTTTCAAGCTGGTAAATATGAAATAATATTTTCTCACAATAATAAGTTTTCCAGTTATTAAGAGGATAAGCCTCCCATTTAACGATAATAAATCAGCAGGGTTTGACAATCTTATAAACAGGTTCGATCTTGTCGATATAATCATTGTTCTCACCTCTAGATCCGACTTAATTAGTACACCAATATTATTACTTACAAAAATCTACATATTAATTACATCTTAATCATAAATGTTAAATTCCGAATACAGAATCATTAAGAACCTTGTAGAGTTACTTACCTTAGATCGATCGCCAGCCTACAAGACCCGAAATGGGTTAAATCTTAATTTAAATCCCTTTTCAATTGAGTAAAGTCTTTTAATCAAGGCTTTGAATTTAACTTGATGTACTTTTTATATCTTTTTGTTATTTCGAATGTATTCTCTCCTTAGCACTTTCTGGACGACACCAGTTTAACCCTTCAAAACATTTAACAACCTAATGTGCGCTCCTAATACACATTAAATCATGTGACTTGTATAAATCTATTTTTTTTTAAATTCAATTTTAAATCTTAACTGTTGCATTTTACCCCTCCCCCTATTTTTCGAACTTTATTAATATTTGTAGTCTCACATTTCTCACATTTCCCTCCCTCACATAAATTTTTAACAAATATACATCACACTCCAAAGCAAATAACGTATCCAAAGGAGAGTGATACGGATATTCACATTTCTGTGACAGGTGACAACATAAGTTGAAGAGAGCCGGATGGTTAAGTCCTCCTGAGCTTGAAACCGACGGTACTGATGTTGTACTAATTTTTTGTACCAAAAAATGAATACATATATATATATATATATATATATATATATATATATATATATATATATATATATATATATATATATATACTAAAAACTGACCTAAGCCCCAACCTCGTTGTGCATTACCAAAAGTTGTCATGAAAAAGAATAGGGCGCAATACACGCTTCAACTGGAAGAATATTGGAATTTTCAGTAGGTTTATTGTTACCCGAATCCGTGAGAAATCTGCTGAATTGTTTAGATAGAAATCCCTGGTAAACTGCTGGGGTTAGAACTAGCTGTGAGTAAGAAATAATAATAATAATAATAATAATAATAATAATAATAATAATAATAATAATAATAATAATAATAATAATAATAATAATAATAATAATGATGATGATGATGATGATGATGAGCATGATCATGATCATGATGATCATTATAATGATGATCATGATGGTGGTGTTGATAGTGGTGGTGGTGGTGGTGGTGGTAATGGTGGTGGTGGTGGTGGTGATGATGATGATGATGATGATGATGATGATGATGATGATGATGATGATGATGATGATGATGATGATGATGATGATGATGATGATGATCATCATCATCATCATCATCATCATCATCATCATCATCATCATCATCATCATCATCATCATCATCATCATCATAAAGTGCAGAAACCAGCCGTCATGAGCAAGTTTAACCGAAGGAAAAATTACATAGCATGACGCTAGGACCAAACACAACTCGGACAAAGATTAAATATGGTGAAGCCTGACAATATATAAAATACTATAACATGCCTTCCAGTGGGAAACACATCGGAGGTTGTTTATGGACAAACAATTAGAGCATCGACATTTATACATCGCTTGGAAAACAACGAAGAGTACGGGAATGTTTAGGGAGCTTATTGTAACTCAGATTGCAGGAAGAATCACCAGCTATTATCTGTCGACGGCAGGAGCAAAACACAATAATAATAATAATAATAATAATAATAATAATAATAATAATAATAATAATAATAATAATAATAATAATAATAATAATTCGGACGTTATCGTTATAAAGAAAGATGGCATAACATTAAAAAATCGTGTATTTCGTCGTTCCAGTATTTCACATGGTGAAGATTAAAGAGGCAGAAAAAGTAAGCAAATGTAGGAAAACTAATAAATAGCTGAAATGAATATAAAACCTGGAGACACTTACTGTAATTGTAGGAACAATAGGAACAGTTACGAAAAAACCTGGTTAAAATAAGAGAAATTGGAATCAAATGCGAGATTGGCACCATACAACGCCTTGTACTGAAGCAAAAAAGCTAAATCATTACAGAAAACTCCTTGAGTGCGAAAACCAACCCAGATAATCAAGTAAAGCTGATAAAACCATGAAGTTCGAAATAAAAATAGTGTTGCATTACCTGTTCTTTCGGAGTACCCGGTAAGATCCAACAAGAATGACAAAGAACAGAACGTATATGGAACACTTTGATTGTCTTTATTTCCCATCACCGGATGGTTTACGCCGGCTACGGACACACATATAAAAAGAATCATTTGACATACTTTTGTCTCATGAAAGTCTTCTTGCTGAGTGCACAGACTTGGTTTCCGCTTGAATCTCGTTCATATATACATCCGATTAGAAAGCAATTTGCTCTGCATTGTCTATCCGAGCGTGAACTGAAGCAATTGTTCCACAAACACTTCCAATTGTCTGTTTTATGAAATACAAGTCAGGGGATACATTCACATACCAACTTGCTTATCAGTCGCATTTTTAGTCAGCGGACATGAAAGCCTAACAACAAGATGGGCTTGGGTACCATAGCCAATAAAGCTTCATCGGTGCCATAAACATCCCATTCTTTCGGTACTTCGATACTCCGATGCTCCGATCACCAAACGCTCCGACTCTTCACATTTCTGAAATCGCCGCCTGTCAAGTCTCGCTTGCACTGCGGAACCTCCTTCTTTTTTAACAGTTATCAAGTTGCTTTCTTTCTTTCTCAACGTCCTATCCACAATGGGCTCGTCCACGATTCATTTTTGCCGCTCTTCATTATCTTACAATAGTACAAAAATAGAAATACAAATCCAAGGTAACTAGCACCGACAGAAAACATATAATCTGACCGCAAAATCGTCTGTAACATACAAAATAGTCAAGAAATGTGGAAAACACAACAGGATGGGTATCAACTACACCTCTACTTGACAGGCACGAAAGTACTCTAATATGTTATCGGCTTATTGTCACCAAAATTCCAGAGTAAACTAACAATCGTTATCAAGGAGAAATAAATGGTAAACAGCTATTGCAATAACGCATTGTGATTTGCAACGGTGATCGAAACAGACCGAAAGTGTTAGATATCTGGTGGACTTGTTGTCATTGTACGTGAGTAATCATTGATAATAACTCGTATGGAAACTGAAAGTAAATAATAATAATAAAAAAAATAATAATAAAATAATAATAATAATAATAATAATAATTATAATGATGATTTCTTTTTAATTTTTAATTTTTTTATGTATTTATTTATTTATTTTTAAATAAAAAACTATTTTATTTATTTATTTTTTATTTTCTATTTCTTATTTTTTTTTATAATTTAATTTTCTTTTTTTTAACTGGTGTCGACCTAGGCTAACACCAGACAAAATATTCGTAGAAGGTCGAGGAGGATGTGAAGACCGAGGAGGGACAGCACAACCAGACCTCCACTGGAAAAGTGCAGAGAATGCTGGGACCTTGAGGAGGCTTATTGTCACCCAAATCCCAGAGAAGACCAATTGTCCTTACCAGCGAGAAATTAATGGTAAGAGGCTGTTGCGATACCGCATCGTTATCGAAAAGAGGTGGAGAATACTGGAAATCTGGGGAGGCTTGTTGTTACTCAGACTTCAGGAAATTCCACTGGTTGTTGTCGGTGAGAAATCACTGACGATGATCTGTGTGATAACTCCTAGTTATTATAATAATAATAATAATAATAATAATAATAATAATAATAATAATAATAATAATAATAATAATAATAATAATAATAATAATGTAACTAGTCAGAAAGAAATTGCAATAGAAATTAAACAATACAGAAAGAGGCCAACGCTTCCCGCTCCAACATAACTACGAAAGTCGAAATAACAAGAAGGTTTTTCGGAATAATACGAAAGTTTTTCGGAAGCGCCGAGCAAAGCTCGTCTCATAAAATCGATTTAAAGTTCTTACTATCTTATCTTTTTAAAGATTTCTTTTTAAGCATTTTTTCGTTTTAAAAAATATTTACTTTTTAACATTTTTCTTGTTAAACACTTTTTCTCATTAAGCATCTTATATTTAATTCTGTTCTTTTTAAAACATACTTCTTTTTTTAATGTCACAGATTTTCTTTTAACCTTCAAATTAGGATACGAAAATGTTCAATGGTACACAAAAAGTTACCTTACATATTTTCATCTGCGTCTACCGGTCGTCGTCGTACTCTGTGCCGTGTGTTCCATTGCGTCTCTGGCCGTGATCGATACTGGTGGTCTTTGTTCTGTGGACAAACTAGTTTTCAAGCAGGAGACAAAACTCGGTTAGTTTTCTTTTCAGAGATAGATTCGATTCTTTTATTCATGTTTTGGTTGTGGAGGGATTCTCATCCATTTGTCTCTTCCATTCGTTTCATTCATACTTTTCGTTGTGGGGTGCGACAGATATATGGGATATTTGTCGGGTCTCATTCGAGATCAAGACCATCACTTCTAGCCGATTCTCTCATGGGTCCGCTGGCTTCAGGACGAGTGGGTACATCGTGGACTTGTCGCTCTCACTTCCAAAGCGTTCTCGCTCAAAAACTCTAGTTTTCGAGAAAAACAAATGACGCAACAGACACTTGCCTCCGTCGGCCAATCAGACACGCCATTCAACAATCGTATCATATCTGACCTTTTCTGACCCGATATTCCCTGTGTCGGCGCCGAATTTGTAACTTTGTTATGGTCTGACAAAAATGATTCACTCATAACAATCCCCATCAGTGTATGTCAGCTTAACCCGCACTTATTGTCTAAACTGACCCGAGACATAATCCATACTAGCTAACCTAACCGTTTCCAAAGATATGGGGCCCTCTCCATAATATAACATTAGTATATAACACTAGGATTGATACTACTACTACTACTACTACTACTACTACTACTACTACTACTACTACAAATAATAATAATAATAACAATTATAATAAGAACATTAATAATAACAACATTAATAATAATGACAATAATAATAATAACAATAATTAAATAATAATAACAATAATAATTATTATTATTATTCACAAAGGACTGCACACACAAGATAATACAGGCCAGATCTTTATAAAGAAGGTGGAAGAAGACTAGTATGTAATGAAAAAAGAAAACTAGAAAAATGCATAACACGAGAGAAAGGGATGCTGATTACCGCCAGCAGAACTCTGCACGTGTAAACAAATTTTGAATTGTGAACTCAAATCCATGTTGAGAACTGCACAAAATAACATAATTAAAATGTTTTTTTTTATATATGATCCAAAATGGAGCAGAAGAAAAAAACAGCAAATATCAACTCTGGGGGAAATCGCTAAACGGTTAACCATATTATACGTGAATGCAGCAGACTAACGCAAGTGCATATGAAAATAGACGTAACTGGGTTGGGAGGTTAGTCCACTGGGAACTGCGTCACCGACTGCATTCGAACACAAAGATAAATGATACAAGCACAAACAGGAGGCAAATTAAAAACATTAAAAGCATAAAATCATATGAGACATTTAACTAAAAACGACAAACTAAACCAAGCAAATACAACAGGCATGATAATAGTTATAAAGAAGAAAAACTTGCTAAATAGTAGATTTCGCTTTCTCACGAGATAACAAGGTGATGCTGAAGGAGAAGAGAATTACACAGAACGTGTCAGAGAGTTGAATGGACTATGATATGTAAAACCTACATTGGATAACTAGATACACAACCGGACAACTATGGAAAAGGTATAGGCGTGATTTGAATACAAATACGGATTGAAACATACCAATGACGTCACTCATAAAACAACCGATATATTAAAAACAATTACTCTTTGGACACGCTCTGGCCACTGGTACTTGCTTCACATACCAGAGAAGGAGAATCAACCTAACATTTACATGTAATGTGAACAAACATCTTTCTGCAATACTCCCCACCAATTTGTCCGATATAAATATGGCTGATATCATAGAAGCTCCTGACGTTGGTAGTGAACACATGTAAGAAATGTTAAGAAAATCTAAAAAAAAAACTTTGTAAGTTCAATTGGAAGTAGATGTTGACCATATTTAAACGAACCCAAAAGGACTGAGACTTCTTGGGTTGATATATAAGAACAATGCTATAATCTGAAACATTCTCTCAAAGATACAGAGACAGAAATATCGGTTGGTACTACAGTAAGTCGCTATAGAGTGCTCGAGAGAATCGCAAGACCGAAGATTGATTTCGCAATCTAAGAAGAGCACTTGAATTCTAGGAAATGTATTGTCACTCAAATTCCAGAGAAAACAACCGGCCGCTATAAAAATAACACAATAGTAACTAGCTGATTCAAGAACATAAAGTGAGTAGCAATTGCGCTGGAAGGAATTGAAGACTACTATGCATCTGTAGTGACCTCTTTGAATAGCTGGTTCCGTACAAGACGATGGTACGTTCTCGTCAATCAGTCTGACAGTCTTTATGGCACCGATGAAGCTTTATTGGCTATGGTACCCAAGCCCATCTTGCTGTTAGGCTTTCGTGTCCGCCGACTAAGAATGCGATTGATAAGCAAGTTGGTACTGTGAAGGAATCCCCTGACTTGTATTTCATAAAACAGACAATTGGAAGTGTTTGTGGAACAATTGCTTCAGTTCACGCTCGGATAGAAAATGCAGAGCAAATTGCTTTGTTACTGACGTTTTGAGGTATGGTTCTGTTCAGTCTTAAGAAGTCAAGCATCCCAGGGTTTAATTTCTATATGAGAAGAGATTAGTTTTTTGCTAATCTCCTGGGGCGCCCATACAGGTAAATGTCGATAATTATCTAGGGTATTTTTGTATGCCAGAGTGCACTTCTTCTAGTGAGCTGGCTTTTCAAAAACACATGTTACTTCGTGACTTACCTCCTGGAGAAGAGGTTCAAAAAAGCTGAGTCCTTGGCCGTTTAGCTATGAGTAAAGAGTACTACCTGTTTTGATACTACCATTTAATTACTTGTGCTCTATCAGTGAACGAGAAATCATTCTGGAAGTTCAAGTCGAGAGTATCCTTATTTAGCGAACCGAAGCTTCCCCACATTACAAACTGACTTAGTGTCATACTCTGTCTTTGTGGGAAGTCAATAAATAGGTAATCCATGTTATGAACATCTGGTGAATAATTGCTGTAAATAATGCACTGACACTCATTTCCTTATACAATAAATATGCAAAGTACCATATTAAGAACGGCGATGCTTATCTCGAGGAGTACGACGATAGTACAAGTATAAACTGGCCGTTCCCCGCATGCATTACAAATAAATTACCCAACTTACCTATTGTATTGGTCATTTATTGTGATACTCACTTTTATATGTGTCTGTTGGCTGTTTGAATTAGTATTAAAAGATACCCCCTCCCGTCAAATCCCTTCCTCAAAAAGGTGACTCTACTCACTCTGCAGTGATTCGAGGCCAGGCACCCGGGCCTGCCCCCATATTTCCCGACGAAAAGATAAACACTGTCTGTTGGCCGTTTGAATTACTATTAAATATCTTTTAATATCATTACAAAAAAAAATATTTCTATCTGTGGAACACAATATCATAAGACGTCTTCCCTGTTGACTATGATATAGTCCCGTGTCAACAAATACATTAAGAGCCTTTTAATTAAGTAAGCAAATCCTGCCCTTTCAACCAATCGTTTTTAATCCTTTCATAGTATTGGTCATCAATTTATTTAAAAATCTTTATTAACCCTTAACCTCGAATGAGCTTTGGGCCTTGGGAGGTGATGCCTTATGATAATATAAAAAGAATGGTAGAGATCGGGCTTCAGCTTCCTGAGATCTTATTGAGGTCGATAAGGGAGCAGCAATAAGAAAGGAAGCAGAAACAGATAGATTTACAAGCAACAAGTTTTATTGTGGATGCTCTTTTGCGAAAAGCGGCCTGAGTAAGCGTCTTGTGGCGGCGAAAGTTTGTTGAGTTTGGGGGGGGGGGGACGGAGGGGGGGGGGGGGGCGATGTGATGCTGCGTAGGGGAAATTCCAGGAGAGTCTGCAACCTCAGCAGAACGGCCTCATTTCAATGGGTAGAATGCTATGGCAGGAATGGGCAGATTAGAGAAGACAGAAGCAAATATTTAGAGTGCGTCATGAAAACATAGAGAAGAAGAAGATGAAGAAGAAGAAGCAAAAACTGAAGGAGAGCTAGTATGGAGGGAACACATAGAGAGAGGGTGGTTTTTGAGATAGAAAAAAAAGAAAGGGGGAAAGATAAGGGTCGCTTTTGACAAATGGTGCAAAGATGGTATGATGTCAGGTAATGAAACCCTTGTGCTGACGGAAGGGTTTGAAGGGACTAAAATAGGGGCGAGCGAAGTGTGCGCCTTGTCAGTGCAGGGGTCGGGTAAGAAGTTGATAAGCAACTAACGACTTTAGAAAGAATTAGGAACAAACAGATAATAATAATAATAATAATAATAATAATAATAATAATAATAATAATAATAATAATAATAATAATAATAATAATAATAATAATAATAAATAAGTAGAAGAAGAGTCAGAAAAAGAACAAATGACTCCTACTGAATAAATAATAATAATTTAGACACAACAAAAAGGGAAGATTCACGGAATAGCAGAATGTAAGTCGGAGTTTCTTTTGTATGTTTTGTTTTTAATATGAAGACCCGAAAAAAGGAAACAACGTGGCTTTTTTAACGTGCAAGTAATTGTTAGAAATTAGAAAATAAAAAATACATGAAAGAGAAAAAAAACGATAAATGAATTAGATGAAAAGCAACTGTGACGAATTATAGATAAACAATGAAGAATGAATATGTTGTGTGTATGTGAGAGAGACAGAAAGAGAGAGAGAGAGAGAGAAAGCGGGAGAGAGAGAGAGAGAGAGAAAGCGGGAGAGATAAAAATGGGAATGCGACAATTATATAAAGATAGAAGAAAGAGAACGAGTGGGATAGAGAGAGACAGCCAGGGAGGTAAGCAAGAGAGAGAGAGAGAGAGAGAGAGAGAGAGAAAGAGAGAAAGAGAGAAAGAGAATGTGTGAGAGAATGAAGAAGGGGCATAGACAGAAAAAAGGGGACAGATAGGGATAGAGAAGGTTTATTGAAGAGAATTTCTTAGGCATCTTCCTAATGTATAGTAGAGAATTCGTGAGGGAAAATGCCAAAATGCGCCGTTACATGGATCGGTCTGTCGGTCAGACATCCAGGCTTAGGTCTTTTCTGTCAAGCTTGAAATATCTATTTCAGCACAAAGCACGTTAATTGAATGAGCCTTATCTTAAGAATATTCATTGTTGATTCTAGATATGGCGATTGGAAATAAATACCGTACAAAGTTCAAGAGTTTTTATGTGCAAGTAATTGTTTGAAAGTAGACAGGGCGAATAAAATAAATAAACATTAACGAAAGGATCAGTATTAAAGGGAGATAACATGCGTCTTACAACTTCGAGAAAGATACTTACTACTACTACTACTATTTCTACTATTACTGCTACTGTTACTACGAGAACTACTACTACAAGAACTATTACTATTGAACTACTAATCAAGGGAGGAGCGAGAGCGCTCTATCCCTTAATAACAACTCAAAAACGGCCTACGCTGGAAATCTTATTTCCTTGATCAATCATAACTCAAAAACCAATAAATCAAATTAGTTCAAACTTTGCACACAATTTTTATTGGATAGGTTCTATAAGTGTGTAGAATTTCAGCATCATTAGTCAAGGCAACCCAGAGATCCAGAAAGTTCAATCATGAAATCATGTTATCCGTGTGTACGTACGTACGTACGTACGTATGTGTCACCCTGTATCTCATCAACTATTTCATGGATTCAGCTGATTATTGGCAGATATAGAGGTTCTAGGGTCTAGTTGATGGCATTTTAATTTCAGTTTACCATATACCTTAGTTTTCCAGAAAATTCCAAAATGTATATAATAGTTCAGTATACTGGCATTTATCATGGAATACTAATAGTAATACTAATGCATCTACATTGTAAGATTTTGTTCACCCCAGCTCTGTCACAGTCTCTGCGGACACCCTGAAAAGGATGTACCGCCATCGCTTTCCACTCAATGAAAGACAGGTCTCATTCTCTGTCCTCTGTTCTGTGGAATATTCTGCCACATGGCGTCGTGAAAATAACTACCATAGCCAGATTTATTTTGGCCTTGGACAAGCATTCAGACAGTACGCGGATATAAATGTCTTCTACCTGTGTCTCTATATGGTCTGTTGCATTTTGCTATTTTTAGGCCAATACATTTGATTTGATGCATTTGACTTTAGAGTGGAGAGACTAAAGTGATGGTAGAAGCATCGTAAAAGGTCAACGATGATGGGAAGAACAATGAGGGAGAATACAATTTCGATCTCCACTGATATGGAGAAGTGAGTACTGAAATCTGTCGGATGGCGTATCGCCACTACATTTCTAGAGAAAAGCAAGGGCCGTCATCAGCGGGAAGTGAATAGTAATGTGTTGATTCAAAAACAAAATATCGAAAGAAAGCGGGAGTACTTAAAGTCAGGGAAGACTGGTCATTCATACTACAAGGAAATCCAACTGACGTTGTCATCACAAACAATGCTCTCTGTAGAAACTGCTAAAAAAATATTTAAAAAAAGAAAAAAATGGTACCAGCCTAGACTGACACCACACAAAATATGTGCATAGGGTCAAGGAGGATGAGAAGACCGAGGAGATACAGCACACACCAGACCTCCACTGGAAGTGGAAGGAATGGTGGGACCTAGGGAAGGCTTATTGCCACCCAAATCCCAGAGAAAACAAATGGTCCTTACCAGCGAGAAATCAATGGTAAACGGCTGTTGTGATACTGCAAATGTATTTGCGGTGGCTATCGAAAAGAGTCTGTGAATACTGAAAATCTGGGGAGGCTTGCTGTCACTCAGACGCCAGTGAATACCACCGGTTCTCGGTGAGCAATCACTGATGACCTGTGTTAGAACTCCTAGTGACAAAATAATAATAATAATAATAATAATAATAATAATAATAATAATAATAATAATAATAATAATAATAACATTTACGAATAAATCATCAAATGCGGAAACCAACCCACATAAACTATAGACCGCTTACCAGCCACATGTGAGTTGAAATAAAAATAAAGCAACAACAAAAAATAGAAGAAAAAAAACACACCATGCAAACCAAAGAAAACTGAAACTGCAAGACACCCCATACACTACTACCCCCTACCACACCTCAACAAAAAACGCACATGCACACTTTGGTTACACCAGCTTCGACTGATACCACACACGTGATTGTGAAGTGTCCAAGAGGGTGGAAATACCTCTACTTGAAAGGTGACGATAGACGCCTTGGAGAGGCTTATTGCCATCCAAAATCTCAAATGACTAATGAACGTTACCAGCGAGAAATCAATGGTAAGTGGCTGTTGTTGATAACACAAACTCATTTGCTGTGGTGATCGAAAGATGTTGTGAATACTGAAAATCTGGGGAGACTTGTTGTCACTCAAACTCCAGGGAACACCACCGGTTACTGTCAGTAGGCAATCACATATACGGTGTATGTGAGAATTCCTTGAGAGTACCAATAATGATAATAATAATAATAATAATAATAATAATAATAATAATAATAATAATAATAATACTAAAAGTCTATTGTTCTTGTATGTTTGCAATCAGCTTTCCGGTTTTCAACATCCGGTTGCGCATGCGTAAATAGCATCGTCTTCAATCTGTTATTCCAATTCCGTTATTCTCTATTATGATTAACGAACGCATGAAATTTTTCATTCTGGAAATTTTTAAACAATTTCATTTAATTTCATCAAATAGTTTATTTGTTTTCTTCACGGCTAAAAACATTCAACGGGAGGACTTCGTAAAGTCTGTCGCAGTTTCAAAAAACCCCTCATTTTTAAAAAACAAAAACAAACAAACAAAAAAACAACACTCATTATTAATATCAGCCATACTAGCGGTCGGTGAACAAAACCACCTCCCACTTTCCCTCTCATAGATTTCATCACTCCTACTCCCTCTGTTTTCGTTACGTACGCGAGAAAGCCTGCTGTACCCCCTTCCTTTCTCAAATCGCCCTAACCAACCACTTATAATTCAGTAACTGTAATTAAAAAAAAAAAACAATTATAATAAACAGAACGACTCATAGAAATCTATCTATATTCTTTTTTCATTTTAATATACTTTCATAGAAATGCTTCTGTTATGTAAAAAAAACCTATTTTCTTTATGCCACAAGTGTCACGCTCATACATGAATTCCATAGCTATTATAACAAACTGACCCAACGGGTCACGGGTGGTCTAGTAATAAAAATAAAAATAATAATAACACTAATAATAACAATAATTAACTATCATAGACTACGAACGCCAACCAGCCACATTTAAGTTAATATAGAAATAAACATAAGCATATAATATATATCACAAACCTTTAAACTGCTCCGCGCCCCTTCCTACAAAATAACACGACTGGTCTCGCACAAAATTGTCGTGACGGATCAAACAGAATTGAAAGATCGAGGAGGGAACATACCATCAGATCTCAGAGTGTGGAGACTTATGGGCCTTTAAGGGAACTTATTGATTCTCAGTTTCTAGAGTTGATTAATGGTCATTGCCGATGATTAATAAATGGGTAAACTGCTGTTGCGATAAACCAAAGTGATTATCAACGGTTATCAAAAGAGTCGGAATATGCTGGAAGTACATGTCACTCAGATTCCAGGGAATATCATTAGTTATTTTCAGTGATCAATCACTGATAATGACTTGTGTGAAAACACCTAGTGTGTAAATTATAATGGAAAGATCACAAGAAAATACATATCGTTAACCTACCCACAACCATGTCCAAAATGTTAACAACACAACTGGCGAACAAATCTAACACTTCCGTAATAGCCAGGAATAGAAAGGATGTCATAAAGTGACAAGTCTTACATTACCAACTATACATAGATCAAAATATCCTTAACGAGGGACACCACAGAATCAAAGAACATAGCCATGGCATAGATCGACTACAAAAACATCTACGACATAATCCTAAGGCATAGTCAATTGAGTGATGAATGATGTAAACATATCGGGCAAAATTATCAATCTCATAGAGAGAGCAATGGACGATGAAGGCTGGAACTGACAGCTTGAGAAAAATAACACTTACTGAGATGGGAATACAGAGAGGCATTTTCTAGAGAGACTGTCTATTACCAATACTATGTATCATAGCCAACTACTTACAGAATTCAACGCCGGATATAAGTTCACAGACAGATAAGAAAGAATAAATAATCTCATATATATCGATTTAAGTTATTTGTTAAAACACAGGGGAAAAAAACTGATAAATATAATCAGACTCATCAGCTATGCTATTCAAATGAAATTTGTAATGAAAAAATGTGCACTTCTAGAGATGGTAATGAATTAGCCAACGAATAGGATATGAGGGCACTTGGCGAATATGATACTTCTAAATATCTGTGAGTGTTGGGAGCAAACGCCATCCAATCAACAGAAATGAAAGAGACCATTCGAAAAGAGTATATTAGAAGAACAAAACAAATCTTCGATACTAAATTATATAGTAGAAACATGATTAAAAAATAAGTACCTGCGTTGTATTCCTTATAGGATATTCTTGACCCTTCATAGGCTAAACAAAAAAAGAACTCAGATACCTGAACCAATGTATAAGAAAAGTAATGGGCAGGCATAATGCACTGCACTCAATGGAGTATACTAACCGCCTAAAAAAGGGATAAGGACCTGTAAGTATAAAACAAAAACACTCTGAATAATACGAGAAAAGAACTAGAAAAATAAATAACCCAAAATAAAGAAAGTCTAATCATCGCTACAGGAAGCACCGCCAAGATGAAAATTACAGAAAGCAGCGCAACTGAAGATAAAAGACGAGGAAAGCAAAACGGTAAAGAAGAGCAACTACATTGATGAGGTATAAGATGACAGAAGAAAAGACTCACGAAAATACACGGGCATGTATACGAAAAGGATACCTGAACAGAGAAAGTTAATAGCTACTGATAGCCGCACAAAACAATGTAATCAGAACGAATTATATTAAAGCTAAAATAGATAAAAGCCAGTAACACAATAAATGAAGACGCCGTGGACAAAGAGACGAAACGGTAAATCACATAATATGTGAAAGCAGAAAACTATCCTTGAACGAATACAAACACCGGCTTTACTGAGCGAGAAAGGCAATCCACTGGCTTATTTGCAAACGGCTGCAATTTTAGCATGTAGAAAAATGTACACATACAAACAGGAGATAATATTGGAAAATGAGAAACACACATGTGTAGAGTAAAAATAGACAAACTTTCCCAAGCAAGCAAACCAGACGTGATAATGGTAAACTAGTAGAAGGAAAAATTCTGCCAAATCTTATATTTCGACATCCTAACAGATAACAGGCTGATAATCATGAAGACAGAACTCTAAGCAAATACATGAAACTGAAAGTAATATGGAACGTGATGAAAACCACTATAACACCTATTATTGTAGAAGCACTAGTAACCATTTTAGAATACTAGAAAAAATCTATACAATCTGGAATCAAGGGGAGGATTAACACAAAACAATCCACGGCACTGGTGAAAACAGACCAAACATTAAGGAAAATCATAAAGTGTAGAAAACAAACACACATACATAACTAACAGACCATTCGAAACGGATGGTACGAGATCATCAAGTGAATAACAACTGTGATTGAATGAAACTGATGGTAATGGAACTCTGATGATACTTGATGCCACATGGTCTCCATGAAACACCAACTGTTTCTTTTTTCACTGAGCAAATCACTGGTAATAGCACGTGTGAGAATTGTGAGGAAGTAAATAATAGCCCTGAACATGTGCCAACAATTTGGGTTGGGTCGATACAGAAGTTTTTGAAGTTAATTAAACAATCTTCTTTGGTTCTGTCAAGCTTAAGTTTGAAACAGCATGATGAGATTCGTTTACGTATCGCTATGACAACCAGATACGTCCTAAGATGGAGTTGCTGGCGAGGTGCTGCTCAGGACACTCTTTCTTGCCTTGGCAGAGTACAAAAGCTACTAGGCCATCTAGAAGAGGATGACCTCTTCAGTTCTCTCCAGTCGGTATCTCACAGAAGAACGGTTGCTAGTCTCGCTCGATTGTATTCTCATTCCCATCGAATGTACTCGACTGAGCTCCAATCTCTGGTTCTTCCTTGTAAGACGTTCACAGCTAGAACTCGTCTTATTAACCTTTTCTTTCTTACTCCGTGTGCCCAGCATCAAACGCAATTTCTATGAACACATTTTATTTCTAAGAATAATCTATCAGTGGAACACGTCAACAAGTGATTGTTTCCGTGTGTGCTATTGCGTTGTCCTCTTCAAATCCATGTCAACAACTACTTGCCATTAGCTGTCTTGATGAGTGATCAGATTATATTCATCAATTCCAATCCTCTCGTAATATTAATAATCATTCAGCTTTCAATCTATCCGTCTAATTAACCATTATTCTCGGGTGGCTTTTAGCCTTGCTTAGTAAAAAAAAAGAGAGACAATCTTGATAATTGTGTTTGTTCGTTTGCCACTAAAGCTTCAGGTGGAAACAATATTACTAGCGGTAAATGCAAACCTTAATGAACACCTTTTATTTGAGAGACGTCTGTCATATAAAAGATGATTTGTTTGTTGCTCGCTCGTTCTCTCACGATTAAGTTGGAAATATTATTTTTGGCAGTCTGTCATGCTTAAATCAGTCTTTCATGTTTTAATTTAGAATATCATATCTGTGTTAAGGTCATTCTAAATTTCTAGATGGATAATATTTGAAATAACATTTTCGTCGTATGTCACGCTTAACTCTGAAATAGCGTTTTCATTTTCGGCCTTAAGGCTGGGATGAATATGTTGTATCTGTTCTGTATTCAATCAGGGAATAAGAACTCTTCTAGACTGACGCAATTTTCGTTTGTTGTCCCAATCCAGAGTTTTTGAGCGAACTCGATTTTCCGCACATTCAAACTGCCATCGTTGTGAGACAAGTAAATATAACCATTTAAGTTTGAAATATGATTTTCGTCGGTTTTCATGCCAAACTTTTAAATAGCATTTTTAGATGCGTCTACCCCTTCTTGGCCTATTGGCTAAGATCAAAGTGTAGTATCTGTTCCGATGGATACTGCACCCCATAGACTGGTATTGTCTTGGCCTTCGGTGCTTGATTTACGCCGGTCTATGGGATTGTCCTCTGCAGTTCTAGGAGGTCCACCCTCCCAGGCTTTGCCTCCCCTCTTTGGGGAGGAGTAAGTTTATTGCTTACTGTCTGAGGCGCCCCTACCGGGGAATGCCGACGGGGCTGCCCAGGCAATTTTTAAATGGCCAGAGTGCTCACCTCTCGAGCGCTGGCTTTTCAAACCCCACTTTCCCGACCCGATCTTTGGTCACATCTTACTTGTGGGAGTATGATAAAACTGGCCTTGTGCCTAACTCCTGGGGAGGAGTAAATAAAACTCCTTCTTGGCCTATTGGCTAAGATCAAAGTGTAGTATCTGTTCCGGTGGAAACTGCACCCCATAGACTGGTATTGTCTTGGCCTTCGGGGCTTGATTTACGCCGGTCTATGGGTCTGTTCTGTGCAGTTCTATGAGGGCCACCCTCCCAGGCTTCGCCTCCCCTCTTTGGGGAGGAGTAAGTTTATTGCTTACTGCCTGAGGCGCCCTTACCGGGGAATGCCGACGGGGCTGCGCACACAATATTTAAGGGTCAGAGTGCTCACCTCTCGGGCGCTGGATTTTCAAGTCCTACTTTCCCGACCCCACCTTGGGTCACATCTTACTTGTGAGAGTAAGATAAAACTGGCCTTGTGCCTAACTCCTGGAGAGGAGTAAATAAATACTCCTTCCTATTAGTCTCAGTCCGTTTGTGAGACCGTCGGTCTGTCACACTTCCTTTTCCAATAGCATTTTCGAAATGGCATTTCCGTTGGTCTGTTACACTTAGATTCGAAATCACATTTTCATACATAAGTCATGCTTAAGTTTAAAGTATCATTTTCGTTGGTCGGTCACGCGTAAGTTGTAAATAGTATTTTCCTTCGTCGATCAAGTTTATATTTAAAAAATCATTTTCCTTGGTGTATCACGATTTCATTTGAAATAACATTTTGATTGTTCTGTCCCGCTTGAAATTTTAAATAGCATTTTTGTTGGTCAACCACGCTTAAGCTTAAAATAGCATTTTCGTTGATCTGTCATGTTAGGTTTCAAATAGAATTTTCATTTGTCTGTCGTGCTTAAGTTTAAAACATAATTTTCATTGGTCAGTTAAGCTAAAGTTTTAAACAGCATTTTCGTTTGTCTGTCACACTTAAATTTGAAGTAGGAGTTTACTTCGTATGTCATGCTAAAATTTGAAATAACATTTTCGCTGGGATGTTACACTTAAGCTTAAAATCACATGTCGCGTGTCTGTCACGCTTAAGTTTTTAATAGGTTGTTCCTTGGTCAGTCAAACTTCAATTTGACACATAATTTTCATATGTCAGTCATGGTTAGGTCTTAAATAGCATTTACATCAGTCCGTTACGTTTAAGTTCGAAATGTCATTTTCGTGTTTCAGTTCCGCTTAAGTTTGATATAGTATTTCGTAAGTCTGTTACGCTTAAATTATAAATAGCCTTTGCTTTCCGCAGTTAGTTAAAGTTCACGATTCATTTCAAAATAGTATTTTTATTACTAAACACGCAAACTAAATGGGCGCATCTCAAGAATTACGTCCTTGTTTTTTTTTCTGACTGCGATTTCAGCTGATGTTTTTCTCCCAAGACCCTGTAACGTAATCCTCGTCTTCTGTACTGCAATTCTTTGTCAAAGATTAGGATTGTTAAGAATTGGCCCCTTTTCAAGAAGATGATATTTGGGAGGTAATATATCTATAGCCAAATCGAGTTTAACATATGCGGGTGGCCCAATTGTTTCTTCATGGCGAAAGCTAAAATAGAATTGACGAGTTTAGTTACAATTCAAACCTACTTTCCGCGCTAATTTTTTATGGTAATAAGCCATAACTTATCAAGGCCAAAAGCTTCTCGAGGGTTTCGGCATTAGCTATCATTTGATAAACGGATGCCATGTGTATCGAATTGTTCATTGGTTACACACCAATGAATAATACGTCCTCGACAATCAGTCCGAGGGAGGGTGGGTTGCTGTGGAATCAACTGGCGCTGCACTGTCAAGGTGAGGTATAGTCCTGAGCAATGCTACAAGATGCACCCTGCCAGGCTTTACCTTCCCTATTTAAGAAAGTGTTGGTTTGTAGCCAATCGCTTGGGGTGCCTCAATCAAGAAATATCCACAGAGATTCACAGGCTATGTTTGCGCAATCAGATTGCTATCTATGAATCTTAGCGCTATTTGATGCGCAAAATATAGTCCCTTTATAGTAAATAGTCGTTCGCGCGTAGTGAAGAGCTACATCCCTTACAAGGATAGCCTCTTATGATGTATTGGAATCGACAGAATACAACTGATTAAGAGGAGTACATCTCAAACAAACATCCCAGTATTATTCACATGTAGTTATCTTTGCTGTATCAACCATCGATAAACGGATACTGCTCCATATCTAATATGCGATATCCGGAACTTGGGTCGCAACTCCAATAATGCAGGGACTTCGGCTTAGTTCTACGAAAGCCGAATCAATAACATTAACTCTTTATCCATTGAGCGCCGACGTT
>OY744546.1:43597392-43632392 GCA_963556195.1 Sepiola atlantica
CAAAAATTTAAAAAATAAATAATTAATCTTGCATTGATATTGGCTTCTATTTTCAATTCATAATATATATATATATATATATATATAAAGCGTCTGTAGGTTATAAATAATTTCATATTTAATTAAGAATAGTATTATAATAAGCCCTTTTAAGAAATTAAAGTTGAGATTTCTCGGAATGCGAAAAAAGACTGTCAAACAGCTTTAAACTAAGTTTCAAATACGTTCGTCGAACCCTCTCGATTAGTCGGGTGTCTGCTAACGGCTTTTAGCACATATGTATCTTAATTTCCCATAATCACGTGATAGTTTCCGGTGGCCAATAGGATAGGGCAACTGCTTACATATTTTTGTCTTACCCTGTGAACTGGGATCGCACCTTCCGATCGACTGAAATGGTTACTTTCCTGCACTGATGAGAGCAATAAGCTTGAAACGCTAGTGTCCGTAGATTATAAATAATGTAATATTTATTTATAAATATCATCATGCATATATATATATATATATATATATATATATATATATATATATATAACTAGAGAGAGAGAGAGAGAGAGAGAGAGAGAGAGAGAGAGAGAGAGAGAGAGAAAGAGATTAAAGGTAGCATCATTCTTGAGTTGGTTATGTGCGTATGTGTGTCTATCTGTGCGTAAATGGAGATGTTTTCAATTCTTGAGTCATGTTTGAATCATTAAGAGAGCCGTCCGTCTATATTTGACCAAATTAGTCGAAATGAAAATCGTAGTAACAAGAAAGTTAAAATTGTTTCAAATAGTTCCAAATATGGCTTTCTTCTAATTCACCACTCGCTCTTCATTTTCTTACATGCATTTTCGTCCCTACATTTTTTATATGCATTTTCGCCCCTACACTTATAAGGGTTGTTCCTTGTGTTTCCTTTTTTTTAATTTCATCATACTGGCCCTCTTGTGGTTTTTAATATTCCCCCTTGCTTTTTGCAGCTGTTTATTTTTTCGAAAACATCCGATTGGCTACTTTACCCTCTACGCCTATTCCATCAACTCCTTTTTTTATTAATTGTCTTTCATGTGACGTTTGTTTTAGTGTTTTCTTTCTTTTCATGTGTTTCTAAAAAAAGTGTTTTCCTAAGGTTGGTTTGTTTGTGCTGAATCCTCTTGTGTTTTTCAAGCATGTGAATGTTTCAATAGCAAGCAGCTTAGAGAAGGATGTATAGTTGGAAGTATGCTTCTTGGATTCTCCTTTTATTCAGTTACTGTTTCCATCTTTCCGGATTGTTTGCTCGTTCCTCTCTGGTACTTTTTTTCGTCCGAGCCATATTCGTCGCGTGTTGATTAATTCATGGATTAAAATCATTGACGACATTTAAATTTTAACTGTATAGTTTTTATTTACTTGTATATACAGATACGATACGAGTCATTCTAGGGACGGTGAAATCCGACAGCTAACATATGTCGTCACTTCTTTCTTTTTATATATGATAATGTTTCCATATTCCCGGTTAGTTGGCCGTTTCTTCTGGAAACTTTCTCTGTCGCTTGTTAATTGGAAACATGTACATTTTAATTATATATTTTTTATTTATTTTTATTTACAGATACGATGCACCCCATTCCTAGTGATGGCAAAAGTCGAAAACTCAGTATATAATAAATTATTATCTTTTTTTATGTATGTTAATGTCTCTATCTTTCCGAATTTTTTATCGTTTCCCTCTTAAACTTTATTCGTTTGGCAGATAATGGGTCATAGTCTAATTTAGAACTGATTGCACTTTTTGATATTAATGTCAAAGGTCAATGTTAAGGAAAAAGTAAAAAGAAAACACTTTCGGCCATACCTTCGGTTCTATTTATAGTAAACTTGCTATTTGGCCCATATTGTACGTAATGAATACCCGCATCTTATATGACTTTGTCTTTATCTTTGACCTCGATATTTACGGGTAGACGTTTTTGTCAGCCAGCCTAGTAACCCTTTCACTACCTATTGGACTCTTAAAACGCTTATTTCTTGAGCTATCCTGTTTGGAATTCAGGGGGTTGAATGCTGCTGGTTGGGTCTCTTTAAATCCGTTTGTCTTGAAGTGATTCTACCTCACTCTCCCTTCCTATTTGTATGCCTTCTACAAATCCACACAACAAACACCTTACTATTTACTATCGTAACATCAGAGGTGTCAGGTCAAACTTTCCTGATGTTCGGTCCTTTCTCTTGGGCATATCGTCTCACATCCTTGCTCTTAGTGAGACTAATCCGGATGCTTCTATTGATAGTAACGATCTACATGTGGATGGTTATTTGTTTCTTGTCCGCTTAGATTCTTCCACGCATTTGCATGGTCTTTCTCTTTTTCTTCGCAAGTATCTCCCCATTGCACGTGTCCCCAGCCTTGACCCCATGGGTGTTTTTTTCTTATCTGTATCGGGTTGTGTGTGCTGTCTCCACTTCCTATTTGTTCTTTTTGTACCGTTCCCCTTCTGACAATGACTGATTGATTGTTGATGCTATATCCAGCAGTATTGATGATGCATTGCAAATTCACCCGTCAAGCTCCATCTTTGTTTTTGTTGACTTCGATGCTCATCATTCTAACTAGCTCCCTAACTCTAACCGCAAAGATCTAGCTGGTGTAATCTGTCTTAACATGTCTGTCTTATAACTTGCCCAAAATTGTCACCTTCCCCACACGTTTTCCTTATAATGATGTCCATCAACTATCCTTACTTTATCATTTTCTCACGTTTATTCCTAACTCATGTTATATTTCCCATTCTCCTCCATTGAGTTCTTCTGATCACGTGGTTGTGTATGTTGAGGCCAATTTTTCGGTTAAGCCTTCTATTGAGTTTCCCTTCACTAGAAAGACGTTAAACTACAGGAGGGCTGATTGAGATCGGTGTTGCAAGTTTATATGTGACTTTCCATGGTGTTTTATCTTTCGTATGTCTCCGAACGATGCTACTAGGGAGGTTACTGACTAGCTTCGTGTTAGAATTGGCACCTTCATTCCTCATCGTTAGTTTCAAGCCAAACCTTATTCTCTTCTATGGTGTTCATCTGTTTGTGCTTCTGTCATAGCCCATCGTACCCATTACTTTAATCAGTATCGGCAGGATGGTTCGGAGAATTCTAGACAATCCTACAGAAGAGCAAGCCATACCTGCAAGAGAACAATCTCTGAGGCTAAGTCTAGCTACTCTCAAAAGATGTATGACTCGATCTCATCTTAAAGAGTTAGATCTCGTGATTTTTGGAGAATCTACAATGGTGTTATTAATAGTGGCAAGTCTGCTATTCCTCCACTTTTAAATGGTACTCAGGTTATTTCATGCTCGTCTTTTTGGTGACAATTCTTCACTTGATGATGCTGGTGCTGTTCTTCCAGATTTTCATTTGAAAACCTATCAATCTCTTAATTCTGCTATTATCAATGCATAGATGGTTTCTAGGGTTCTTTCTGATCTTGACAAGTCTTAAACTTCCGGTCCTGATTCAATTCCTGTTGTTGTTCTCAAGCGTTGTACTCCTGAACTTCTTCTATCCTCTCTAAATTATTCAATCTCTGTTTGTATGCCCTGTTTCCCTTCTTGTTGGAAAGAGCCATTTGTTGTCCCTATCTATAAGGATGCTGGTGATCGGTCTGACCCAACTAAGTATCGTCCAGTTAATCTCTCCGTTATTAGCAAAGTTTTTGAAAGGTTGGTAAACGGCAAGCTCGTTCATTTTCTAGAAAGTGTGGGCCTCTTTAGTGATGTTCGGTATGACTTTCGTGGTTTTTGTTAAACTGCAGGTTTTTTAACTGTTGTAACCTAGCAGATATGTCAGTTTATTGATATTTCTGGAGAGGGTAGACCCATTGCGCTTTACATTTCAGAGGCGTTTAATAGAGTGTGCCATTCCGGTCTCCTACAAACACGTCAGGGTTATGGTATTGGTTGTGAGGTTCTTGACATTATTAGGTCTTTTCTTTCTGATCGAAGCTTGTGATTAACTTTGGACGGCGTCTCTTCTTTCTCTTTTCCAATCTATACTGGTGTTCCTCATGGCTCTATTCAAGGCTAAACCCTATTTTTTCTCTATGTAAATGATCTTCCAGAGAATATTGTTAACAAAATTAACATCTATGCTGATGATAACTTACTCTTCTGGTGCTGCTTATCGCCCAGCTCCCTCAGATCAGTCGAAATATGCAGCTTATTTAGAAGTTGATCTGGGTTTACTTGTGGATTGGAGTACGAAATGGCTTGTTTCGTTTTATCCAGTTAAGACTCAACTCGTGTCTTTCAATCGTAGATGTGCCTCTTTTCTCCCTGAGATTCTCAAGGATGGCTCTGCTATTGAGGAGAAAAAGACTCTGATACTTATTGGTCTTTCTCTCTCATCAAATCTTTCTTAGAGTTCATACATTAGATCCATTGTTCCTTCTGCTTATCGTAAAGTCGATTCTCTATTTACCGCTACTAACCCTTTCTCACAGCTGAGGCTATTCTCTATCTCTACAAATCCCCAATCAGACCATGTATGGAGTATTGTTGTCATATTTGTGTTGGTAAATCTCTGCCTAATTTGAGCTTCAGCTCGTTTGACTCGTTTGTCTAGTGGTCTCCATCAATTCGCTGTTTTGATACCTCATTTTTATACAGCCTCTTATTCCAGTAGCTTCTTTCCAAGAACAGCAGGCTTGTGTAACTATCTTCTTTCTGACTGTTTTCCTCCTACCTATAATCTTGGTCTTTTCAAGACTAAGATCAATAGAAATCTCCTGTCTGTCAGATAATCATATTTGATCTTCTTAGCGCCGTACATCAAGTGGCTTCATGCCTTGTCTGGAGCGATTTCCATAAAAAAAATAAAAAAAAAATAGTTGAGTCATGTTCGAAATTTTGCCACAATTTCAACTACTGATATTTCTTCTTATTTTGATGTATGACCTGATGCTCTATGACAACAGTAACCACCATGCAACATTTCCACCTGTTCAGATCAATAGATTTCGAATTAAAAAGGTTTACATAACTTCGGAAATACGTCATACAATATGGAAATGTTATGGTCGGGTATGACTTTGGCCAATTTTTAGTTATCAGGAGAAAGTATGTCGTCTCACGAGTGACATATGACCTTGCCTTCTAATGCTATACGTTGAATGTTATCAATCAAACTCTATATCAATATTAGTGTTATAGTGAATGTCTCAATGGCCAGGGAAGAAGAATTTCTCTTGATTCATATAGAAACAGTTCTGCTATGTTCTTGAAGAAGGAGACGACGACGAATTTAATGTTGAACTAGATTTTCTTTACTTATATGAACAAAGCTACAATTTGTCTATCGAGATTTGTTTCTGAAGTATCTTCACACGGCTTATGTTCATACAACTAGGGAGGTGTCGACTGAGCATCAATATTTTATCTCTCCTCGTAAGATATTCACAGCAAGAACTTCTCTCATTACCACAACTGCAAGAAACTTATATTTCTTCTTCTGTATACATAACATCAAACAGATTTTTACCATGAACAGAGTTTCATTCCAAGAACTTTCTATCTTTGGAAAATGTTTCTACGCGATTACCTCCTTGTAGACTACATCATGGTCGCCTTGAAGTCAAATGGTAACAAATACTTGCGTTATAATAATTTAAATTGTGTCTATTCCATTAATACATTTTCAATAATCCATGGTAGTCATCCATATCATTAAACTGACAATTGATCCATTTCATTGCCATGTATACTCGAGTAGATTTTGACCTTGCGAAGTTAGTCACCTATGAGTAAAAGTTAGCGATTTATTTATCTAAGGACGTTATGTTACATGTAGCTTTCTTAGATTTCTGATAGAAATTGAATTTAATTTCAATCTTAAAATCTCTCCAGCGTCACATTTTTTTATGCGAAACGATCACATATCTACTGTTGATATAAGGTCATACCTAACCCTACTAGCAAAGTGTAGTATCTGTTCTGTTTCTGAGCTGGATGTTCCCCACAATAAAAACGACCTTGTGTCTAATTCTGCCTTCGTTAGGGGGCAAGTACATAGGGGCTTTATTATTTAGCCAGACACCCTTCTAGATTGTCAAGAAATAACGATGATGCACATTAGTGATTCTAATAAGAATTCAATATTTAAAAAAATTTAATTCACCATTTTCTATCCTCTCATATCATTCTTCGTTATTTAACTGACAATCCACCTATCTCTGTAACGGTTATACATTTAGTCTTGATTAGTGGTGACACTCGAGTATGTCGTAAACTGAACAATATGGCGGTTAAACGAACCCGTAAATATGCTGCTGTGTGGCCTTGTGATTAAAAAATACTACGTTCTTATTTTTTATTTTTATTTTTTATGTTTATTTATTATTGGATCCCGACTCAGCAAAGCAACGAACTCCCGGAGATATTCCTTAATGGGACGGAATGATTGGCAGACATAAGATGAGAAATATTGTGGAAGTACTAACATTGATCATTGCGTTTGATTACTTATCGGGCGTTTTTTAATGAAAGTGACATCAGAGAAGGCATGAAACAACTTGATGTAAGGAGCTGAAAAACAAAAGATGAGTATTGATTTACTCCTCTCCAGGAGTTAGGCACAAGGCCAGTTTTTATCTTACTCCCACAAGTAAGATGTGACCCAAGGTCGGGTCGGGAAAGTGGGGTTTAAAAATTGCCTGGGCAGCCCCGTCGGCATTCCCCTGTAGGGGCGCCTCAGGCAGTAAGAAATAAACTTACTCCTCCCCAAAGAGGGGAGGCAAAGCCTGGGAAGGTGGATCTCCCAGAACTGAACAGGATAGACCCATTGACCGGTGTAAATCAAGACCCGAAGGCCAAGACAACACCAGTATGGGGTGCAGTAATCCATCGGAACAGATACTACACTTTGATCTTAGCCAAAAGGCCAAGAAATCGGAAAGACAGAAGATACCTATGCACATTAGTCTTTTAAAAAAACATCAGCTATAGGTAGGAGGAAAACAGTAAGCATGGATATTTCATGACATTTGCACACGACCAAGTTATCACCAACAACAGATCTATCCTGCAGTAATGTGTTCCACAGATGGAAAACCTTTTTTAAAAAAGCTTTGTCCATGGAAGTTCGATCTAACGCTATGCACATATACAGAATAAAGAAAAATTGTTTCCGTTGTGCTAGGAAGTCGAGTTCTTGCTCTGAATGTCTTACAAGCATAAACTAAAGATCTGACCTGAGCCGAACACATTCGATAGAAATGACGATAGAGTAGAAAGAGACTAGCAACGTCTTTTTAGAGAAATAGTATGTGAGGAATAATACAGTCACGCCCACTAGATCTCGCAGTCGATTTTGTACTGTGTCAAGGCAGGAAAGAGTTTTCTGTGCAGCATCTTGCCTGATGTGGCAGCAATATTCCATCAAGTAAACAATGTAAAAGAGATGTTCGGAAAGGAATCCGCGGGTAAAAATAGATGGAATAAGCAAAAAGAAGCGGGAGGAATTGTAAAGACTTGCAGAAAAACGAAGGAATAAAAAGCAATAAAGGCGTTTTGGGAGATTTGCTCAGGGTCAGCGATACACAATTTAATGTCAGGGCGTTGTCAACATTTTTTTAATGTTTTAAACTCCCAAGAAAGTTTTTTTTGGGGGGGGATGGAGGGGTTCTTTGTCAGCCCTTTCTATTCATTTTTTTTTTCATTTAAAGATCTTAAGCACAAAAAGTCGTTTTGTTTTTAGTTTTAAAATAAAATCCAACCCACGAAAAAACGAAAAAAGAAAAGACAACCCTCAGACAAAAAAAAAAGTATATATATAAAATATAAAACTAAGATCAGATTAATTACGAGGATCTTACCCAGACAGAAACTCGAAACGAAAGTGGATTTACATGGGTTGAGAGGAGTTGATTCCCTACCCACGCCAAAACCGTCCAATGTAGGTACGCTTGAACCCGAGTACATCTACCCAGACGGACTTGGTCATGAGTTTCGAAATATAAGACGGACAAACACACTGGCACACACAACAACGTGTGAGCAAATTCGCAACTATGTGCAAGGATACGGTTCCTGAGGAACCTAAGACAAGGTCCCTTTCCCACACTCTATTTGCCCAAATACGATGCCCCTGCACTGATGTAGCTATCTTCAGAATGTAATTTTTACGTTTGCATCATATTCCTAGGGAACAGTTTTTCTTCATACTATAATGATTCAGTTTTATATCTACCACCATGGAACAGTTTACTTCGGACATTAATGATGCTGTTTTCTTTATAATATAATAATGCAGGTGGTAAAAGTACAGAATAGTTAACACCGGGAATATTGTACCACCGTCGTTTTCGGCTTACTAACGGCAAGACAGCGTTCTCTGTCACTGTTTCTGCTCCGTGGAAAAACCTAGCGGACGAGGCCGTGACGATGACTACAATATCCAGGTTTAAAGACGCCTTGTACAAATATTCAGACTATGGGTGTAAATAAATTCTACCTCTCTCTATACATGGCTTATTGAACATTGCTATTTTGTGCCAAATACATTTGATTTGATAACTCGTAATCACAAAAACAGTACATATTTTATATCAAACGCATTAGAATGAAATTCATTACATATCGTCTAGTTTTAACGTATATGACACATTTTATTTAATACTATTTCTTCTATATAATCGGTCTTTTCAACAATCGACATTTAACTAGTAGAATACTCATTTTGGGGCAGGCATTTAACGTGTGATGTATATAAAGAGTAGAATAGGCTTTAAGGATACTAGAAAGTTGAACTTTGATTTATTTCGTCAGCCTCGTATCTCTCTCCTCCCTTATTTTGTATTTTAGTCATCACATTCCTTCAGCGATGTTACTGACAAAGGGGGATCATTGCTGTTTTCTGGGTCCGAATCTATACATCTACAACTTATCGTTGGCTAGTTTTTTTTAATTTGAACCAGTAATTCTTTTAGCTCCTTACATCAAGTGGCTTCATGCCTTGTCTGGAGCGATTTCCATAAAAAAGTAAAATACAATCGTGAATTGTAAGTCAATACACATTAGAGGATAACTGTACTTTTATTATTTAATTATTGAGTATATTTAGAAGCTAATATGAATACCTATAATCTTTATTTGTATTTAGTTCCTCTGCAGGAGGTAAGACAAAGGTGATGTAAGGTTTTGAAAAGCCAGAACACTAAACGAAATGCACTCTACACTGAGCAATAAACAACCCCCTCATTAGAGATAAGATAATACCTGGAAGTGTGAACCTCCTAGTACTAAACAGAATTATACAGGGTGGGCAAAAATAAGGGTCCTATTTTTTAAAATTCATAACTTTTTTATTTATTGATTTAAAAAATTTTTTTTTTAGAATAAGTAAAGGACCCCTTCCGAAGCAAGCATGAGCCGTATTAGCCCTAAGGAACGTACCCTTATTTAGAAAACATTATTTTTGCTTAAAAAACTCAAAACAGTGTAAAAAACAATACTTTAGTTTTTGTAAGTTTTAAGAAGTGTTTTTCGGCTAAAATTTGTTTTGTTTATTTCAAAAAATCTCGGAAAAGTCAGTCTACACACACATAAAGTTTGGTGAGTTTAACTTTTATTTTGTGGAAGTTATTCAAATTCAAGTTATTCAAATTTAAAGATAGGACCCTTATTTTGGCCCACCCTGTACCATAGCCCGACATTAACAAAGCCACTGTCGGACTGATTGTCAATAACGTATCCCCGACTGTTGCGAACAGCACTTAATCAAGCTGTCTATAATAATATAAATAATAATAATAATAATAATAATAATAATAATAATAATAATAATAATAATAATAATAATAATCATAATAATAATAATAATAATAATAATAATAGTCAAAGAAGATAGAAATGTAAGATCATGAAAAGTGGCAAAAATTAATCGTGAACGAGTCCATTGTGGATGTGACGTCGAGAAAGAAAGAAAGCAACTTGATAACTGTTAAAAAAGAGAAGATTCCGCAGTGCAAGCGAAAATTGAAAGGTGGCGCTTTCAGAAACGCGAAGAGCCGGAGCTCTTGGTGATCGGAGTATCGAAGTATTGGAAGAATTGGAGTTTACCAATGTGTATGGCGTCGATGAAGCTTTATTGGCTATCGTACCCAAGCCCGTCTTGCTATTAGACTTCGTGTCTGCTGACTAAAAATGCGACTGATAAACAAGTTGGTACCGTGAAGGAATCTCCTGACTGGTATTTCATCAAACAGACAATTGGAAGTGCTTGTGAAACAATTGCTCCAGTTTACGCTCGGATAGATAATGCAGAGCAAATTACTTTCCAATCGGATATAAATATGAACGAGTTTCTAGCGGAAACCAAATCTGTGACTTCAGCAAGAAAAAGACTTACATGAGACACAACTATGTCAAAATATTTTTTTTATATGTGTGTGCGTAGCCGGCGTAAATCATCCGGTAATGAGAAATAAAGAAAAATAAAGTGTTGCCATATACGTTCTGTTCTTTGTCATTCTTGTTAGATCTTACTGGGTACCACGAACGAACGGGTAATGCAACAGAAAAACCGAGGAGGAAGAGCACTTACAAAACCTCCACTGGAAGAGTGTGGTGGGTGCAGAGACATTAAGGAGGCTTATTGCCACCCAAAGCCAAGAGGAGACCAATGGTAATTGCCAGCGAGAAATCAATAGAGGGCGGGTGTTGTGATACCGCAATGTCATTCGCAGTTGTGATCGAAAAGAGGTGGAGAGTACTTGAAACCTTGGGAGGATTGTTGTCACTCAGAATCCAGGGGCCACCACCGGTTGTCGTCGATGAGCAATCACTCACAATAACTTGGGCCATAACTCCTAGTCAGTCTACTACTACTACTACTACTACTACTACTACTACTACTACTACTACTACTACTACTACTAATAATAATAATAATAATAATGATAATAATAATAAAAATAATAGCAATACAAGTGTGCAGGAGACAGAACACGAAAAAATATCAAGACCTATAAGGGCAATTAGTTAGATTATGGAAATGTAAAGAAGTAAAGGTGATTCCAGTTGTAATTGGAACGCTTGGAACCATAACGAAAAAACACCATGAATTGCTTAAACAGATTGACAAGACAATTTATTTTCCAATTCTGCAAAAGGTTTGCCTGTTAGGACAGCGGAAGGGTACAGCTTGAATTCTAAGGTCAAGGGAATTGACTTGATGTTCAAAAAAAGAAAACTCCAACTAAAATCATATAAGAGATAATAATAATAATACTAATAATACTAATACTAATACTACTACTACTACTACTACTACTACTACTAATAATAATAATAATAATAATAATAATAATAATAACAAAAACGAAAATTCATGGTGCCCTTCTTGTGGAGAAAGACAAGTTGAGGAATTTGACTGGTGCAAATTCTTGGTTGAGGGACTTGGATATTTACTTCCTCCCTTTAGCCCTTAGAAGATGGCGAATTTGGAAAGAATTCCTGTTAGACATTTAATTTTTGTTTTCTCTCTGATTTTTGTTGTTGAATCAATATTTTAAAGTAATGTGCCATATAAAGAAATAATCAAGAGTTACAAATGATAATGATATTATTTTCTTTCATTATTTAAAAAAATAAATAATGTATCAAGTAAAAGATTTACCAGGGGGAAGTAGGAGTTAAATTGTAATTATCGGAATATGAAAATGAAATATAGACCGACAGTGTGGATTGAACACAGGAGAAACTCAGAAAGAGTTTCCTCGTTAATTTCAACTACTACTACTACTACTACTACTACTACTACTACTACTACTACTACTACTACTACTAATAATAATAATAATGATGATAATAACAACACTGATGCATAGATAGTGTTCTGTTCATCTGTCGGCACATTGAACGCGTTTAGGTATGTCTTACTCACATTCAGCCGCATTCTATTGCCAGCGATTATGTTTTCCCTGTGCCCTAACTCTGGCGCCACATAAACGTTGCCAGGTGCTCCATGCCATCTTTTTTAACCGGGCCCATATTTATTTATTTACAAAATTACTCACTCTCTGACAGAACAATGACGTGTCAATATTTAAAAAAATGTCCGTAATATTGCTTTTAAGACAAAAGCTGTCTAGAAATTAGAAATTACATTTGAAAATACGTTCTAATACAAGCTTCATTTACGTCTATACATATTCCCAGTTAATGCGTGGGCTATGGGCCAAAAAAGGGCAATCGAATATCGTCATCAATTAACGTTATATCATGAGAGTATCTCTAGTTGGGGATGATCCCTATCTTACGCACAGAATGGATGTGCTAGCCTCTCTATGCTGTTATGTTTATGATAGGTGTTCGACTAAGCTCAAATATCTTGTCACTCACCCTGCAAAACATTCACAGCAAGAACGCGCCTAACATTCACAAAAAGAACTCGCCGAGCTACAAGCACAGCGAAAAAGTTTCCTTTCCTTCTCTCTTTCCCAAAAACCTAAACGGAACTTCCATGAAAATAGATTTTTTTGTTGTTATAAAAAATCTTATCTATATATATAGGAAAAAGGAAGGATGAGAGTAATCCGACGTAATGGGAAATGTAAAAATTCACTAACACTCCCTCCCTTTTTAACTCACAGCCATCCCCATTCATTTCACTCTCTGCCACCGACTTCCCTCAGCCCGGACCTTTGTCCTGCGCTCCCAGTAGTGGCTACTACTTCTTCTCATCAACCCATCATGTCAACCCAATATTTCTATGGACTTGCATGACATTTTTCTTAAAATTATCATCCTGGGGAAGTCTTACAAATAAAGACGGAACGTTGATGAATACATAAAAACAAATTTAAAAAACATACTTTGGCTTTTCCTTTTTCAATTCCCCCCACACACACATATATATATATATATATATATATATATATATATATATATATATATATATATATATATATATATATATATATATATAAAGAGATATTGGTAATATTTAGTTATTAATAATAAGTAAGCTCCGAAATTTTAGAAAACTGCCACGTTGTAAGTTTCTCTCCCTTAATGAGACCGGAACTCTCTTTAGAACTTCAGTACATGAAGATACAATGCTTATTTCCTTCAAACTTCAAAGCGTGATCGTCATGTTGGCACATGCTTATGAAGTCAGGGTTCATGATACTTCGATGATGGGTTCGAATCGTCCGACCGGCGGTACGGTTGAATACTTCTATATTGACGAGTGTAAAACACACAAAACGTATTAAAATGACTTATTTATTAATAATATTTATCACGCTTTGATAAGTTGACCCCTTATGATAGATTTTAAAGTTTAAGATAAAAACTGTAGCTACGTTACAAAGTCTGCTCTTCGTAGGAAATCGGAGCTCTCTTTAGAATCTGAATACTTGTGTTTACTTTCAATATACAAGGTGCATTTCTCTCGCATTTCAAAGCGTGATTGTAATGTTGCTCGAATGTTTAAAATCCAACATTTATAATACTTCAATCCGGCGGTACGGTTATGTAATTCCATACTAACGTGTAGAAAAAACAAAGCATGATATGTATATAGATATTAAACATATGTATTTATGTATAACATATATATATATATATATATATATATATATATATATATATGTTATACATAAATACATATGTTTAATATCTATATATATATATATATATATATATATATATATATATATATATATATATATATATATAAATGAAACTAAAATAAATGTAATAAATAATAATATAAATACATTTAGAAATATAAATAACCAAAAGGGAGGGTGTGTGATACTATAGGCCAGGGGGTGCGAAGCCCCGAACGGTGAGGGGAAAATAATTCACTAACTCATACTAACTCATACAAAGACGATCAGAAATGGGATGGACACTCAACAAGGGGTGGTCCGTTCTATTGCTTACAGGTGAGGGTTTGTCGGTGACTAAGACAAAAAAAAGACCGGAGATAAGATATTTAGGAGTTATAGGGTTTTGCGACAATTTTGACGAAAATAAGTTATTATACGGCAATAAACGGTTTGCGGCAAAAAGTTGACGAGTTGGGGATCAGATGGAATAGATACAGTTTGGATCCAACTCCGAACGAGGGAAAGCCTCCATGCCCCTACAAAGGGGACTGAAGGTAGGTCGTGCTTGTTTGTTCTAGCATGACATTTAGGATCACAACTCTTACTGATGGGATGACCATGAAAATGTCGTTGCATAAAATTGAACGGCGGTAAATTAAAGAATGTTGGAGATTCATGACGAAAACTTGGTGAACAAGTAAGGCTTGGGATCATACGGCATAATCACGTTGCCTCACTGGTTCTCAGTAAATAACTTAAGTTAAGTTAGCTTGTTCAGTATAAAATGGTTGACCATTTGGAAATATCAGATTCTGTACGTGGAAGGACTGTAACACGACCCTGCCCCCCCCCCCAAAAAAAAAATGTAACGTCGTTAAAATCATCTCGCCGTAGCGGGATACACATGCGACATGTTACACTTTCACTTACCGATGGGTGTATAAATCATTATACACCCGTGGCGTCGTCGTGAACCCAAGTTATTTTGATAAGCATTAATGTTACATTTTTGCTTACCGATGGGTGTATAAACCATTATATACCCGTGGTGTCGTCGTTAACGCAGATTCATTTCGTCTGCTGATAAACCCACTCCGACGCCTATGTTTATAAAATAGGTTTTGTTAAAAAGAGAGACAGTCACATAAAAACATCAGAGCGATCATGCAGTAGTATATGCGTGTGTGTATGTGTGTGAGAGAGAGATAAGGAGAGAGAAAGATAGACGGATAGTTAGAATGATAGCTCGTCTCGTTACAGAGAGGCACGCTGTGCGCGCTACCCTCATCATTCGGAACAGCACTCGGACACATCTTTTCTACTTGAAGATTTGGCAGCAAAATCCACGACCGAAAGTCACGTGCTTCCGTTCTCTTCTGCTCTGAGGACCTTTGAATTTAAAAAGTATCACTGAAAATATTTTCACTCAAACTAACATATATATATATATATATATATATATATATATATATATATATATATATATATATATATATATACATATATATATATACATATATATACATATATATACATATATACATATATATATACATATATATATACATATATATATATATATATATATACATATATATATATATATATATATATATATACATATATATATATATATATATATATATATATATATATATTATGAAAGGATACATTTTGGTATACACTTTGTAGAATCCCCGGGATTGTTTTAAATTGCAAGCTCAATGAAACTATTTTACAAGCCTCAGAACATAAATACGTATTAGTAATATTCCAATGACAAAAGGCAAAATCAATACCTTACCATCATTTTTATTTACTTTTATTTCTAAATTTCTTTTCGTTTGAAGTTTCATGGCAAATACTTTTTGGAGGAGGAATTCGAGATATATATTAATTTTAATGTGATTGGTTTTCATTTCTTTTTAGCTTTAAATTGTTTTTATCAAACCTTCTGTTAGGGCTTTTCTCATTTTACTTTCTTCTGTCATGGATTACTATTAAATGAAAAACATAACTGATGGTGAGCGATGTTAAATTTTAAAAAAGGACTATACATTTTTCTAGACTGAGCTGTGAAACGCGCGTAAGATATGAAACTATTATACAATTAGATAAAAACATATATAATTTTTGTTTGTAAGACGAAGAAAAAAAATACAGGTATTCGTCAAAGCAAAAAAATGAGGAAATTGAGAAAAGTAAAAGAAAACGTTCATAATACTGTAAAAGGTAAAGGTCGCATCGCCTGGACGCGCACGAGTGTCGTTGCCGACATCGCACGCTGCCTATGGCCGTAGCGGCGGTGATTCGTTAAGCACAGCATATGAAAGGCGGACCCCATCCCTCTCCTTCCGCTGCCTTGATTAATATTTAGTCAGGTACTCATTTACTGCTGGGTGGAAAGAGGGGGTTTTCAGACCCGTAAATTCGCATGCCGTGAGTGGGATCGAACCCGGGTCGTCCAGCCCAAAGACAAGTGCTATAGCCACTCGTCCATACTGTGTGTTTGTATTAAAGAGTTATGCACTGATGAAGCTTCTTTGTGAATGTTTGGTAAATTTTGTATGACATAAATGTGTATATTTATGAAATTTGCAGAAAAAATCGTTTGTAAATAAAATACTTTGTTGAATAAGCTAGGATTATATATATATATATATATATATATATATATATATATATATATATATATATATATTAGTACTTCATGTATTCACATAAAATATTATAAAGAGATATACTTTTTTATGTGTCAGTTTTTAGTATTTATTCAACAGTGCTCGATACGTAAGTAGAGCTATGTAGTGAGCAATGCAAATATATATAGCAATCAAGCTACACAGAGGCTCCCGTGTTTCATCCCCGGTGGGAATCGTCAGGCTAAATAACGATTCCGTCCGTGGATGAAACACGGAAGCCTCTGTGTAGCTTGATTGCTATATATATTTTCATTGCTTACTAAATATATATATATATATATATATATATATATATATATATATATATATATATTTATATATATATATATATATATATATATAAATATATATATATATATCGCCATTTTCTAGTAGCACAATTTAAAGCTCTTTGTAGATAAAAAAATATATACTACTTCCTAGTGGGGGACAATGTTTATATAAAAATCATGAAGACATCACTAACTAACAGAGCCCTCCACGTACTAAAGATTTCAGAATTGTCGACTATCAATTGAATGGACGTGGGTGCGATATCGATTTGGAGTGAGTGTTAGTCTAGCCACACTGAAGAGCTGTGAAACAGTCTGTCTTTGAATGACCATATATATATATATATATAGATATATATAGGGTGAGAAAGAAAGCGAACGAGAGAAAAATATAGATGCATACATTGATACATGGATACAGTAAAAGGGGGAGCTACATTAAAATAAAAATCACAAAATCGGTAATTCAGATATATTTATAAATAGGCGAGCTGAATACAATGTTCTTATTTATAATAGGTCCACTATATATTTCAGAGATTAGTGCACGATATTAATAATTGCAATGATAATAATTAATAAAACAATGTAAATTATCTTCACTCGGTTAAATTCGTTATATTTCGAAAAAGCAACGTTGCGAAATACAAGGGTTAAAGAGAAACAAAATATATCATTGATGTGTATATATATATATATATATATATATATATATATATATATATATATATATATATATATATATATATGAGAAGGGATGAGCGAGATAAATATATGTAGATAGATAGATAGATAGATAGATAGATATTTATATAGATATATAGATACAGCTATGTTGGTTGGCATCACCTGCCTCCCTTTCACCCTGTTTATGCCCTTCCAGATGTCCACAAAAGGCAAGGCTGGTTTGAGTCATTGCACAATACAAAGAAGCAAACACAGTCAGAAATATGCGCTTCTTTTGCACATAATACCTAAAGAGGGACAAAATGTAATAAACCGCTTAAGAAAAAAAAAAAAAAAAAAAAAAGAGTTTAAAAATGCATAAATAATATAATTTCTTTTTTTTTTCAGCTGCTGACGGGTGGATCTAAATATGAAGACGCATGTGATCCAACCGTGGCACGTGGAGCAACGGCAGGAAATTGGCTATATTAGCATATACACACACACACACACACACACACACACACACACATATATATATATATACAGGGTGGGCAAAAATAAGGGTCCTATTTTTAAAAATTCAGAACTTTTTTATTTATTGATTTAAAAAATTTTTTTTTTTAGAATAAGTAAGGACCCCTTCCGAAGCAAGCATGAGCCGTATTAGCCCTAAGGAACGTACCCTCATTTAGAAAACATTATTTTTTCTTAAAAAACTCAAAACAGTGTAAAAAACAATACTTTAGTTTTTGTAAGTTTTAAGAAGTGTTTTTCGGCTAAAATTTGTTTTGTTTATGAAATAAAAATCTCGGAAGGGTCAGTCTACACACACATAAAGTTTGGTGAGTTTAACTTTTATTTTGTGGAAGTCATTCAAATTCAAGTTATTCAAATTTAAAGATAGGACCCTTATTTTGGCCCACCCTGTATATATATATATATATATATATATATATATATATATATATATATATATATATATATATATATATATACTCGCTGGCTTATCTAACTTGCTATCGCTACTTGAAATACTTAAAATCAAAATTGCCTCAGACTAGAAGAATTTCCCGTTCACTTTTACTGATGAAGGGGAGAAAAGACAAACTGTAGCATCAGAACGGATATAACACGTTTAATCATTTTATTGCAAAAAATATAAAAGTACAATTTAATTTTTTAATAAATAAGGAACAAGATCATCAAAAGTGTGGGTCGTGGAATGTCGTTGGTGATCCTCTTACTATCTTATTCTTTGCTAGAACCATTAGACACCACAATACCACAATTACTATAGAGGCAAGATCTCCAATGTGTTAACGATCTAAATTTCATTTATGAACGTATTTATGAAATTTAATGCTTTAATCATGGCTCTTTTCTAGCATTATTAGTTTAGCTCGAAATTTTAAAACGATTGTGCATTTTATGATACAAGCATCACATTTGGCACAAGTGTACAGTTATATATAGCGAACATTTTCAGATATTGATCCACTCGGAATTCTACCTTTCATGTACGCCATATTGGAATTCAAAATGGCCGCTATTTGAAATCTACATTTTCGATTATTTTTGGGTTTTATGCTGCTATTGAATCGATTCTGGTGTCTAAATGTATGTTTTGGGAGGGCAGGGAATATACTGGTAACAATCTGCCTCGCATATTTTGTAAAAATAAGCCGCCATATTGGATTTAAAAATGACCGTTGTTTGAAACCTACATTTTCGATTATCTGTCGGTCTAATGCTGTTTTTGTCTCGATTCTGGTGTCCAAATGTATGTTTTAGGAGGAAAAGAAATTCAATGGTTACAACCTGCATTGTGTATCTTTATAAATTAGCAAACATATTACATTTCAAAATGGTCGCCACTTTAATTCTACATGTGCAATAACCTCTGGGTCAGATATTTCTACAGTACATGACAAATAAAAAATCCATTTTTCAAAATGACATACTTTATTACAGTACTCCACTAAATTAATGAGATATGAATATTCATCATCATGTATTTTTTACAATACAACATTTTACTCAAAGTCTGTGAAGTAAAAATTGTTTTGTCAAGTTTGAGTTATTGATTAGATTCTGTGTTGTTCTAGGTTTGATATGCAACTTTTCATAAGAGATTTGGTTGATTAGTCTTCTCTATTCTTTCAATCCATATCACAAAATGATCAATTCGGGATTACGTCTGAATATCCACACCATAGTGTGAACATTAACACAAAACTACGTAAATTTCTCAAAACTAGCTTTCCCTGTATAACTCTAAATAAAAATATCAATTTACTTAAACTACTAATTTTGAGTTTTATACTTTTGATACATGTCTTAAGTCATTAAATATCTAAGTTAAAATTCAGACATGCTATGGTGTGATATATAAGGTTTGGTGTATATTGACATTCTACAATGGTTTGGTATTTGAGGCCAGGTATACATCGGTACTGAATATATGTGTACATAAACAGTGTCATGTTAACAAGTTACGCACTGTCGCAAGTAAATGAATGTATTGAACTCATCTTCATGTGCAGCCCCCTTCGCACACACAGAGGGATTCAGCCTAAGATGTGTTTTCATTGTCTACTTTACCAGTTTTATCTTCCAAGACCTGTTTTACATTGCCTAGCCCTTGGTATTTTTCATCAGTCTGCTGTTTGAAGTTTCCTCTAACCAATGACTCTACTCCAGCAGCTGGGAAAGGCGACCCCGTGATGTTGCTTGTGACGGGGGGGGGGGGTACGTCAGTATAATAGTGCGGCAACGGGGCGACAGTCTTGGACAGTGCATCTCCAGATTCTCCGGTAACGACGATGCTCCGATTCACTCCTTCACCAGTGTAAGAAGGATGTTGTATTAAAGAAATATCGGCCCAATGGAAGGAGTCTGTTGATGTTGTCCTGGGGTTGTAGTCAATGTTGTCTACAGCAGCAGTTGTAAACACTTCGCCATGCAACTGTGAAGGACAGACACTTGTTCTCTGTGAAATTGTTTGCAGACACGGTTGCCCATCTCTGCTGAGAGCTGGACCACTCTGTCATACGAGATGCTTAAGCCAAGGTGTGAAAGCCTGTCGACTAATTCTTTCTTGCGTGTATCAGCATGCAACATCATTCTAATGTATTTTGTGAAGTGGGGTCTCTTGTACAACACTGTGCCTGACACAGGTAGACGATGTTGTGCCACGAGTTCGCTTGTATTTGATGCTGTTGAACTTCAGTATCTGGGTTGTGGTAATTGCTACAGGGTTAGTGTCTTCCGTCTGGTTCTGGATACTGGGCCCCTCGAGAATCATGCTGACTAGTGCAAGCAGTAACGGTGGCATAGATTCTTCTTGGCATCCTGTGAAGGGCTTGGTTTCCCCACACATATGACGGCGAACAATGTGTGCAGTTGCAAGATGGACTGCATCACTATCACTGTCTAGTTCACAGCACCGAGATCTTCACTAAATGCCATCAATATTCATCTCCCCTTGGTGTGTGCTCGCATCTCAGGAAACTTAGATAGCAGTCTCTGTTTCAATCGTGTGGAGTAGACTATTGTATTAAGCTGCACTCTAGGTTGTTCCATTCTTGACTGATATAGGTGGGCAAGATGGGTAAATCTAAATACTGGTTGTGTCTCCTCATCTTGTCTTGTTTCTTCAATGTAGAAGACAGGTTCAGCAAAGACTACTGCCGACATTGCTCTCCCTTGGTTGGAGTCCTGTGGTCCTGTTTATTGGACCTATCTCGCGCGGTTGTAAAGTCCTACCAAGCATTGCAGGTGATACCGGGCGTTCAACCGAGCCATGTCCCCACCACTGAGACGGCCAAGCAGTTCTGTTTCACAAAGAAGGTTTGCACAGGCACCGACCCGTCTGTCAATTTCGAAGGTTGCAGCTATTAGGACCGCAGGTTGTCCACAGAAGAAACAAGTTTCTTGAACCTTCTCTGTACTCGAAGTGAATGCGCCCTGGTGCGTGTGCATGAAGATTGTTCCTCATCGCTGACCTGTATTTTTGAGTGCTCTCTTCTGTGCGCTCTGTAGTTTGGTGTTGTTATACTAAAGCTTGCACGTATGGTGATGTTGTTCGCCGTGTGCAATCATCGCAGCTTCTATGCCACGGCCATCATCAAGTTTTTCTAATTGGAATGATCCTGTAAGCTCTCCAAGTTCATTCAATTTGATCAAGTTCTCTGCACGTGAATTGTATCCACTACCAATGGCTTTACTCTTAGATTGTTCAGGTTTGATCAATGCCTCCATCTTGTCCTCTTGATATATGCTGCATAATCTCATATCAGTAGTGCTGAGGCGTTTTGATATTGATGAAGTTCGCTCAGCATGAGCTAGTGTGAACCTCTTGGACATGGTGATCGAACTGTCTTCAGAAGAACAACAAGCAATGTCAGTCTACAGGCATGCATGCATCAGGATGTACCTCAAAAGACAGAATGTAGCATGTCTGTAATCATAAATGCCATGACAACTGCTACTACAACTACACTCTTATAACATTCTGTGACATACCAGAAAAAGTATCAGTTGGGGCAAAACTCCATTCTGGATCAAAAATGACTCGAAATAGAGTTACATTTTACACAGAATAGGTCAGATCTTACCCAGAAATTGTCATATTTATTATACCTTATTCTGTGTGATTTTTACCCGAAATGGAGTTTGGCTCCAACTGATCCTTTTCCATGTCATTCAATATGGCAGCAAAATTAATAAAGAGGCGCAATGCAGCTTGTTACCATTGGATTCCTTGATCCCTAATCATACATTTAGACACAAGAATCAAGTCAATAGCGCTATTAAACCCAAAGGTAATCGCAAATGATAATTTTTAATGATGCCCATTTTGAAATCCAACATAGCGTCTCATTGCTAAAAGATACAAAATGCATTGTATTTATTAGCCCCCCCCCTTAAAACATACATTTAGACACAAGAATCATGTCAAAGTCAAGATTAGCCCCACTTATAATCGAAAATGAAGATTTCAAATTTTGAAATCCATTATGGCGGCTAAGTTGTAAAAATATGCAATGCATATTGTTACCATTTGATTCCTTGCCCCCCCTACATTTCGGCACCAGAATCGAGTCAATAGCAATTTTAGATCCACAGATAAGCGCACATGTAGATTGGAAATGACGGCTATTTTGAATTCCAATATTGCGGACATGAAGAGAGAATTCCGAGTGGATTTATATCTGAAAATGTTAGCCATAGGTTAGCTATGCTGCCCCACTATTAATATATTTTTTAAAGAATTTTATTACACACAAAAAGTGTTTCATACAAGAGAAACAAGTTTAAACTGAATTTCGCATTCATATTTTTTATGACAATTGATGGATTAGCATAAAGTTAATTTTGCATCAGGACAAACCAAAATGTTTTATGTAAGGCAGACTTGTTATTTTGTAAAAAATATGTCTAAATTATTGAGAAAAGCAAATATTTTTTTATCGAAGCCTTTTATTTCAAGACAGGTTTGTAAACCATCTTGAATTTTAGTCTACGAGTTTAAAAAATAGTTTTTCCTTTAAATTACTATGAGATTTCCAACCATGAAAACGACATGACCAAAATCATTAATATCGTTTTGTAAATACAAAAAAATACTAGATCAAGGATTAAATAATTTGAGAAAAAAATTACGACAGTTATATGTCCGTGTGTTCGCGTGTAATAAGCCTTTTCATCGAAATTCTTGTTTTAATGGGGAGACTTCTGGATTGGGACAACAATTGAAATTGTCTCAATCTAGAAGAATTTCTCATTCACTGACAGAGGACGGAAAAAAGGAATTGTAGTATCAGAACAGATATTACCCATAAAAGTTTAACGGAATATCTCGTCGATAATATTTTATTGCTAAGAAATTGTTAAAAAAATAGTGTCGATACGTTGACATACAATTCAATTTTATATACGTTCAAAAATTAAATTATAATTTTTTTTCAACTAACGACTGATTTGTTATTTCGTATTTCAAACTTAAGGGGAAACAAAACAGTATATGTTTTATTTAATATTTTCTTATCAAGACAGGTTAGTAATCCATTTTAAATTTTAGTCTTAGCGATTTTTATTTATAATTTAACCTTAAAATCTTTATCAAAATTCAACATTGAAAATAACATGAACAAAATCACTAGTATCCTTTCATAAATACAAATTACTAGATCAAAAATGAAATAATTTAAAAGAGAGATTACCACTGTCATATGTATACATGTAGTGTGTAATCGTTCCCTTCGAAGGGTCTTGTTTATCTTCTTAGTACCGACCACTGTGAGGTCAGCAGAAAAACAAGACTAAGTGAAATGGCCCTCTCACTTTACAACGGCCACAGCTAACCCCAAACACATCCACATATTGAAATCTCTCTATATACAAAACTCAATGTCTGTGGGCATGTCTGTGTGTTTGTGTAATTTTTGTGTTTCATATAGGAAGAAAGCTTAGATAACTTACATACAATATAAAAGTATGTTCTTATGTAAAGTTTACCAGAAAAAAAGACAATATAAGTGTTCCCAACAGTCTAAGTGCACCCTAAAGCACTTATAATTGCAAATACATCCTTCTTTTAATAAAATTAAAATCATATTTGTAAAATAAGCAAAGCAAGGGGAATGCAATATAAGTGATTTCGAATCTCTACGTTACCTGCTTTACCCCACCTTTAAGTGATCCATGTGAAGAGAACTCCCTTAACACTTCAAATACGTATATCCAATTTGTCTGGTGCGTTTCAGTTCATAAGTAGACCGAACAAATGTGTGAATTGTTTGGTTTTGAAAGCATCCGATTAACCACATCGGAAATGAGCGGTTTCGATTCTATTTAGAGCTACCGTCTCTCTCTTCCTTCATCTCCTTCTCTTCCTCTCTCTTTATATATATATATATATATATATATATATATATATATATATATAAATAGTCTAAAGAAGCTCTGAGTCATTAAAAAAATGTAAAATGCAGTTTAAATCCCCAGACAAACTAACTAAATCCAAGATATTGCAGACTTAACATTCGTTGGAAAATTAATAAATGAAAAAATGTTAGTAAAAAAAAAAAAAAAAAAAAAAAAGGGGGGGGGGTAATTTTCTAAGAGTGAAACAAAAACAGGAGACCTTAAGCGTCTAATATTAACACGGGGATCATCAGCTGTTTACCATGTAACTGTTTCGGAGATTTAAAAACAAGACAGTTATAATATTCATGGCTCTCCAATGGTACTGATTATACGACCATTTCCCCAATAATCAAGTGTCGAAATAATTCAGCTTAAAATATCACTAATATATACATAAATAAATAATAATAATGGTAAAATAATAATACTAATATATTACCCTTAAGACTACCGTATGATATAATAATTTGCATATCAAATAACATTAATTAAAACAATAAAAAAAATATATAAAAATACAAATAATAATAATACTATCTAAACACTACATCCAAGAACCATTCTGCAATATGGTAGCTAGCAATAAAATTATATAGGAATTAAAGTTGCATTAAAAAATAAATAAATATATATATATATATATATATATATATATATATACATGAGGAGAACACCTCTTTGTCTGTGTGAATGTCTGTTCATTAAATGAAAAACTATTAGGGAGCGTACATTTAATATAATTCCATTCAAACGTACAATTTGCATGTGAACGTACGTAATGAAAGTAGATCTGCGTGCCAATTTAAGAAGCAAATTACACTTTTCTAAATTAGCTGATTGATAAGCGTTAGTTTAAGGGTATTAGCGTATATCTTAATAGCTCAGTGGTTCGATATCAAGGTAGCTGTTTAAGTAAACTCTTCTTAATATGGCGTTGCATATAATGCTAACCCATACTCTAACTCAGAAAACGACGGGTAACCATGCATGTCCTCGATTAAATTCATCATCTTTTTTGCGATCAAACAATATTTGGCGCAAATAAACTTCAGTTCATGCCATATCCAGTAAGAGTGTATGTTCAACTGTCTTAGTTTTCTCGCTGTTCAATGATCGGCGAGGTACTTTGGTTATCTTCGCATGAGTACGAGGTGTGGTCCTGTATGGGTTCACGCTCATCGGACCTTAATAACCAAAGTTTCATATGTCGGGTTAGCTCAATGATAGGGTCTATAAAACAATCCATAGACTCTTTCGTGAACCGAAGAAGGACATCACAACTGAAATACGTCTTTATTCAGGTGTGCTTGCAACGCAAATGTGTACATTTGGAACATATTAGAATGGCGATAAAACAAAGACAGTTGTACACACACGGATGAAATCTGGTTGACATTATAATGGAATCTTTAGCCTGCCTGAGACTTTAGCGAAAACATGTATATACATATGTAGCCGAATATATTTGTATGTACGGACCGTCGGCTCGGCCGGCCAGGTCCGTGTTTTTTTCGAAGGTTCTGCATCAATTTTACTAATAAAATGTTACTTGAGAAAGGTATAAATTAATATATCTTCTATCGAGATATAGATTAAATAATAAGGCGGACTAGAAGCTCGGATCCTTCTTTTGCAACTTATCCAGGGAAACTCTGAAATGTCAATAGTCTTATATTTGCTTTTCCTGGCCTTTTTTCCAACCGTCCGGTTGTGTATTTGCCAGGAGACTTGCAATTGGGGTTGCCTGCCCCTTGCTACCATGTAGACTCCCGACACGTTGACTCTTACAGGGGGTATAGATTGTCTACCGGGACTGAAAATCACACACACACACACACACACACACACACACACACACCCACACACACACATATATATATATAGGTAAATGCAATTATTTCGATTGGATGCTTGAATAAGACCGAATAGGGTCAAAATAAATAATTGCATCGGTGATTATGTGATCCCGAGTTACATTTTTTATTTTATTCTTGCTTTGTTTATTACATTGAGCTCTTATCCCCAGATTTCCTTCTGGAATTCATTTCATTTTAATACACACACACACACACTATATATATATATATATATATATATATATATATATATATATATATATATATATGTATATATATATGTATATATACATATACATATATATATATATATATATATATATATATATATATATATATACGCGTTTGTTTGTATATTAAGGTTGCATGTTTTAATTCAGGAAATGTTTCTTAACTAACACGGAGTTTGTTTTTGTTTCATGTAACTTTACATATTTTCTAAAAAATAATCCATTTGATATATTCCGATAAAATTGAGTTTCTTGTTCCATATTTTCGCAATTACTTTCGATTTGATTCATGAATTCTCGACTAATAATTATTTAATATATCAAATCGAAAGTACATGCGAAAATATCGACCATGAAAATAATTTATGTTTGAAATTCTATGATTTCATATGACGTGATTCTATAATTTAATATAGATATTTTAGTAATATAAATAGCGAGTGCGAACACTGCAGAAGAATAATATTTTTCCGCCATTTGTAACTGATGATGTACACTATCATACATATGAACATGCACACACATTATATATATATATATATATATATATATATATAAATAAATACATATATATATATATAAATATATATATATATACATATAATATATATATACACATATAAATATATATATATTAATATATATACATATATATATAAATATATATACATATATATAAATATATATATACATATATATATAAATATATATATACATATGTATACATATATATAAATGTATATACATATATATACATATATATAAATATACATATATATACATATATATATATATATATATATATATATATATATATATATATATATATATATATTTACCATTGTATATATTACACACATGATAAATGTAGCATTATGTTTCCCTGCGAAATGTGGGTTCTCTTTGATGCGTAAATTCTTTGAATGGAAAATATATTTCAAAATATTCATTCTACTTCCTGCCCCGCTTATAAAATGTCTATCATTTTTTCTCGATTTCCCTGGAATGTTCCTACGCTTTGTTTTACACATGACAAACATTTTCTGGGTTTCAAGTAAATAATACATTTTTTTTACGGATATCTTTTTCTAACAATATGGTGTACTAGTCACCCATCTGCTACTGGTCAGGCTCAACGCCGCTTAACTTCGAAGATTTTACGGGCATTGGTGTGTCAACTTGATTATGCATATCTGTATTTAATGTTTTTGTATTTTAGCCGCGTGAAATATACGGGACAGTTTTATCCTCCGAAATATCTGCGTGTTTGAATTGAGTACTTTGATGTTAAATTGAACCACTATTTACGAATAGATCTTCTGCTTTGAATTTTTGTTCCATATTTTATTTTTTTGATTCATTTATAAGGTAGGAATTTCTTCAGAGGCTTCCCGATGTTTTTATCCATTTACAAATATTTTCTGGATTTCAAGTAAATAATAAAGGTTCCCTTTTTTTAAATATTTATTTCCGTATGTTATGTTCTTCGTTTCTTTGTCAGGAGAACATAATTAGTGATAGAGAAAAGGAGTCGGTTTTCTCCACCGTTTTCCGTTTTCACAAAGAAAAGAATAGAATTTTTGGACCTCATCGCTTCAAGTCATATTTTCACGCTCTTGCGATCAGATTCTAAACATCGGTAAGACTTTGATTATTCGTGATGGATGAGTGACCCTCAAAACTTTATTTGTGTTTTTTTAGACAACTGATATGTTTACATCTGTTCACATTTCTTTGAAATACATCCTCGCATCTATTTGAGAGACTTCGTCGGTCAGTCGGTCACGCTTAATTCTTGAAGAGTATTATCATCAATAAACGCACACATTGATTAGACATATCTTAAGAATATGCCTTCTTGTTTTCTTTACATAACTGCAGGTTTACATCTTTTTTCATATTTTCGTTTTCATACGATTAGTTTTTACATCTTTTTTACGTCTTTTTTACATCTTTTATTTTTACAGCACTGGCTTTTTACGCGTCAGTGCGTTAATTCGAAAGGAAAGGATCCGCGTTATACTGAGTGGCTTCAGTGTAAATCCTTAAAGTGGATTGAAGGAAATCTTAGGGAGACAAAAATCTTTAAAGGAATCAAACGAAATCAAAAGTTGAACGACGAAGAATGAAAATTGAACATAAACGAAGGAAAAGGAAAAGAGAAAGAACTAAAAAATAAAAAGGAAATCGGAAAAAATATGGTGAAAAATAAGTCAGAATACCGTTATTAGACGGTGTTTTTATAAAGAAGAAAACATACAACGTTTAAAACGAACGTGCCAATAGACGATGCTGATGAAATGTGAAGCACTAAAAGAGAAGAAAGCGAGAAACCAGGAAAGATAGACAACAGAAGATGAATAAATGAAGATGAAAAAAAAAACGTGAAAGAATATGAAAGCAGAGAATTGTTAAAGTCAAGCGAATGAGTTTCATTTAAAAAGAAGAATAGAAAAATAGCAAAATATCGATATTGTCTAAAACAAAATCAAAATTTCAATGAAATAAAAAGGAAAAAAACACACTGAAAGAAAAGAAAGAAAAAAAGAATAAATAATGAACATGAAAGGTAACACTGAGACAAAGAATAATAAATACATATCATCATCATAATCACCATGGCAATCACAACCATCGTCGTCATTATCATCATCATCATCATCATCATCATCATCATCATCATCATCATCATCATCATCATCATCATCATCATCATCATCATCTATTAAGTTTAAAATATGTTTTATATGCTGGCAAGGGGGCGCGGACTTTAGAATTTGACTTCCAAACTACCCCATCTTCGGCAGGTATTTATTTATCTCTCTTCTCGGAAAGAAATGCTTAACGTTTCTCTCCATGTTTTCTTGCCTTCCTCTGTGAACTGGATCTGCTACCTCAATTCTACTACATCTAGTAACTCACATCTATTCTGTCAACAACGTGGTCATAGCATAAATTCTCCTGCCCTAGTAATATCTCCCTATACTTGTTTGTTTATATATATATATATATATATATATATATATATATATATATATATATATATATATATATATATATATGTGTAATAATCATCCGGAAAACACACACAAAGCTAACACCACACTTGCTGTTATGTAAGATTTTAAGAAAAAATAAATAGTACGTCCCATTTCCATTTCGATTTATTATTTTTGTTCCTTCCAGCTTACATCCTACCCGGGACTTTGCATTGTCCTCAGCATTTTTTAAAAACATACTATTAACATATATATATATATATATATATATATATATATACATATATATACATATATATATACATACAGAGAGAGAGAGAGAGAGAGAGAGAGAGATACAGATATATATATATATATATATACACACGTTGTGTGTGTATTTAGGGCGCATTTGGTTATTCATGCAAATATTGTTAATAATAACAGAATTCGTCTATTTAATTATACCTTTTTTATCTTTTCAATTTATCTGATAGTGTTTTTGGAATTATAATAAACAAAAAATAATGTTTCATAGGTTTCACGAACGTTTTAGATTCTTCGTCGAATCATCATCAGGTGTCAAAAGCCAATAAACAAAATAGTTGAAGAAAGTAGTGAATTTTTAAAATACGGCGGAAAAACACATAGGGAACGTTTTTCGCATTGTTGCAGGAAAGTCGTTGATGATTTAAATTCAGCAACGCTGGATGGCATCACAGAACAAATTCGCATTGTGTTAAGCATTTTAATCACTGGTTTCATATGTGATGTTATTTATTTTAGGTTGTTGTGTTTTTATATAGATAGCCTCCAGTATATATATATATATATATATATATATATATATATATATATATATATATATATATATATATATATATATATATATATATAAGAAGTTGTGCTATACATCTCCATATAGTATCCAGTTTTAATCTAAAGACAAGCAAAACTTTCAATATAAGACACAAATGAAACAACAGAGAAAAGCAAAATAAAAAAGAATCCGATTAAAAATAGATAGATAAAGATAAGAACATATGAATTAATGAACATGGAAAATTAAATTTAAACAAGGAAAGCAAGAAGAAGAAAATAATCAATATTGAAGGAAAGAGATGACAAATATGAAAAAGAAAGAGAGTTTAGAACACGAAAGAAATAAACAATACATGCTCCAAATGATTTGACTAGAAAAGTAATAATGGAAAAAAAACGAATGAAATTAAAGAAGTAAGAACGAAAGATGAAAATAAATAAATACAACTATATAAATTTAAACGCATAACTGAAAGAAAATAACAATAAAAGAAAAAAGGCCCGTAGATGAATTGAATAGCATACACACGAAAAGAAATAGATGCGAAAAAAGAAAAGGAATAAATGAATAAAAGGCCGGAAAAGTGGGAAGAAAGTATAGACAGTTGTAAGGAATGTAAGAATTAAAAAACGAAGAAAAAAAGAAAAAAGAAATAAAGTAAATGAAATGTAAAAAGAAAATAGAAATGAAGTAAATGAAATGTAATGTGACATCGACAGAAATAGTAAATTAGAAAACTACAAAGAATGAGGAAAAAGTAGAAAATGATAAAATGAAGTAAATGCATACATAATTGAATACATAATAATAAAACAAAATGGGAGGGGAAAAAACTGAGAATATAAATAGAGATGAAGTTAAGAAACACTGTAAGAAGGTAGGCTCCTTTTACCCGGCTAGAAAACTTCTCTCACCTGCCAGTATCCTATATCTTTACAAAACCACCATTCGCTACTGCACGGAGTATTGTTATCACATCTGGGGTGGTGTACCAGCAACTAGTCTCTCTTCCTTAGGGTCCAAATAAAAGCCTCCAATCTAATCCATCCCACACTGTCTACCAAGCACACCCCTTGCCCCATCGTCACAATGTTGCATACCTGTTCTTTTTTACAAGTAATTCAATAGAATATGCTATTACTAACTTGCTGCACTTGGGTTTCATCAACATAAATACACCCGACAACCCCGACAATCAGCAAAATCCCGCACATTTACTGTAAAATCCCCTCTATCTACTCTAATAGCTTCTGAGGTTCTTGGCCTTTTGGCTAAGATCAAAGTGTAGTATCTGTTCCGATGGATACTGCACCCCATAGACTGGTATTGTCTTGGCCTTCGGGGCTTGATTTAAGCCGGTCTATGGGTCTGTCCTGTGCAGTTCTAGGAGGTCCACCCTCCCAGGCTTCGCCTCCTTTCTTTGGGGAGGAGTAAGTTTATTGCTTACTGCCTGAGGCGCCCCTACCGGGGAATGCCGACGGGGCTGCCCAGGCAATTTTTAAACCCCACTTTCCCGACCCGACCTTGGGTCACATCTTACTTGTGGGAGTAAGATAAATACTGGCCTTGTGCCTAACTCCTGGAGAGGAGTAAATCAATACTCTAATAGCTTCTTTCCTCGAACGGCTGGCCGTTACAACTTCTTCCCTACTTCCTCTTGACACGACTGTAGAAACATGCATACATTTAAATGTAATGTGAACAAAGATCTCGCTGCACAACTTTGTACTTAGGATGCCCCTATACATCTAACCCCTATTCACAGTAGCCGTTTTCGTCTCAGTTGCAATGTGCTTTGTTCTGGATGTATATAAGTAAACAGAAAGAAAGAACATGCGAATCATACAAATAAGCGAGATAATTATTAGAAATAACGAATGCTAAAAGAATAACGATCAAAATAAATATAAATCACGAAAAGGAAGCCAAAAGAAAGAACAGAACAATAATAACAGTGGTAAATATTTAGAAACCGTCGTGCTTGCTAGGTACCAAGATGCCGGAAACCTTTTTACTCTATTAGTTTCTTTCCTTGAACCGCTTGCTCTTGGAATCCCCTCCTTGTTCCTTGTTTCCTCGACTCTACCAACGTGCAGAAATTTAAATGTAATGTGAATAAGCGTTTCGCTGCACAACTCCTCCCTTACAGTACAACCTCATTAACAGTTCTCCCTTAGATCTCAGTGGCAGTGTGCCTTGTTTGGGGTGCATTTAAGTAAGACAAATACTTTCTGTTCAAAATGAATCCACTGCTTACCAATGATTTAGTGACAGACATGTATGTAAATGTTGTAATTTGGTGTAACTACATAAAACAAGAACCTGGATGTGTTTCATGTGCCATCAAACTTGAACGCATATATATATATATATCAACACTATTGAATTTGCAAGCAGTGCTGAACCGTGTGCCCAGTTAACCTACAAACAAATAAACTAAAAAAAAGAAAGACATGTTATAAGACGTCTGGAATGTTTCCTTATACTTAGATAAGCTAGTCTCTTCTGTCAGTTTGAATTGGCTGCTAGTCCATTTGTGGATAATCTTCAGGTTGTATTAGGGGATATCAAAAAAAAAGATATTTCACCCCAAACAAGGCAGGACGCATCTGTAGACGTAAGTGGCTACTGAGAATAAGGGAGTAGGTTTAGAGTGTCATCCTATGTTGGGAGCTGTGCAGCTAGATGTCTATTTACATCAACTATTGGTTGTATTAGCAATATTTACAAATCAACTATTCGTTATATTAAACAATATTTACATATCAACTATTGGTCGTATTAGCAATATTTACAAATCAACTATTCGTTATATTACACAATATTTACATATCAACTATTGGTTATATAAAGCGATATTTACATATAAACTAGTGGTTATATAAAGCGATATTTACATATCAACTATTGGTTATATAAAGCGATATTACATATCAACTATTGGTTATATAAAGCGATATTTACACATAAACTATTGGTTATATAAAGCGATATTTACACATAAACTATTGGTTATATAAAGCGATATTTACATATCAACTATTGGTTGTATAAAGCGATATTACATATCAACTATTGGTTATATAAAGCGATATTTGCACATAAACTATTGGTTATATAAAGCGATATTTACGCATACACTATTGGTTATATGAAGCGATATTTACATATCAACTATTGGTTATCTAAAGCGATATTTACATATCAACTATTGGTTATATAAAGCGATATTTACACATAAACTATTGGTTATATAAAGCGATATTTACACATACACTATTGGTTATATAAAGCGATATTTACTAATCAACTATTGGTTTTTGTTCTACATCTATATACACTCGTGCCCTGCAGTCTAGATACATGGATGCGCTTGCGAACTTTTTCTGTTGTGAAAGCAAGATTTATTAATAAGATCAAGTTTAATTTCACTACGCGCAAGCTTGTAATTTTTGGGGCACCCCCTGCAGCCCGCATGACTTGCATAGTCCACAGATTTTGAAGCTCTGACTTGCGGTTCATAACATAATCGAAGATATGTCCATGCTTTTTACGAGAATAGGTTGAAATTTACAAGGCCAAATAAAGTGCAGAGCTAAAGAAGGTGGAGACCATTGCTATATTCGCTCCCAACTCCAGATTTACCTATCGGTCTACGTTCCATGATCTTTATCTGCGATCTTGGTGAAAGGAGTATGTGGTCCCGTCGTCGCTGCTACGAGTTAGGGCATATGCAAAATAGTAGTAATAACTAGATGTTAACACGATAGAACACTTTGATTCATAATTCTAGTATTAAACCTGGCAAGTTGATTGGTCCTATTGACTTACTCAACATGAACGGCAACACTCACTCCAGTTATATGCCCTTTACCCTCCAGTCTACTTTTAAAAAAAAACATATACACACCCTCATCTCTCAGTTGATTACCATCTCTTTATTTGACTTTCACTAAGTCACCACTGTTTATCATATAGTGAGCGTCTTCCTTCGTAACGATACCAGCGCGATGTTTAATGTTTTACTTGCTTACTCGTCGATCCAAAGGAGAGTACGAAGACTCTATTTGGCTATCATTAGACTGATAGTTTCTTTGTGTTTTTGTCTTGCTCGTATATATAGCCGCCAAGCATAGGTTGTTGGCCAGCTTAAAAGTCGAGCATGCTTTTTGTTGGATCACATTTTCTATACTTCTTCCATAAATCTAGGTTAGCAGTAAAACTTTCAAAAGTAATGTCGCCCAAAGCCTCGCCGGCGTATTTTTGTTTGCCATCAACAGTTAATCGACGTTAGATTGGTTGTAAGCAACACAGTGTATAAAATAATGACTGTATGCTTCCAATCTGTCAAGCCTGCACGCGTCGTCATTTATTCATCACCATGAAACTTGTAGGAATATATGCGCATGCAGGCGTCCATGTTGGGTGAATGTACGTCAAACGCAGAACGTTCTCTTACAAAATCTAGTTTAATATAACACTGAACCAAGATAACAGAGAGACTATGTAGATTGCATATTGTAAATTAGAGTGTGTATCCCCTTGATAAAGGATCTAACAATTCATATCAGTGCATGTCTTCGAGAGGGATATCTCCGCATCTTGATACCATACGCAATATTTCTACACCCTGATTCTTTAAAATAAATACGCATTAAGATGAATTATTCTCTCACGTGTATCACGTTTATCAAGATAAATAGAGTAGAAGCATGTACAACACACTATATATAAACACATATGGGAATACAAATTAGATGAGAAATATAAAGACATCTTAGCTTAGACGTCTGCATAAGCCATTGTGAGTTAAATTTATTCTAAAATTTAAATTGAAAGTTATATATATCGCCTTGGTTGGTTAAGCATTTTGGTAATATAAATCAACTGTAGCCATTAGCGATAATGAACGATTCATCGAGAAAAGAGCACTCTATACTCGGAGTAATGTAACTAGTTAG
>OY744546.1:43637392-43649892 GCA_963556195.1 Sepiola atlantica
CTTTTCTCTTTGATATTATAATCTGTTTATAATCTCACGAAATGATTTTAAAGTCAGAATAGTTATTAAGAGGACGGTTTATGTTAGCAAAATACCTCTACAAATAGTAAAGCTTGTAATTTTGTAAATAAGACGCCGCTCAAATAGTATGGGTTAGTTTAAGGGCCACGTATTAAACTGAAATAAAGAGAATCATTGCTGACGAATCGTTTCGTCAGCGAATCACAAAGCTCGTGTCATGGTGAAAATTCTCAATAAAAGACGTATCACTTGGATATCTCATCAGAAGATACGCCCGCCAGTTTGAGGGCAGTAAACTGAGAGAGAGAGAGAAAACATAACTTTACAAGACTTATATTTTTTTTCAAAAATTCGACATTCTCTAAGAGACAAAAATACGAAGTAAATTTTAGAAGCCTCCAAACAAGACTAAGCACCAGTCAAATTCTGCAACTTAACATTAAGTTCGTATTGTTGTTGTACGCGTCTGTACCAGTACAAATGTGTTCATGGCGAGTTTTACTTTATGCTAGTGTCTGACAGAACCTACCACTTACTTATTTTCCGACTATAAACGATGGCTAGAGCAACCAGTCAGAACGCATGCGTTCTTCATCCAATCGGACTCCCTTCAATGCTGCGAGACCAAATATTCTACTCTGAGAGACTTCTACGGAACATAGGACTATATCTTAAACTTGAGTCATTTCCCTGGCGCATAGGATCTCATTAGGAATGAAATTACTAAAATATTAAGTAAATCGATTAAGACATTATTGATAAAATGAGAGATTGGATGACTTTTAACGAAGTAATATCTTTACGATAGTGAGACAATATATTATTCTCTATGACTACTAGAATTTACATTGTACAAATGAATAATAACAATGACTACTAGCAATCAATATAAGCAGTATAGTATTTAATTTAAAAAAAAAAATTGTAGTAGTGTAATATCTTACAGCGGAATTCAGTCTTTCTACAGTCATACCTATTGAGTAATATAAACAGTATATATGAATGTGCCTTTGTTTGCAGGTGCTAATCTGCAATCCGTTGACAACGTTATTATTTATTTAATTTTCCTGAATTCTTCTAAATTTGTTTAGATAATTTGAAAGTAGTAAAAGTATCGAACGAAAAGATAGGTAAACGTAAGGAATAGTTAACACCCGATAACTCGGATAACCCTTTAAAACATAATACATACTTTATACAAAATGTTATTTTCCACACGTTTAAACAACGCTCATTAAAACGCGTGGAAAAGATTTTTAACATTTTTTACCTTTAAAAATATCTTACAAGTCGTAAAAAAGGTAAAGGTCGCATAGCCTGGACGCGCGCGAGTGTCGTTGCCGACATCGCACACTGCCCATGGCCGTGTCTAGGGCACAGCATATGGAAGGCGGAGCCCATCCCTCTCCTTCCGCTGCCTTGAACCTTCCCTGAGTTTTACTGCTGGGTGGACAGAGGGAGTTTTCAGACCCGAAAATTCGCATGCCGTGAGTGGGATCGAACCCGTACGTCCAGCCCAAGTTCAAAGACAAGTGCTATAACCACTCGTCCACATGCCCTCCCTCTTACAAGTCGTGTCCAATCCTTAAACAAATAGCGATTACGCGATATGCTTCTTGGTTTACGAGCCCTCAGGTGTTAACTTTTCCGTAATTGTACCGTTTCAGAAATCTTTCCGTACGTAAACATTAGCCGGGTTCGATGAATAATTCCATGCTAATGCGTTTAACATAAATTATTCACTGTTATTTTTTTTGTTTTTTGTTTGTTTACATGTTTCCCAGTGTTAAATATTCTGGACTTTTACCGAAAATAATTGTTGCTTTAAAAATCCTTAGCTAATATTCATGCATGAAAAGATCGACTGTATATACTAATTTCATTTTAAATCAATTTAAAATGCCGTTTAATTATTTAAAATTAACTTTAATAGTTAAACAATTTATACAATTAATATTAAGTCTAATTCCTGTTAAAAGCGTTCTCTCTTTAGTGACTTGTATTTCTACGTTAACCTTCTTTTTTCCTATTTTGTGTTTATTGATTTTGCTATCATTTTAGCCAGCTTTGTTAAAATTTATTTTTTTACTTTAAATTTAAACTGAAACAAAAAAAAAAAAAGAAATCAAGTAAAACAACATATAATTGTAAAAAGGACACCCAAGCGCCAGAAACGGAAAAGCCGAAGCACGCATGCGCGGATAATGCTGAACGCAGAAAAGAGGAGCGCGAAAAGCGGTGAGATGTAATAGAAGCTTGGACGCCATCTTGAAATGGGATCCGAGGTTGCAAACGGATTCTTGGCTTGAAAGAGCGACGATCAGTGCTCGGCCGATCGCAGTACGTGCTAGGGGAGTGAGTAAGCAGGGAAAGGGTAGAAGTTGTCTGATGATAAATGATATCGAACCTAAATGGGGAATGCAACATCGGTTTCCTCTCGAGCATCTGTCATAACACCCAGGTGTAACATTTGACACGACCTTGCACACTGGAACTCTTTCGTACATTCTTTCGTTCTTTCTTCTCTCGTTTTTGATGTCTTATATTTTGTCCAATTGGGGAATTACATTTGACACGGCCTTGTACATTACTTCTTTATTTCTTTCCTCATTTTTGTGTTCTTCTTTTTCTTCTTCTGTTTCTTTTTATTCCCTTTCTTTGTTTTCCCTCTCTATTAATATTTAATATATGTTGTAATGCTTCATTCACGTAAATGTTCTTCTAAACAGATCTTAGATTTTCTTCTCGTTCTTCTTTTTTTCTGCTCCTATTTTACCTTCGTCCATTTCTTCTTTTATTCTCTTTTCTTTTATTCTCTATTCTAAAAAACAAATGTGCATCGCTACATTCACGTGTTATTCCATTCTAACACCTCCTATATTTTCTTCTTTTCTTTTTGCTTTTTCTTCTGTTTCTTCTTCTTCTGTTTCTTCTTCTTCTGTTTCTTCTTCTTCTTCTTCTTCTTCTTTTTCTTCCTCTTCTTCTTTATCTTCTATTTTTTCTTTTTCTTCTTCATTTCTTACTCTTCTTCTTCTTCTTCTTCTTCTTCTTCTTCTTTCTTCTTCTTCTTCTTTTTCTGTTCATTTTTCTCTATTAATCTTTACAAATCTGTGCCCTGCTTCATTCACATACCTTTCCTTATAAATACTTCTGACGTTTTCTTCCTTTTCTTCTTTTTTCTTTTCTCTTCTTTTTTCTTCTTTTTTCGTCTCTTTTCCATTCCAACACCTCCTATATTTTCTTATTCTTTTCCTTTTCCTTTTCCTTTTTCTTCTTCTTCTTTGTCTTCTTCTGCTTCTTTTTCGTCTTCTTCTGTTTATTTGTTTCTATTTATCTTTACAAATCTGTACCTTGCTTCATTCACGAGCCTTTCCTTCTAAACACTTCTATCATTTTCTTTTTTTCTTCTTTTACTTCGTCTCTTTCTACTTCGTAATGTTCATCTATATTTTTAAAAGATTGTGCATTGCGCTCTTTCTTCTTTAGCACATCCGATCATTTTTGTTTCCTTTTTCTTCTTTTTTTCTTTTTCTACGTCTCTATTAAATCTTAAAAATACGTCTGTTGATTCATTCACGACACATTTTTCTTAACACATCCTATATTTTCTACTTCTTGTTCTTCTTTTCTTTCTTTTATTTCTTCTGTTTCATTTTCTTCTTTTTCTTCTATATTAAAATCTTCACAATCTGCATATTGCTTCATCTACATCCTTTTTCTTCACAACATATCTAATATTTTCTTCTTAATCTTCTCATTCTTCTTTTTATGATTCTTCTTCTCATTTGATTATGGTTATTATTAGTATTAGTAGTAATTGTTCACTTTAATTTGGAACTTATTCTTTATTGTTCTTTATTCATTTGTTTCTTTCTTCGTCTTTTTCGTTCACCTATTATTTTTTGCTTTCTCTCGTCTTTTTTCCTGATCGCATTCTTATTGTTCTATTTTCTTTTTCTTTCTTTTTCTTTTTCTGCAATTTTCTATTTCTTTGCCATTTTTATTTTTGCTTAGATTCTTCCTTTCTTTCAAATCGTCATCTTTTTTACCATTTCAGCTTTAATTGTGCACTTATTATGTACCAGGAATCATCTCTTGTAACCAACATGTCTTTTTCTGTCTTTCTGTGTTTCCGTCTTCACATTTAACTCGGTTTCCCATCACAAAGACTGCATTTATTATGGCAAATACAAAAATGCAACAAAAAGTAACTAAAAATGTAATACTTGTCTTGCAGAATAGAGTTCACATAATATCACTGAATTCCATGTGATTTTATATTTACACACGTATTATATATATATATATATATATATATATATATATATATATATATATATATATATGTATATATATATATTGTTGAATATAAGAGACAATCCATGTCTAGATACCCTTTGGTAGACCCTTTCAATAGTTCGAATCAGGATCTTAGTTTTGGAGGGGAATTGGCTGGTGAATTAGCCATAGTTTGGATTTGTCTCCCAAGTACTTTAGGACTCATCTGGTTCTATCTACGGGAGAATGAGGTTTATCAGGTACAGACCATGTGTTAGTATAATAGAAGGTTTTTGGCGGGAATTATGTACTAAGTACGAAAGTATATCCTGCCTGCAAGAGAAGATGCTGACTATATATATATATATATATATATATATATATGTATATAAAAAAATAATGTGAAAAAAAAGTTTATATTGTGTTATAACTTTTTATTATTTATTTTTTTATTTATTTATTTTGTGACGTGTAGGAATATAAATTGTTCTGTAAAGAAAAATAGTTTTTTCTTGTTGATGGTATGGAGAACAAAATTTTCGACTGATCCTTCAGTCTTCATCGGTGTTTGGGGTTTGCGTGTGTACGGTGGGAGGTTTTCCCAGGCAATGAGGGGGAAAGAGTAGAAAAATCATAAATGAAATATATGTATATATGGCTGCTTTGTATATATATATATATATATATATATATATATATATATATATACACAAAGCAGCCAAAGTATCCTATATGTTTGTATGTTTGTCGTAGCATAACTGTTAGATAGTTGATCTAAGAGCCTAACTAACCGATCATTTCGAATTAGCATCTTCAATCAGATATCGTTATCGATATCTGAAGTTCTTGAAACATGTTTATGACTCACTATTCTAAATTAAAAGTACATATAAATAAAACTAGAATCAAATGTTCCGACATGTTGGCGTTTCGCTTTCCCAAACCGACAGGACAACATACTTATGAACCTTCACACAACCAGTGAGACAAATAAACAATAAACATACAAATAAGCCAAGATTGTTTTAGTCAAATTTTCCTATCTATTTGACATTTACATTTTATTAAAAATGTCATTTGTCTTTATGTTTTATCTAATTATTGTAGACAATCGAACTATTTTAAATCCATGTGCAGTTTGTAACCCTTTGCCGAACTCAGAAACAGGTTATGTAGGTTACGAAGACGAAATATGTTTTTGATCGGTGGCCATTCACCTTAAGTTAAAATATTGTATACCATCTTTCAGAATATTAATATAATACTAGACTACAGCGTTCCAGTTGTGTAATACGTGTTTATTTTTTGTATATGACTTTTTGCTTTAATAGATATTCGATAACTGGTAACAAATCGTGTGAAAACTAGCATATAAAAAAGATTAACATAATGCAGAATATACGGTGTGGAAATTGAACATTTCTTTTACAAAATGCTATTCGTTTACACATTGTCTGTACTATAAATCTCTACAGTGCGAATTTGGAGATCTTAGTTATTATTTTCGGGCATCTTTTACGAGACTCAGCAGAGTAAACACGCTAAAAAAACAAATTTACAACAAATAAAAGTAACTGTAAGCTGTAAAAGTTAGTTTCAAACTTGCATGTGCTATTTGTTTGTATTTTCAGACCGTTACAACCGCTATTTATTAGAAATCAATAGTTTTATCACCGTAGGTTGGGAAAAACATGGCCGCTGTTGGGGGGGGGGGGCATTTGGTAAAGAAAGCACGTGAATCGCCATCTTGAATGTTGTGCAAGCCTTTGGGGAAAAAAACAATACATTTTTTTTTTTACATCTAATAAAACCTCATTTATAATACGTAAAAATAAAAACAAATTACATAGGTAAATAGAAAAATATCTATTCTCGTCGCAGGTCAACTTCACTTGTTGCAAATTTATGCTTTTAAACCCTTTCTCGTTCTTTTTTTGGACCCCGTTCGCGACTGTGCTGAGCGTCGTAACATATACCCTTATTTTCTTATAGAGAAGGTGAAGCTTAGAAATGTTGATCTCTTATAGAGAAGGTGAAGCTTAGAACTTCTTATTCGCGTGTCTTTGAAGCATGTGTCTTTGAAGCATGTGTCTTTGAAGCATGTGTCTTTGAAGCATGTGTCTTTGAAGCATGTGGTCATACAACCGTTTCCCACTTTTTACGAAGTATTTTGTATTATTGTTGTACTCTGCAAGATCTTTCTACGCTGCACCGCTTGGTCAGTAAATAACAGACACGGCAGTGTTGCATCGTATGGTCTTCCATCTCCACGTTCACATATGGTTTGGTCATTTTTCTAAACCCATATACTCATAGCAACTTTTGATCGCCCTATGCCCGTTCTCAAACAGTTGAGCGTTTTCCACAAAAGCCAGGGTTCTCCTAAACCGGTAGGGACGGCTTTACAATATTGGGATTCCCATGTCAGTAGTAGGGGGTGTTCCCTAGCCGTATTGTCCACAGCTTCAGTCTGGTCTCTTCCTGATATGTTGTTACATGTTCGACATGGTTGAAGAAGCTTCTTCTCCTTAGATTGAACGAACCTACCAACAACTTGACGAACGTTGGATCATAATTCTATGATACAACATATCTGGCTGTGATTTAGAGAATGGAACCATTTAGTCGATTTAGTTTATGCTGAAAATTGGTTACTCGAATGTAAATACTCTCTATTGTAAACAAGTAATTGTGGACGGCGATCGTAGACAATTTATTGTAGACACCTTTCTGGGACTCGGTGTGTTTGTGTTGTGTTACTGTAAAACAAAGAAAGCCGTATAAGGGTTGGTGGTAAAACGAGCGTCGATAATTAATTTTAAAAATAGATGAATTAGATAGCAGAACATGAGACAGAACCTGTAAACTTGGTTATTCGGTGTCGGTGGATGTGAAACTTTTGTTTACGTAAATAAAAAAAGTAATACATAAATGAATAAGTTACAGGTACAATATCGCCGAAAGATTCTAAATACCAAGTTGTAAAAGCTTACCCCGCCTAATAAACCGGTATTGTCCGGGCCTTCGGGTCTGGATTTACGCCGGTCTATCGGTTGTCCGTCCTGCGCAGTTCTATGAGGTGTACCCTCCAAGGCTTTGTCTTCTCACCTTTTGAGAAGAGGTTAGTTTATTGCTAATCGCCTGATGCGCCCCTACCAACGGGGAATGCTGCCCAGACATTTTTTAAATGGGCAGAGCGCTCAAATTCTCGAGCGCTGTTTTTTTCAATCCCACTTTCCCGACCTTGTGTCACATCTTACCTTGTAGGAGGAAGATAAATAGAACCAAGTTGTAAAAGCTCGGGATGACTTGACTGTGATCGATCGGTTTCGCGTAGTAAAAAAAAAGGAGTTAAAAGAGCAGAGCGCTCTTTGGAATGGTCGTCTTCTTTCGTAAAACTCTCGCCAATTCTCATATATATTTTCTTCTAAAAAAAAACGAAAAATTAAAAATCCTCATGTTTATACAAATCGCTACATTGATAAACTATCAAAGTATAACCAGAAAAATGTATCCAGAGATGTGTATTGATTTACTCCTCTCCAGGAGTTAGGCACAAGGCCAGTTTTTATCTTACTCTCACAAGTAAGATGTGACCCAAGGTCGGGTCGGGAAAGTGGGGTTTGAAAAGCCAGCGCCCGAGATGTGAGCACTTTGGCCATTAAAAATTGCCTGGGCAGCCCCGTCGGCATTCCCCGGTAGGGGCGCCTCAGGCAGTAAGCAATAAACTTACTCCTCCCCAAAGAGGGGAGGCGAAGCCTAGAAGGTTGGACCTCCTAGAACTGCACAGGACAAACCCATAGACCGGCGTAAATCAAGCCCCGAAGGCCAAGACAATACCAGTCTATGGGGTGCAGTATCCATCGGAACAGATACTACACTTTGATAGATCCATTGAATTCATATTTGCGAAATTCAGAATGTAGATTTTATTGGACTACACGGATAACTTATTACAATTGTGTCAAATTCTAAAGTGTCTTAATTTCGTTAATTTAATATTAATTACATGTGAGATCATCTTTATTTTTTTAATGCAAAACGATATGACATTCTACTCTCTTGTTTCAGGAGAGTCTCAAACATCCTGCTGATGGCCACACATACACACTCACAGACACGCACAGGCACTTACATGATTATGTAACTGAAGAAACAAAGAAAGCCTGCTCAGTGTTGGTGGTAAAGTGGTTATTCTTTACTGCAATGTCGTCGAGAATATATAATTAAAAAAAACAAAATAAGCTGACAGAAAGTGGAACAGGACTTGTAGAATCGGTTGGTCGGTGTCAGTGGCCGTGGCAGTTTTGTTTGCGTAAATATAAATCGACCAATAAATAAACACACAACAGAAACGATGTAAGCGAAAGTTTTTAAATACCAATTTGCAAGACTCAAATTGTTTTTCTGTGACGGATCGGCTAGGCGTAGTAAAGAAGAGCGAAGTAAAAAGAGCAGATCGTTCTTCGGAGTGGTCGTCTTTTTTCTTAAAACTACCGCCAGTTCCCATCTACACCATCCCCTAAAAATGTGTAAGAATTTAAGATCCGCATATGAATACGAATTACTAAATTGCAAAAAAAACTCTACGTTTCACAAACAAATGCATGTATTCACAGATTCCTTCCTGACCTAGAGATCTAATTAATGGATATTTGTGAAATTCGTAACGAAGGTTTTATGGGACGACACAGATTAGTGATTACAAAGGTGATGTCTTGACCAATTATAAAGTATGTAAAATTCGTTAATTTTGTGTTCCTATTAACGTGCCTCCTCACGAGCGCAAAGTTAGACACAAGGTCAGTTTTTTAATATGAAGAAAATCAAGCTCCGCAAAAAAAATAAAAATTGTTTTAATCTAGGACTTCATATTTACTGACAATCTAGATTGCATGCAACATCAGAACATATATTACTCTTTGCTCCGAGCCAACATTGAAAAGTATATCTGAGATATCTTAATTTATTTAATGCAAAGAAATGGGACATTCTCCTATTCTGTTCTATGACAGTTTCATATAAGCGTGTGTTCACTCGCCCAAAGACTTACACTAACTCTCTGCTTTATTTCTATCTCAAGCTAATAAACGGCTGACACTTAGCGTAAGGCATACTTCTCCGTAAAATAATTGAGCATTCTGGCCAGCCGATAATGTGAATGTAAATATATGTTTAAGCATTATAATTCCCCTTATTTGGTTCGACGGTGATCGCATAACGGTAAGCAATGACGACTCTAAACAAAGAGTTCAAGTTTCAAATCTCAATCTAAAGCACTCGATCGTCTCTTAAGACAGAAGAGTCATGATAGCACGATCAAAAGACGAAATAATGACGGTGTTAGGAGCTAATATGTCCAATGAAGAAAACCACCCAGTGAGCCTGAATAGCAGTGGTAGGAGATTGGATAGTTAGAGTAAAAATTCGTCCGATATTCTGACCTAAATAAAGAGAAAATGTTGAGCCGGATAAAATGTAAAACTTATGTAAAGTGAACGAAAGAAATGAATTTTTTTTCTGCAAACACGTGTAGAGAATTGACATAAATCGATGCCGAATAAGATTTGCATATATAGCTTTTGGGTGGAAAGCTATGATTGTCAATGAAATACGGAAACCACTTTATTTCATATATAAGACAAATGAGGTGTTTACATTTTATTTATTATTTAAAAATACAACTACGATGTTTATTAGTTGTATTGTTCCAAAGTTATTAATATGTATATGAATAAAATGCGGTATTAACATTAACCCATGTAATTATAACATATAAAATAATTTTGGGTGTAAATGAATTTGTTTTATTTTTAAACTGGCAGAAAAATGTAAAATTAAGTTCAGTAGATCTAATCTAGTCTTGTTTGGTCTTCCTCAATTCGCTCCCCAGATACATCTTTATAATACATCTTCATATTCTACTAGCTTCTTTACAAGAACTGCAGGCTTGTGGAACTCTCTTACTGGTGACTGATTTCCTCCTACATATAACCTTGTGTTTTTAAGACTAAGATAAACAGGATTCTCCTGTCTTTGCATTAATCATTTTTCGTTATTTTTAGCTGCGTAAATCAAGTTAAGTCATAACTTGTCTGGAGCAACGTCCATGGAAAATACAGAGAACATTTTTTCTTCCGTTTTTTCCTTTAAAAAAAACTAGTTCATTTTGATAGTGCCACAATTCTAGTACTAGTCTATCATACAACTATTAGAATACTACCCGTCTTAGAATGGATCTAATTAAATCTATGCAAATATCGGATTTGCACCACTTTTATGTTTCCATCCGAATATTAAAATCAATATATAATGACACTAAACCGTAAGTCTAAAATCCTTGTTCCAATTTACCTAAAAATACATTCCATTATTTTGATTCTATAAAATGTCTATAATTTAAGTATAAAGTTTAAAGGGTTTTAAGAAGAAATTGGATTCAGGAAATTTTGCCTAATTGGTGTTTAATGGCAATGGATACACTTTAAAGAAATATGAAATATTGGAATTACCGAATGGAAGATTTTGCCCGCATTATACCTCTTAAAAATGCGCAAAACAACCTGAAATTTGGGGTACTATATCTTAATTGATGACTAATATCTATCGTTAACATTTTACAAAAAATCGGAAGTATATGAATTTTAACGAAGGGCATTTACTCCCTCTTTGCGTTTTTTGGATGAAACTAAATTAAACCAAATAAACCCACATAACCTATCCTTTCGCCTAGCATCTGTGTTCCGCAATTCAAAATGATTGCTTAATTTGTTTAGGAGTGAATCCTATACATACAAATATAAAAATACATACGTATACCTTACTTTATATAAATACGCATATTACGTGAGTAGTAACCGTTGATGGGTGCATTGCTATGATAAAATGTATGTGATAATACACATTACACCTTTTGAAATAAAGGATTTTCTTAACATTTTTGAATGAGTATAATTTGCCCTTCACTAATTATTGTTTAGTAATGTAGATGCTATTTCAAACTTAACGTAACGGACCAAAATAATGATATGTCTAAGTTAAACGTCTTAGACCAACTACAATGATATTTCACACTTAGGCATGAAAAACACAGGAAAATGTCATTTCAAACTTAAGCATGTCATACTAACAAAAATATTTTTTTCAAACGCAAGGGTGACAGATTAATTAAAATGTCATTTCAAACATGAACGTGACAGGCTAACGAAGATGTTTTCGATGTTAAGTATAACAGATGAATGTAAAAACTCTGTCAAACTAAATAGTAACAGACGTACGAACATGCTATTTCAAGATAAAGAGTGACAGACTAACGAAAATACTACTTCCAACTTAAGATTTTAAGACCAACAAAAATGCTATTATTCCTTTGAGCGTGACACGTCAAGATTATGCGTTAGAGTCAAACGAAAATGATATTTCAAATTTAAACTTGACAGATGAACGAACATTCTATTTCAAATTTAAACTTGACAGAACAACGAACATTCTATTTCAAATTTAAACTTGACAGATCAACGAACATTCTATTTCAAATTTAAACTTGACAGACCAACGAACATTCTATTTCAAATTTAAACTTGACAGATCAACGAACATTCTATTTCAAATTTAAACTTGACAGATCAACGAATATTCTATTTCAAATTTAAACTTGACAGATCAACGAACATTCTATTTCAAATTTAAACTTGACAGATCAACGAACATTCTATTTCAAATTTAAACTTGACAGATCAACGAACATTCTATTTCAAATTCAAACTTGACAGATCAACGAACATTCTATTTCAAATTTAAACGTAACAGACAAAACAAAATGCTATATTGAACTTGAGCGCGGTAGGCCAAAGAAAGTGCTATTTTAAACTTTAACAGATTAGGCCAATTAAAATTTTGAATACTATTGACAAAAAATGTATTGACAACTTGACAGATGAACGAACATTCTATTTCAAATTCAAACTTGACAGATCAACGAACATTCTATTTCAAATTTAAACGTAACAGACAAAACAAAATGCTATATTGAACTTAAGCGTGGTAGGGCAAGGAAAGTGCTATTTTAAACTTTAACAGATTAGGCCAATTAAAATTTTGAATAATATTGACAAAAAATGTATTGACAACTTGACAGATGAAAGAACATTCTATTTCAAATTCAAACTTGACAGATCAACGAACATTCTATTTCAAATTTA